>JAJKFI010000113.1:1456427-1488017 GCA_029204185.1 Lerista edwardsae | reverse complement strand
AAATAAATAAATAAATAAATAAATAAATAAATAAATAAATAAATAAAAAATATTAATAGCATTAGAAATGTCTTGCGGAGGAAGGGATAGTCATAAACTTTTGGGCTTAGCTGAAAAGTTATTAGTTTTGCTAAATAGAGCATCCTCAATAGGCTCCAAAACACATGCCCCTCCAGCACAATCATTTAACTCTGGCGCTAAAGGGGCTACTGGATCATATATAATATCCAAATTAAAATCCTTATTCACAATGCAGTTACCAGCTGCTTGTGCCTCATTTGAAAATGAATTTATATGGGGGTATGGGGCTCTACGGATAAATTTATTATTAATTTCAGGTGTAACTTTTTGAGTTTTAGACTGAAAATATCCTGAGGTTGACTGACCAGCTGCCCCGAGAGCTAGTATGAATTTCATTTATAACAGACTCCTCCCCCAAGCCTGGGATGCACAATCTCTACCGCAATTGTGTGCCTTGGCCTTGGGAGGGGTCTGTTGGCCCGGCAGACCCCCTCCCAAGGCTGGGGCGCTCAATCACAGCTGTGGTAGTGCATCCTGGGCTGGGGGGGGGGTGTCTGCCGGCTTGACAGACACCTCCCCTGAACCAGAGATGCGCTACTAGGGCCACGATCTTGTGCCCCGGCCTCAGGAGGGGTCTGCCGGTTTGACAGTTGCTTCTCCGGCCGCGGCAGCATGTTCCGGGCTCGGGAGATGGGGCTGTCAAGCCGGCAGACCTCCTCCCGAGGACGGGGTGCGTGATCGTGGCCACGTGTCCTGGGCTCGGGAGAGGCGGCTGCCAGTCTCGAGACTGGGACGCACTAGGGCAGCCACAATTGTGTGCCCCAGCTTCAGGAGGGGGTCTGTTGGGCCAACAGCCGTTCTCCCAAGACTGAGATGCGCAATGCCGTGGCGATCACATGTCTCGGTCTCGGGTGCTCATGCCATTGATTCGCATGGGTGCTTGCTGCCATGGGGGCTGGCGTTGCCCCCCCCATGGGGGCAAATTTACGTGTATGCCCAAAGCCCCGCAGACCCCCCCTATTGGCACCTATGTCCCATATGCTAGTTGCACTGAGCCACAAACCTAGAGTGCAGAACAGAAGTGGGGGAATCAGTAGAGATTCTTGGTTTGACAGAGAGTGCAGGGATCTCAAAGCCTAAATGTGAGACACCTATTGTCAGTTGAGGGGATCCTGGGCATTAGAATTACCAGCACATTATTTTAATCTAAATAATCAATTGAATTTACTCATTAAGAAAAAACAAGAAAAATTGGGAAATTTTCAATGGGAAAAATTACTACAAGTGCCTACCCTAAAACAAGCAAAGAAATTTTGGGCTATTGTATCTGGATTCTTCTGCAAGAAAGGGTCTGATTTGTCTATCATCCCTCCTAGCAACTAGATTAAATATTTTCAAACTTTATTTTATGGAAGGGGAATGATTACATCAGAACCCCCTGACATTTCTGCACTGGATTTACCAGACTGGCCCCCTGTAACTTTGGAAGAAGCTAAAGAGTTAATTAGCCAACGAAAATCAGGAAAAGCTCCAGGCCCACATGCAATATCCCCAGAGATCCTAAAACCAGACCCAGACTTCTGCCCCCCACCCCGCTGCTATTTTTACGACGGTTGACAGGCCTGGACCAACACAATTGTTGTTCCTACTCACAAAAAGGGAGATCCAGGGATGGCTTCAAATTATAGACCCACTGGCCTTCTTTCAATCATTGGCAAATTATATGCTAAACATCTTCAAGCTAAACTTACCTCCTGGATGCTAAGCCAGAAAATCCTGGGTCCTGAACAAGTGGGTTTCCAGCAGAGCAAATCAACATTGGATCATTGCTTTACTCTTTCCTACTTGATAAATACAGCAAGAAGGCCAAGCTTAAATTATATACAGCTGTCCTAGATTTAAAAGGGGCCTTTGATTTTATCCACAGCGAAATATTTTGGAGCAAATTAGACCAGCTGCAGATGGACAAGAGACTGTTATTTCTCATAAGAAGGCTAAATCCACCCACCCATCCATCCTTATATACAGCTTTTCAACATAAAGTTCACAAAGCAGTTTACAGGCAAATCGTAATAATAAAGTTAAATGGCTCCCTGTCCCTAAAGGGCTCACAATCTAAAAACAAACAAACGCAGAACACCACCAGCAACAGCCACTAGAAAAGACACTGCGCTGGGGTGAAGAGGGACAATTGCTCTCCCCCTGCTGAATATAAGAGGAACACCACTTGAAAAAGTGCCTCTTGCTCAGTTAGCAGGGGGAAAATTAAATTACACTACAACCTGCCAAATAAAATGTTAATCTGGGGGGAGATTAACATCAAAGATCCCCACAAATAAAGGAGTTAAGCAGGGTTGCATATTAGTGCCCATCTTATTTACTCTCTTTCTGAATGACCTGCCCCCATATCTGGCAGGAGTAGAAAGGCATTGCCCCAAACTGGGTTCTACCCATGTACCACTTCTGTGCTACGCAGATGATGGTGCTAATATCCTGTTCTCGTCTGGGTTTAGAACGTCTGCTGTGTAGGTGCCTTAAGTTTATGATAGTGAATAACCTCCTGTTGACCTATGAAAAATAAAAAATCCTTGTTTTTACTAAAACATTGAGACCCTATACATGGGAATTTAATGGTAATAGGTTAAGAGCAAGTAAAGCGCTTTAAATATCTTGGCATCCATTTTCAGCATAACGTCCCCTGGACCTTCCATCACAAGGTGGCAGTAAATCTAGCCAATGTTACTTCACAAGTCATCACCTGGTTCTTTTTTGCAAAAGGAAAGAGATTCCTCAATTATTATATGGCATTCCCCTTTGAATTGGAGTTTTAAATAGTTCACTGGAACATATACAGGGCAAATTCCTTTGAAAAATTCTGGATTTGCCAAACTGCATGTCCTGTGCAGCCATGTGCCTAGAAACAGGACAGACCCTAATTGAAACCAGGGCCTGGCTGATGGTTATTAAATTCTGTGTATCCATTACAACTATGACCTTCTCAGTTTGCTCCATCAGTTGTTTCTGGAAACTGACCATCCAAATGGATTAGCTCTTACTGAGGAAAAAATCAATTCTGTTGGGCTGTCCTTAGAGTCCTTAGGATGCTCTCTCAATTAGAGGCGTACCAGAATATTAAACAGATTTTCTGATATCAAACTGCAAAACCTACATATTGCAGCAAACAAAGTCTGCTCTCCCATAAGTCTGATGATCCTTGTAAAATATGGCAAAGTGGTCTCATACTTGTACTCACTGCAGTGCACCCATAACTGTAGAACCTTTCCATTGGCAAGATTCAATGTTTTGCCATCCGCCGTATTATTTGGTTGATTCCAAAAGACCCCGTACTTAGACAAATGTTGCCCCTGTAGGCAGGGCTGTATACAGACAGTGCACACACTCTCTTTTACTGTCTGCTTTATTCTGAGGTAGATACTTGGATCCTGTGTTGGGAAAAG
Organism: Lerista edwardsae; assembly: GCA_029204185.1. Taxonomy (NCBI): domain Eukaryota; kingdom Metazoa; phylum Chordata; class Lepidosauria; order Squamata; family Scincidae; genus Lerista; species Lerista edwardsae. The sequence continues at coordinate 1,484,538 of JAJKFI010000113.1, read as the reverse complement.
GGATGGGATTCTCCAACTTTGCTAAAGTTCTTTGCTTTGCTTAACTTTGCTTAAAGTATTTTGAGTTATTTTTCTGGGGAGGAAACGGGGAGAGTGGCAGCTTTTTTGCAACAAGCAAAGGAGTTGCATAGTACAAAACTGAACCTGCCTATCTGATTCTGATTCCTGTAAAAGAGTTATGATGGAACCTCTCATTCCTTCTCTTGTATGCTGTTTTTTTCATGCCAATAATTGGATTTGATTTTTGAATTTATAAAGCAAAACAACTGCAATTGATAATTTTGCATTTCAGATTTTAATTAGAAAAGAAACCTGAATCAGAAACACTCAAGACAGCAGAGGGGGCTATTGGAGCTTTTGTTTTTATATATACTGCTCAAAACAATAAAGGGAACACTTACACAACACATCCGAGATCTGAGTGAACGAAATATTCCTATTAAATACTTTGTTCCTGACATAGTTGAATGTGCTGACAACAAACTCACACAACAATCATCAATGGAAATCACGTTTATTAACCCATGGAGGTCTGGGCTTGGTGTCATACTCAAAATTGAAGTGGAAAAACACACTACAGGCTGATCCAACTTCGATGTAATGTCCATAAAGCAAGTCAAAACGAGGCTCAGTAGTGTGTGTGGCCTCCACGTGCCTGTATGACCTCCCTACAACGCCTGGGCATGCTCCTGATGAGGTGGCGGATAGTCTCCTGAGGGATCGCCTCCCAGACCCGGACTAAAGCATCCGCCAACTCCTGGACAGTCTGTGGTGCAACGTGGCGCTGGTGGATGGAGCGAGACATGATGTCCCAGATGTGCTCAATTGGATTCAGGTCTGGGGAACGGGCGGGCCAGTCCATAGCATCAATGCCTTCATCTTGCAGGAACTGCTGACACACTCCAGCCACATGAGGTCTAGCATTGTCTTGCATTAGGAGGAACCCAGGGCCAACCGCGCCAGCATATGGTCTCACAAGGGGTCTGAGGATCTCATCTCGGTACCTAATGGCAGTCAGGCTACCTCTGGCGAGCACATGGAGGGCTGTGCGGCCCCCCAAAGAAATGCCACCCCACACCATTACTGACCCACTGCCAAACCGGTCATGCTGGAGGATGTTGCAGGCAGCAGAACGTTCTCCCTGGCGTCTCCGGACTCTGTCACGTCTGTCACATGTGCTCAGTGTGAACCTGCTTTCATCTGTGAAGAGCACAGGGCGCCAGTGGCGAGGTTGCCAATCTTGGTGTTCTCTGGCAAATGCCAAACGTCCTGCACGGTGTCGGGCTGTCAGCACAACCCCCACCTGTGGACGTCGGGCCCTCATACCACCCTCATGGAGTCTGTTTCTGACCGTTTGAGCAGACACATGCACATTTGTGGCCTGCTGGAGGTCATTTTGCAGGGCTCTGGCAGTGCTCCTCCTGTTCCTCCTGGCACGAAGGCGGAGGTAGCGGTCCTGATGCTGGGTTGTTGCCCTCCTACGGCCTCCTCCACGTCTCCTGGTGTACTGGCCTGTCTCCTGGTAGCGCCTCCATGCTCTGGACACCACACTGACAGACACAGCAAACCTTCTTGCCACAGCTCGCATGGATGTGCCATCCTGGATGAGCTGCACTACCTGAGCCACTTGTGTGGGTTGCAGACTCCGCCTCATGCTGCCACTAGAGTGACAGCACCGCCAGCATTCAAAGGTCACCCAAACATCAGCCAGAACACAGAGGGACTGCGAAGTGGTCTGTGGTCACCACCTGCAGAACCACTCCTTTATTGGTGGTGTCTTGTGACTTGCCTATGATTTCCACCTGTTGTCTACTCCATTTGTGCAACAGCATGTGAACTTGATTGTCAATCGGTGTGGCTTCCTAGCTGGACAGTTGGATTTCACAGAAGTGTGACTGACTTGGAGTGACATTGTGTTGTTTAAGTGTTCCCTTTATTGTTTTGAGCAGTGTATATAACTTGGTACCAAATACGATCAAATGTAAGCTTCCTGTTTTTAGATGCAAAATTCATCAGACATAAGAACCTCATAATGAGGGGTGGGATTTTTTGGTGATATTTTTTCAAAAATTTCTTGATTAAAATAGCAAATTGCAGTGTTATGTGTTTTTATCCAAATTTTCATTGCAAGTTGTACAAACAGTGCAATAAATAAGGGTAAATAGCTCTACAAAGGCAAGCAGTTACTGGCACATACACCCCAGCCCGAAGTAACGTGCTCAAAAATTTCCAAGCTCCACTCTGATTGCTGCTTGGAGCATCAAGAAACTGCTACTTACTACTTCTACATTCCATTGAAGTTTCCCCAGCATGCACTGTGAACTATGGACATACAAGTTTAAGCAAACTTCCTCCTGTTTCTGCCACTCCTCCTCCTCCTGATTTCTTACTGAAAACTATTTGTGGATTCCTCAAAATTGTGTCAAAAATAAACAAGTGGTATTATTTTTGTGAAATTGATCTAAATTTGTTTCAAACTGTCAAAAATAAGCAAAAGCTGTGTTTTTCACATTTTGACCTAAATTTCATTTTATGTAGCGTTTTCAGTAGAAATCCTCATTATTTAGCATTCTGTGTTGATTTCTGAAAAAAACCCATCCCTACTTATAACCAATCAGATAGAGAAAATCCTGGCAGTAAACCAATTTCATGAGAAACTTTTTCCAGTTTCTCTTTTCAAAGCAGGCTGCGGAGTGAAATTTAGAAAAGAAAGCTATACAAACTGAACTAAAAAGCTCATATGTGATGCAAATCTGACTGTAAAAATGGATCATAGGAGAAAGCAGCAACAGGTCACAGGAGTCTGGTGGGACTCTGGAGATCACTATATTTTAAAAATAAAGGTCACAGAAAGTCCCCCAGGACTGATGACATTCCTCTATTACTTTTTTTGATATTACTTTTTTTTTAAAAGTCCAATCTGCGTCCATCTATTATTACACATTTTTTAAATTTGGCATGTGTGACCTCTGTCTCCTAAAACTAGATCATGTCGAACATGCAGCTTGCTTTAGCAGATTAGCCCTGGTCTATTTCTGAATTAAAAGGAATACCAGATCAGTAGTTTACCAGTGAAGATAAAGGGAGAAGCTGTTTGGGAATCATTAGCAGTTCTAATTGACAGTTTTACCATGAACCCTACATACTACTTGACTTTCTATGTAGATGTAACACTAAATGAAGGTTTGTTTTCCTTCACTACCAAGCAGGTCATTTCCATGTTATTTGTTTCCCAGCAGCTGGCTTTCCAAGAATTCTTTTATCACGAAGGCTCCATGAATCTAATGCACACTAAAAGCCAATTAAGCTACCAGGCATCACCACATATAAATTGCAATTGGATTGTGTGGCAAGCCTGCTTCTGTCTCTCCAAAACTACTGCCGATCAGCTTCATTCAATAATCTTCTCAGAGTGCAATCCTACACTACGCCGGTCTAGTAAGGCTGACATAGCAAGGCCATATCCCAAGGCCCATTAGGAGGCAGCAGCAGCAACATGCAGGACAAGGGGATGTTTTCCCCTTGCACCTGCGTAAGCCCCAGTCACCCCTATGGGGCTGCTCGGATCTGCACCTGCTGTTTTGCAGGCGCAGAGGAACGTGGACAGGAGTGGCCTGAATTGGGGCCACCCTGGCCGGGAACGGGCATTAGGATTTGGCACTACGGCATCACAACCTGCATCACAACCCCCGTTCTCCGCCCACTGTGTTGCTCAGTAACACCCCCGGAACACTCTCGGGAGGCCCTGCGCTGACCGAGTGATGCCAGCGGACTGGTGCATGGCCAGTGCTGACGATGGTTGTGGCAGCACCTGAGTGTTGGCGCTGCTGCTTGCGCCGGCCAAGCACCATGGTGCCAACGCGGATGCACTTTACGGCACATTTGCGACAGCATGCGGCCAGCACAAGAGCGCAGCGCCAGCGCTGGGGGGGGGCGGTATAGGATCGCACTGCCCTTCTAGTTTCTCTCCCTTTATACACATTCTCCATTTCATGTATATATTTTATACACTTTAACATGTCAGCATCTCTCAAGATGGTTATTGATGCATTCTTCAAGACACGACCCCATGGCCATCACATTCCTTTCAATGTTTTTCACATTTTATATGACACATCCTCCAAGGAGCTCAAGGTAGTGTACATAGTTCTTTCCCCCTTTTTGGCACAAGGTCACCCTGGAAGCTTCGTAGCGGAATCACAATGCCATCCTTATAAAGAATCACAATGCCATCCTTATAAAGGGGTGTGTGTGTGTGTGTGTGTGTGTGTGTGTGTGTGTGTGTGTGTGTGTGTGTGTGTGTGTGCGTGCGTGCGTGCGCGCGCGCGCGCGCGCGCGCGTGTAATCTAACGTACTGTTTTCAGAGTGAAATATACCTGCTCAACCATCAGGTTTAGTCCTCTTTCTGGTCATGGACCCGTGAATGTGTCCATCTATTAAATGTGTCAGGATACTAGTTGCGTTGCTGTCATAAAGAGGAGATGATCGACAGAGGACACATGAACACTATAGATGCACACAATTTGATGTGGAATCCCTAATTTAAAATTACCATTCACAACCTTTTAAGCAAACATGGATACTAGGGAGAAATGTACATTATATGCCTTATAAGGCATTAAACACAGCACTTGGTTTTTTGTGAAAACCGCAAGTAATTTTTTTTTTTTGGCTGAAACAGCCATTCTGAGGCCCACTAAGATCACACACAACCACAGTGGGCCTCAGAAGAGCCTCTGGAGGCAACCAGAGCACAGATGCTGCCGCCTTCAAAGGCTTCACGTTGAGCCATATCTGACTCAATGTGGGTCTGGGGGATCAACATTGAACCAAATCCTCGGATAAATAGGCTCAACCTGTACATCATTAAAGAGAGTTCTTTGCAGAGCCTGCTCACAACCTTTTAATGCCCAATGCAGAAAACCCAAATTGCACCACTGCCCCTTTGCCCACAGTGCAAGGCTGCAATCCTAATCACACTTACATACAGTTGGGGACCAACCTTTGGGCAGGGGGCAAGGGCCCTCGGGCACAGAGCTCCTGGGCTGTGTTGACAGCGATGAAAAGGTACCTCACCACTCAAAGAGGCACACAGTTTCGGCCCTCCCTCCCTTAGCCCTGTACGGCTCCGAAATGGAGCCTGGCATCCCAGGAGGGCATATCAGTGAGTGGGGAGGGGTGGAGAGCTGATGCTAGGAGCACAGAGCATCAACATGGCCCCTGGGCAGAGCATGGGCTGGGTGCGCCACTGCTTACATGTAACAAATGCAGTTTAATTCAATAGTAAATCACAACTGGAAATTACTGCTGATATGCTGCCTTTTAGTGGTACCACAAAATCCATCACCTGAGCAAGATATGTCATCGTGCCTAAAGCTAGAGCCTACCATGGCTCCCTGGCTCTTAAAAGCCTAAACATTTTACTGTAAGGCATTATGAGATCTAACCTGAAAGACAGCAACATGGAGACACATTAAACAAAAGGGCTTTTTTAATTGTTCCAATAGTACAAAATTTTTATACAACCCATACTGTTAAAATATTTTTAATAAACACAAGAATGTGAAATATAAGCTTTACTTTGTCTACAACAGTCTATATACTATATGTCCATTTTGACAGTATCTTCTTTTGTAAGATGGTTGTAATAAACACATTCAAGCAAAAACGCACATAACAGTCACATTCGAGAAATATTTGCCAAGGGCAGTAGGCTGCATGAAAGAATTTTCCCAGGACACAATCCTAACCTGGAGTTTAGGCCGACACAGTTAGGCCAGCAGAGTTTGGCAAGCACAAAGGTTCAACTGTTTCGAAATCTTAGGCACTTGTTAAAGTATAAAAGATAAAACCCTAAAATATTCTGTGCTGCAGAAGGTGGTGAAGCATCTTCCCAAGCCACCCTCCTTCAGATTTTCCAACCCTCCTTGCTTCTGTAAGGGTAAGTCTTACCTCACGAACCTTTTGGAATTCTTCGAAAAGGTCAACAGGCATGTGGACTTTGGCAAACCACTGGATATTATATATTTGGATTTTCAGAAAGCATTTGACATGGTCCGTCACCAAAGCCTGCTGAGAAAACTTCAGTCAGGGAATAAGAGGGCAGGTCCTCTAATGGATTAAGAAGTGGTAGGGGACCACTTCTTAATGGGGATTAATGGGCAATTTTCACAGTGGAGAGAGGTGAAGAACAATGTGCCCCAGGGATCTGTCCTGGGACCAGTGCTTTTTACCTTATTCATAAATGACCTAGAAGCAGGCATAAGCAGTGAGGTGGCCAAGTTTGCAGACGAAACTAAACTTTTCCAGGTGGTGAAAAACAGAAGAGATTGTGAAGAGCTCCAGAAGGATCTCTCAAAACTGGGAGAATGGGCAGTAAAACAGCGGATGTGTTTCAATGAAAGTGCAAAGTATGCATATTGGGGCAAAAAAATAAAAATAAATTCACATATATGCTAATGGGTTCTGAGCTGTCAGTGACAGACCAGGAAAGAGATCATGGGGTGCTGGTGGACAGCTCGATGAAAATGTCGACCCAGTGTGCAGCAGCAGTGAAGAAGGCCAATTCCATGCTAAGGATAATTTAAAAAGGGGGGTGAGAATAAAACAGTCAATATTGTATTGCCATTGTACAAGATGATGGTAAGGCCATATCTGGTGTACTGTGTACAGTTCTGGTCTCTACGTCTTAAAAAGGACATAGTGGAATTAGAAATAGTACAGAGCAACCAAAACTATTACTGGGCTGGGGCACCTCCCTTATGAGGAAAGATTACAGCATTTGGGGATCTTCAGTCTAGAAAGAGGGCGCCTGAGGAGGGGACATGATTGAGACACACAAAATTATGCAAGGGGTGGATAGATAGAGGGAATCTATTTTCCCTCTCACACAATACCAGAACCAGGTACATCCTCTAAAACTGAGTGTTAGGAGAGTTAGAACAAACAAAAGAAAATATTTCTTTACCCAGCGTGTAATTAGTCTGTGGAACTCCTTGCCACAAGAAGTGGTGATGGTGTCTGGCCGTGATGCCTTTAAAAGGGGATTGGACTTATTTCTGGAGGAAAACTCCATCACAGGTTACAAGCTATGGTGGGTAGTGTCCAGTCTGAGACTGGTCACTCATCATGAAGGCTGAGTAGGAATGTTTTTTCTGTCATTCAAATTGGCCATGGATGGCAGTTCAGTTTAGTTTTTTGCCCACCCCAGACTGGGGAGGAAGGCATGGGTGTTCGGTAGGTTTCATGATTTACATTTGTTTTCAATAAAGTTAAACCTCAACCTCATTCTGGTGTCTTCCTTGGGGGTGGTACAAGGGTAATAGACTACTATAGAATGCCAGATGCAGAAGAGTGGCAGCGAGATACGTATCTGGTTGTCTTGTGTGCTCCCTGTGGCATCTGGTGGGCCGCTGTGAGATACAGGAAGCTGGACTAGACAGGCCCTTAGCTTGATCCAGCAAGGCTTTTCTTATGTTCTTATCCCTGTTTAAGGGCTGTTGACTGCCAAATCAGCAGCAACTTTAAAAAAAAAAGTGTCAAACATAAGAAATTTCTCATCCAGGCTACATATACCTGCCAATCTAGAATAGTATAGCCAACCCATCCAGAGTTGACTACAAAACATTAAAAAGCCAATTCAGAATCCATCATCTTTCTGAAAGAACAAACATTTTCACCTGTCATGGGGGGGGGGCTGTTACAGGGGACCAAATGTGTAGAAGTATGATCCCACTCTGTTTTAGGTTTAACCCTAGTTAAATGTACTGGATACATGGCAAAGGAGAAGATCCATCTTTTAAAGCATATTTCCAAATACAATACAACCCACATGTCCATCTTATTATACCAAATCTGAATTGTAATCGTATCCATTTTAATGTCCGCGTGATCATGACTGCAAGCAAATCAAAACTCTAAATACAGAAACACACTAACAGAGGCAACTGGCTCTAAACTGAAACTTATTTTATTTGGTTTTAAGAAGACAGGATAATCTTAATTACTCAGCTGCTGGATCTTGGGGGCTTGTATGCAGTTACAGGCTAGCAACCACACACAGGTTGAAAATCAAAGAGTTGCTTCTAAAAATATGAATTTGTCAACTCTAACAGAGGTGATACTTCCATGGGTGATGCCAGCTTAGTGTTTCACACAGAACTCAGACCCACTCAGCAATGTCCATTTCTCTAAAATGGGCCACTGGTGAAGAATTTCAGAATTCAGAAGGATGCTGAACTTCAATATTTAACGAATTAATTTGGACCAGAGCACACCAAAGCAATGATTTAAGATAAGCACACGCAAGACAGTGTCACAAACCCATTCCGACTCCCATCTGTGAAGTAGAATAAGGTGCTTTGAGATTATTTCTGGATTTACTACAAGACATGTGAATTGACGGTATATCTGTTCTTGAAGTGGAGCCTAGTACAATTTGCTGGAACTTGCTTAAAGCATAAAAATTATGGTAAACACACAAAGAAAATATATTTAAGCAGTACTTAACTTAGCAATCATTGGTATTTAGCAATAAATTAAAAATATGGCTCACAGGTTTGGTCCCCTGCCTACAGTTTAATCGTGTTCTCAGAAATGTTTGCTGTATCAGACTTTATTCCTCTGAACGTTGAATGCATTAAGACGACCACTTCTATTGCAACACAGCAAACTGGATTTTGCTTGTCCATTCCAAAAAGGGATTTAATTTGGCTTTGCTTTACCAGATGTGAAAGACACATATTTTTAAATATAAAAACTGCTGACCATTTGTCCCAGCACCCTTCAAATGACTAAAATTTCATTAAATTTTCAGTGTCTAAAAACAATCTGCATAGATTCTGTCAAAGGAACTATGTAAGACAGGAAATGTGTTTACAAATCTCTGTTTCAGGGAAATATTGGTGTCCCAATGCTCAGTTTTTCCAGAACAGTTTTTCTGTGTTTACACACATTCTCTAAAAACCTCCATCTGCAAGAAAAGCGAAAGAAAGTCTGCATCAATACAAAGTGAACTGTTGAAAAAACAGCCATTCTTCTCTTCAGTGTTTTAATGGTTACCTGATTTAAAATGTTAAAATGTGAGTTAAAACATTCACTCTTTTAAGAAAAAACATTCTGTGCCAGTGCCAACATCCTATGCAACAGCATTCCATGGCAACTCTGGGCTGGGACCTTCTGGGTGGGTTGCAAGCCATGTTCAGGGGGGTCACGTAACACCTCACGCAGCCATCATTGGAAATACGGGAAAATGGGATGGTGGAAAGGAACAGTGGAAAGGACGGTTGATTTTGTTTGCGTTAAGATTATCAACAGACTTTTTTCCCTTTCCGATTCACTTTGCTATTGGAAAATGGCTGATAAATTACCAACTTACTGCTGCATTCTCAGGAAAGCAGCAGGCTCTGGCATCCTGACAACGACACTTCTGGTGGGTCCCGCATAGACTTTTTTTGGTATTCTCATTTTTGTTTTTTTTATTATTTATTATTTTTTCATTGTTTTGACAATCCTTCACATTACACTCATATATCACATAAAGAACCATAACAACAGATTCTGTTATAATCACCTTACTTATTAAATATTTTACGGATTTACAATTATTCTCTCACCCAATATCCATTAAAAAAATTACAGACCAACAGTCTAGATTAGTCTCTATAACATTTTCCTTCCCATTTAACTCCATTCCATATGCTAACGGAGGCTGCCAGATTTTCATAAAATGATTGTGCTTTATTTCTCCTCCATATATACTGCCTTACTAGTTAATTTTTCCATCAATACTGTTCACCAAATCCTATTCAAAAATCTCTGTAATGTGATATTGCGCATTTCTCCAACTTTTTGCAATCTCAGATCTTGCTAGTCCAATGAGATTCACAATTAATTCTTTATTGGTTAACTTCTCATTTTCCCCAGTAAACAATGAAAACAATAATGTTGTTTCATTTCCAATTACTTTTTGATTAGTCAAAGTTACTAATTTGCCTTAAATTGCCTTAGTCAAAGTTACTACTTTGACTAATCTTTAATATCATTTCTTTTGTTCTGGCTGATATTGATTTATATGTGGTCCATATTCCCATCAATATTTCTTCTAGTATATGAATATTCAAATTTGTTTCCCAAGCTATGGTAGAATATGGAAAGGGTATGGGAACTTTCTCAGTAATATATTTATATATTAATGAGGTTAATCCTTTTCTATTTTTTATTTTTTTCTATACAGTATTGTTCAAAACCCATTAATGGTCTCATAGGCCCTGATTTTTTATATAATTGTACCACAGAATCCTGTACTAGTTTTATTTGTAGCCAATTAGTTATTAATTAACTTGTTTTCACTTCTAATTATTCAACTGTGAGTGGTTTCCCTGATGGGCAGCGCAATCCAGGCATGCCCTTAGCATCACCCTTAGCATCAGTAGACGTATCATCAGACCATTGTGCCCACGTTGACTGAAGCCAGGTGGCATGAGGGAGACTCCGTGTTGGGCCGCTTGCGGGATTGGCGGCAGGGGGGGGAGGGGGGGGGGGGGGGGGGAGGAGTGGTGGACTTGGGCAGGCTTCGGATTCAGCCATAACCATTCCCTGTTCCTGCAATAAACTTCTCCAAATTTTTTGTTATATTTTAATTTTTTTAATATCTGGTTGTAAAGGTATATTTTGAAATAAAAAAAGAAACTTTGGTAAGAAATATGCTTTAATTCATGCTATCTTACCAAACATAGATAAATTCAGTCTCATCCAATCCTTAGTTTTCTCCTTTACAAATTGAAATAGCTTTTTATAATTTCTAATTTTTCATAAAGATTTTCATAAAAATTATTGCTACCCCCTAGATTTATTTGTCCCATTTGTGATATATTGATCACCTAATTCTGAATGCTTAATAATGTCTTTTATTCTTTTTTAATCCTTTTTCTGATGCTTGTAGTAGTTATACATCTGCTCCCAATTTTTGAATAGTCCTCATAAAGCAATACCTTTTAGCTGGTGAACAGAGTCCATTTGTATTAAAGAAATTATATTCAAATTATCTATGCAGATTGTCATTCTAAAAAGTGGGTCCCAGTGCTAAAATGTTTGAGAACCACAGTTTTATGCAATGCATTCTATGAAATTAAAAAAAATACAAGACTAGAATGAAGTAACAGCCTGACTGTACATCTGGCTGCTTTTGCTGGGTTAGCTCAGTGGTCTGCCGCACCACCATCCATGGAGTTTGATACCCAGAAGAAAGTGGCAATGACATCACAGCCAATTGCTTCTGCGTTCTACCTGATACGGTGCTGAAAACGGAGGCAAGTGGCTCAGGGCAGGCAGGTGCCTTTTTTGTGCAGCAAAAACCTAATACACTGAGTTCTGCCGGCCAAGTCTTTCCTCCAAAATCTTTAGCATCAGGTGTTCACTGCTGAGCAGTTCACATCCTGAGTGACCCCTGCACTGCCCCACCCAGTTTGGGGACCTCTGGGCTAACTAGTTTAGGTGCAATAGACTTTTCTTTTAAAAAAAATCTGACTTTTTAAATCTTTAAAGAGACTCTAAATTAAAAGCACAGTTTAAGAACGCCAATATGCTGACCTCACATTGGGCTGCCACAATTTTCTATATCCAGCCGTTATTCAGTCCCAGTTCTCTTGGTCTCCTCGCGGTTGATAGGCGTGTCACTCAATTCCTTTGATCCTTGTTTGACAACAGGTGTGACAGGCACCTCTTTAGAGCCTTCCTTGACAGGGGTAGCTGGCATTTCACCATTGACACTTTCCACACCACTGACCGACATCAAGGTTTTACGTTCCTTTGAAGTAGACTTGTGCTCCACTTTGGTGACTCTAAATCTGAAAAAAAGAAAACAACAACAACAACAACAACAGGGAACCATTAACAGGATACAACTTTCCCAGTTGCCATCAACTTTCATTGTCTCAACCAGCACAAGGAACCAAGCATTTTACAACGCTTTCAAGAGAATGACAAAAAGGAGTCAACTCTTTGGAAGACCAAAAAGATAACTTGCTGAGAGATGGGCGATGGCCAAGAATTCCACCCAAAACAGAAATGCTAGCAAACAAAGCAATGCAGAAAGGCTTCCCCAACATTTTTAGTTTCACCTCCAGGAGCAAGAATAATTAAATTATTGGGTGAACCCAACCTTGAGCAAGCAACATAAAGTTGTCCATGGGAGAAACATGGCGATCTCAAATCCACTCCACAGTACTTAATAGACTGCCCCTGTGACTTGTTGATCGTGATCGAGAATGCAAGTCTCACTGGAAATTGCAATCTCTTAAAGTTAAAAGGGAGATCCGTCGGAATGAGTGGTATCCGTGGGATAAAAACTGTTTCGCCCTCTCCCTTTCTTGTGAAGATAGTTGCTTCAATTACAGTACCCAGCATCTCCTTGACACACAGCCTTGTGCCGCTGCAAAGTTTTGGCGGATCAAGGTCCCGTAGTAAAATAATTAAAAGACGATGTGGTGGCAATGCAGCCTGATCAAGTGAGTTTAGGAAGCCTGATGGGAAATTGACAACCTTATAGGCATCTACTTGTATTCAGTGACTACGCCTGGTAACATGGCAAGTATTTGATTGGAGTCCAAGACCGGGGCATAATGATTTCTAAAAATTTCCAGAAGGTTCTACAGAGTTATATTCGTTCTATTTGACTAAACTTGGGCTTAAATGTCATTGGAACTGTCACCAATCAGCTTAGCGACCCCAAAAACTATGGATTTGACACGAATGTCGGTCATTTTGGACATTTTATTGTTCATCCCTTCTCACCACCCCCCATACTGATGGGGGCTGAACATGGACTTAAACGGCATTGGGAGTGTCACTATTCATCTCAGCGACCCCAAAAACTATGGACTTGACACTAATATCAGCCATTTTCGATTATTTTGACATGTCACTCCCTTCCCACTCCCACCCCTAGGGGTGCATTGTATTCGACTACACTTGGGCTTAAATGTCATTGGGACTGTCCCCAATCAGCTTAGCGACCCCGAAAACTATGGACTCGACACTATTATCGGCCATTTTCAATTATTTGTACATGTCACCCCCTTCCCATCCCCACCCCTAGGGGTGCTAGGGCTGTCTTACCCCCACAGTATTTATTTCCAGAGGGTAAGTCATATGTGTACCAAGTTTGGCATAAAGTGCTCCAGGCATTCCAGTTTAGCAACCCTAAAAACTATGGATTTGACACTGTCGGTCATTTTGGACATTTTATTGTTCACCCCTTCTCACCCCCGATGCCGATGGGGGCTGAACTTGGACTTATACGGCCTCGGGAGTGTCACTGTTCATCTCAGCGACCCCGAAAACTATGGATACAACACTAATGTCGGCTGTTTTCAATTATTTTTACATGTCACCCCCTTCCCACCCCCAGGGGTGCTAGGGGTGTTTTGCCCCAACAGTATTTCTAGAAGTGGGATGAGTTGTGAAATCTGAAATCAAATAGGGTCCCCTATGCCACCATCAGCGTGCTGCGGATATTCTATTTCCAAGCACTGTATCTTGCACCCCTTCTCACCCCCCATGCTGATGGGGGCTGAACTTGGACTTGCACAACATCGGGCGCGTCACCGCTCAATATCAGCGACCCCGAAAACTATGGATTCGACACCAATATCGGCCGTTTTCGAGTATTTTTACATGGCACCCCCTTCGCACCCCCACCCCTAGGGATGCTAGGGGGTCTTACACCTGCAGTATTTCTTTCCAGATCGCAAGGCATATGCATACCAAGTTTGGTATAAATTGCTCCAGGCGTTCCAGAGCTACATGGGAAATCCCAGCATGACATGAGAGGATATCCAAGATGCCACTGCACTACCACGGAAACCTCTGGAGCATCCTATTCAGGTTTCCAGAGCTTTTCAAGCACACACTCAGTTGTGTACCCCCTCTCCCTCAATAGCGCCATCAGCCAAGGAAAGAATTCCATCCCCTCTACGGCTCCAAGTCACAATTGTTGGCTGCTGCTGCTTGCTTCCTATTTAAGAACACTTAAAAATGTACAAATCATATTTCAACACTGACAGGTTGGCTTGACAAAATTGCAAGCACTAGTGTCAAATACAATTTATCAGCCAAGATGTCAAACATCCATCACATAGGTGAAATACTGTGCCTCTTAGTTATGTTGACAACTCACAGATACATTTAGGGAGTCCAAAAACTCTTTGGTCTGTGGGCTTACCCCATGGCCAGCAGGATCATTCTACTAACCTTGAAAGAATGCAGATCCATCAATGGATGGAAGACTTCTATTTAAATGGACCACTTGCAGCCATGCTAAGTGGAAATTAGCATGGAGGTCTGGGAGCCCTACAGATATATTTGCCAAGTCCTTTAACCTTCCTTGTGGTCAAGAAAATATGAACTACATGGCCTGATCTCCCCTCCACCTTATCATAATTATTTGCTAAGCAGCCCAATTCTAACCTGTGTAGGAGCAGGCAGGAAGGCCTATGCTGCATCCTATGTATGGTAGGAGGCAGCTGGAACTCACTGTAGGGCAAGTCTATGGGGCTGCTCGGATCTGCATGTGCTATTTAGCAGGTGCAAGTCTGAGCAGCCCGGATCAGGACCACACTGCCCAGGGGTTAGGAACTGACAAAACAGCCAGATATGGACTCCACCCACCAGACTGGCCCACCCATGGGGTCACGCTCCCTCTGCCCTCCCACACCCTGTTCCACCTCCTCCCTGTCCTCCGAAGACCCCATTCTGGCTAAACCTGGCCAGTGGAGGGACGCCTTACCAGGACTCCCCACCGCTGTCCATGGGCCGATGCTGCTGTCCATATCAGCCCAGTGCCCGATTTCTCAATGCAGACATGCCTCACAGCATGTTTCCGACCACGCTGGGCCGATGCAAGCAACATGATTCAGTTCAAGGGTGCCTGTGGATTGCACCCTCAATCTATCCATCTTTCTGATCACCAATTTCTCTCATTCCCACTTTACACCTACTATTGTTATTATACTTGTAGTGTTATGTTTCATTGAACAATCAAATAAAAGCTGAATTTTTAAAAAACCCCTGTTGATTAGAATAATTTCCATTGTCAGCTGACATCTCCTCCCTTTTCAATTATATCCCATACTTTCAGCATCCTAAAACTTTTTAAAAGGTTTAAATGTGCTGTTAATTTAGGCCACTGTTTTTTAATCACGATTGTTTTATATGTGCTGTTTTTAAAACTGTTTTGTATTTTTTGCATTTGTAAGTACCTTGGTCACCCTGTTATGGGAGGAAAGACACAATCAAATTAAAATTTTATTTAAAATTCTGGATCCTTGGCCAACAGGGGGAAATGTGTACATCCCCACAGAGGTAATGAACACCTGGACACCACAGATATGCAGATTAAAATCGACAGGGAACTTGTCAGGAACTTCCTAACTGGCCTGAATGAATTCAAGTCATATGGACCAGATGAGTTGCATCCTAGAGTACCAAAGGAACTTGCAGATGTACTTGCAGAACCTCTGTCAATTATCTTTGAGAAATCCTGGGGACAAGGGAGGTGCCGATAGACTGGAAATGGGCTAATGTGGTCCCAATCTTCAAAAAGGGGAAAAAGGAGGTCCCAGGAAATTACAGGCCTGACTTCAATACTGGGGAAGATATTGGAACAAATGATAAAACATCCACTCTGCACACACCTACAGTTGACAACAACTTCGTTATTAACAGAAGTCAACCTGGATTTGTCAAAAACAAATTTTGCCAGACAAATCTCATTTCCTTTTTTGATCGGGTGGCTAGCTAACTGGATGGTGGGAATGCTGTGGATGTGATTTATCTTGACTTCAGTAAAGCATTTGACAAGGTTCCACACAACATCTTAATCAGCAAGTTGGTAAAATATGGGCTGAATGAAATCATTGTTAGGTTGATTTGCAACTGGTTGGATAACTGTACACAAAGAGTGATTGTCAATGGCTTTTGCCTTGACTTGGAAGACAGTTTCAAGTGGCGTGCCCCAGGGGTCTTGGGGACAGTTCTCTAACATCTTCATCAATTACTTGGATGAAGAGATACAAGGGGGACATCATCAAATTTGTGGATGATACTAAACTGGGAGGAGTAGCAAACACAATAGAAGATAGTAAAAGCCTTCCGGAAGACTCTGACAAAATGAAATGCTGGCCTGAAAAGAATAAGATGAAGTTCAACAGGGAAAAATGCAAGGTTCTACACTTAGGCAAAAATAATCAAAGATGCAGATACAGAATGGGAGAAACCTGGCTTGGCAGCAGAACTGCAAGAGAGGAGATTCTGGCTGGACATCAGGAATAATTTCTTGACGATAAGGGCGGTTCGACAGTGGAACATTGCCGAGGGAGGTGGTAGATTCTCCCTCACTGGAGACCTTCAAGCAAAGGCTTGACAGGAACCTGCTGGAGATGCTCTAGGGAGATTTCCTGCTACAGGCAGTGGGTTGGATTAGATAACCTTGTAGGTTTCTTCCAACTCTATGATTCTAAATAAGTGCAGCCAGGCAGATAGCCTGGAACTTTGGATGTTTAAAGATGATAGCAGAAAACCAGCACAACAGGTTACATAACTCAAAGCTTAAATGGACACACCTTCCCACAGACAAAACTGTGACTTCTCCATGCCGAAATTTCCTTGGTTCTTTAGGTTTTTTCGCTGGACTGAACAGATGCCATCTTTTCTGATTGCAGCGACTACAGCCACCTGTCCCGGCAACCCCACCAACTGTATGCAAGTGACGACCTCGGCAGTTATGCTTTGACTGGGGTCCTCCGGGTGATGTAGGAGAGACTGGACTTATCGGACTGCCTGGAGTAGTTGGGCTTTAAAAAGAAAAAAGGTTATAGGAAAAGAATTAATAAATGCCTGTCTTTTTCCCTGCTGCTCCTTACGTCTGTTCTTCCAGAACATTTACATGGTTCACATTCTCTATCAAATCATTCCTCAGTTCACCTTTTCCACAAAGTCTTACACGTAATCTTCTAGCCCCCATGCCTAAAAAATAAGTGTATATAGGTTGAGCATCCCTTGTCAGGACTTCTTGGGATGGGAAGGTGTCTGGATTTCAGATTTTTCTGGATTTTGGAATAACTGCATTAATATAATGAGAAATGCTTCTTCTTGCTCTTTTCACTGTTACCTGTTTGGGTATCTGCTAGCTTT
The DNA here is from genome assembly GCA_029204185.1 of Lerista edwardsae. Lineage (NCBI taxonomy): Eukaryota > Metazoa > Chordata > Lepidosauria > Squamata > Scincidae > Lerista > Lerista edwardsae. Next base: position 1,467,348 of record JAJKFI010000113.1, on the reverse strand, counting down.
TTTGACATTTTTCCATGTATGGGGCACACTACAAAGCAGAACTTATAACCTGTACCTAGAAATGAGTGCAAGACCTTCTAGTGTTCACACGACAGAAAGTGTTTTAAAAAAAAAAATCTTGGACAGAAATGTCTGGATTTCAGATGTCCTGATAAGGGATCATCTACCTGTATATGCAATATTTAAACAGAAGTTGCTGTGGGTCCTTTCTCATTCCCCCCCCCTCCACACACACACCCCTCCATCCTGATAGGGCAAGCCTGTCTTCTCCGCCTTGGCAACTATAGTGAGATATTTACATACCCATTCTTGGAAGCTATTTCATAAGTCTTTCCCTTCTCCTCGTCTCCAATTCCTCAGGCAGACCTGGGGCCCAATCCTATCCACGTTTCTAGCACCGATTGCAGATGCAATGCAGAATAGATGTTCCCTCACGTTGAAGAGGCCTCTTTGCCTCCCCACTGCAGGATGCAGCGCAAGCCTCACTGGCACAGCTGCATCAGCACTGGAAGCTTGGATACCACTGGGCCTTCAGTATCTTCCCTTACTTTTTAGAGTCAGATGCACGTTTGTTCATTTAAAAAGTGCTTATTCACCATGCTGCTTTTTAAAACTTTTGAATAATTTTTTAATTCAGTAATGCATTTTTTAAAAGTTGAAAAACCTGACCTATGTACTGATGTGACTAAGGCAGTTGCCTCCTTTTTGATGGCTGTTCTTAAGCTTAAGAGCTGATTTTCTGCTATTGTCTACTGTATTTGTTATTTATTATTTATTTCCTTTATGATTATGCCAATAAAAGGTTTGAAATAGAATCGAAAAACCTCACAAATGAGGGGGAGAGGCAGGGTATAAAATCATTTTTAAATAAAAATAGCATCAGGTGACAGGTGGGTATTGGGTTTGCAATAGCATAAACACCAACTAATCTGTGCTATGAGCAGCTGGTTTCTACAAACTCTCAGAACTTGATTTTCTGCACTTCACCCTGGAGAAGCAAATGGTTTGAACAAAATGCAACCAGTGCAATGCAACAAATGTGCATCAAGGGGCGCCCAACCACTCAGCCAGGAGGTCCTAGCCTTTTTTTGATTACGAACTCCTAATTCGTCCCCCTATCCACTTCGCCGGACTGTCGAAATAATTATCACTACCAGTATGACTTCAAAAAGGTGTCAATTGCTTGGTTTTACTTTACATGTGATTTTACTAGGAACAGAATGACTCAATCTTTATATTAAATTAACCATCACCATTATCAATAACCATTTTTAGTTGCTCAAAGATCAAGGTATATATCCCCATCATTTGGTTTCTACACCCCCAAGGATATGGATATCCCAGTTACAAATTCCTAATCTATATACCCTACAAATATGTGTTAACACATATTCTTCCCCTGTCAAATTTGCCTCCATCTTCCTCCCCTCCCCACGGAGGGGATTTAAATTTCATTAAATCTGATAAAATTTAGATTGACAACTTCTGGAGAAGTGGTCTAGATTTTTACTTACATACACTAATAAAATGTATATGCATAATTCAGATATGTGTTGCTTAACGACAGGGATACATCCTCTTAAGTCATTTTGTCATTATGCAAAATCCTTACCTTTGTGCTGATTGTTTCAGAGTCCTTATTAGGAGGCTCCAGAGGCCTCTTCCGGGTTATGCTGGGCCTCCACAGACCTCAGAATGGCCTGCAGAAGTGCCTGGAAGCTACTTCCAGTTTTCAGAAGCAAACTGGAAGTCGCTTTGCCCAAGCTTTTCCCCTGTTCCTAGCTACGCACCTGTGGAACCCCAGCACAAATCAGAAGAGGCCTCTGGGGCCTCCTTATTACAACAAGAACAAGAACAAGAACAAGAACAAGAACAAGAACAACAACAACACATAGGTAAGGGATTTTCAGCTACTGTACAGAATGTCATAAACGTCATAAGAGGCGAACACCTGTACGTATAAAGATATACAGGTATGGAAAAAACAGCTATCACATGAAGTCTCACTACTATTTTCAGCTTCCTCACACAAATGTGTCAATCAATCCACCTATTAACCAACTTTGAAAAAAGTGTTAATGAAATATCAGAAATAAGCGTCATTATCACAGTACAATCCACTTGGGAAATCTCAAACAAATTAATAACTGCAACAAACTCAGAGTTAACATCTCAGGAAGTTTGTTTGAATAGCTGAATAATTATTTAGACCAGTGGTTCGCAAACTGTGGGTTGGGGCCCACTAGAGTGTTGCGATCCAATTTTGGGTGGGTCGCAAAATAGACAAGGAATGTATATTGAGCCCTAAGGAAACTGAAACAGAGAAGCATATGCATGTTTACTCATGAGTAGGTGAATGTGCCTCAGCTTTTATTGACCGTCAGGTGAAGGAGAATGCAACACTACCAGAATGGTCCCAGTCCAATTAGAGCGCAATGCACACTCCAGAGGGACCCCCCCTTTCAGAGGCTAAAAACAGAGGCTTGAGCGGCCAGTAAAGTGAAACTTTTTAACATTTTGTAAACTAGGTGGCTCCTGATACTATGTCATTTTTAAAAGTGGGTTCCAGTGTTAAAAAGTTTGGGAACCACTGATTTAGACAACTGTCTTGAAGCTACTGAGGTGAGAGATAAAAGTATTAACCTGAAAAATTTACCTTTCTGGATCATATACAGAATTATCTGCCACCATGGCCTTCAGGACATCAGCATTAGCTGCAAGGATCATAAATAAAAAAATGTTTAACATTTTTTAGATTCAGTTTCTCTGTACAAAGTTGGCCTCACTTTAATGTTAAGCTGACTTATAAGCAAGAAGATAACAAAACATAAGCAAGCTGAGTTCCAATTGTTACTCAGAAACTATTTGAATTCCCAGGGGAGAAAAACATGCCTTTGGCTGCAATACTATGCGCACTTAATTGGGAGGTAGTACCAGTGGACTGGGCTGCAACCAACTGAAAGGCTGGAGAACTGCCTATTCCCATTAGACTGTTGCTCCCTTTCATTTTAATTATCATAGGCAGACTGTCCCTTGTCCTAACCCTCTGACCCTTGGCACATTTTTGCGTCAAATTAGTTCATGAGAACACAGGAAGGAACTGAGCAAAAAACGAAAGCTGGAATCTATACACCTTCCTGGGAAAAAGGCCATTGAACACACTAGGTTTGACTTCTGAGTAGACACACATAGGATTGTGCTGAAAGGCATTTTTAAGTTTCACTGATTTTATTTGGATGGAGATAAATATGATCAAAGTTGGCCATATGGATTTTTTTTATTACGACTTTGGCACAGGGGAAGACTCGAATCCTTTTCCTTTGCCACAGTCCCAATTACAACCCATATTTCCTCCAAGATCAAAGCTCCCATCTGAACATGTGCAAACTTTGTAGGACAGATCTACACTTGCAAAGGTACACTTCGGATTTCCTGAACTGATACAAAAAATGGGCATGCGATGGTGCATGCTATGAACCTGCACAACTTAATAAAAACTCTCAGTATTATCTAAGGGAACAGTATGAAGTGAAATTTTTGACAGGTTTGTATGCTCATTAAACAAAAAAACATACCTTCATTTTTCATTATATAGTCAACAATGTGTCCTACAGTGTCATTATCATTTGTAGTTTCATTCAGCTCTGCAAAAATAAAACAAGTTCACCATTATTTATGTGTGCCCTTGGAAAATCAGGAAATAGAAGTCAAAAGAGGAAAATCCCACAAAATTAATTATAGGAATGAAAGATCAAAGCAACACTTTTGTACATTTCATAAGGGTAGAGCTCAACTTGTATTCTCACAACGAAGCTGTTTAGCAGCCTCCTGGGCTCTGATGGAGACCTGCTGCGTCTGGTAGGCCAGCAGGGGAGGTGGGACATGGCGGGGGAGGGGACCACTATCACCACCAAGTCAACACATGTCGTGCCTCTCTTTGCACAGTACTGCGAGGGTGTTAAGATAATCCTTCCCTACCTATCTTGTCATCGAGCACCTCTTCTTCGGCTTCCGTTGTACAGCGATAGCCTCTTTTCTTTAACAGGTGGCAGATGAGAACACCCAAGAGCCCCATGAAGAAGAAGACTGGGATCAAGGCATACGCAATATAAGCATGCTGGTTTGAAGAGCCATTGGAAGAAGCATTTCCAGAGTCCTGGTGGCTTGCCAAGATTGGAGGGTGATTCTCTGGGGAAACAAAAGAGAGGTTCCCCACATTAGCCAGACTTATCCAGAGCCACAATATTTTACACTCTGACAACCCTATTTTCAGTCTACAACAGTGGTTTTCAATGTTGGGCTGCTTCCCTCCTTTTTTATTTGCCCGTGTTCTGTCTTCAGTTTGGCGATGGCGACAAAACCCAGAAGTGCCTCCTTTAACGGGGCAGCATTAAAAACAACCACCACCATGCACACCTGTCTGGGAGGTCACGACCCTTAGGCTGGAAAATCCTGATCTAGACTAGTGGCTCCCAAACTGTGGTCATGACCCAAACTTTGCTGGTTCACGAAACTGACAGGATAGTGGGTGGGAAGGAAGGAAGAGCCACCACTCAGTCAGGACACCTGGGAGAGAAGGCAGTGGCCTGCCAGGAAGACCTGCTCAGCCTAGACAAGAGAAGCTGACTTTTTCTCCTTGTCCCTCTTGCAGGTATTTAGGGCCTGTGGCCAGACAGGGGCGCGAGCCTAAGGGCGCTTTGCCTGTGGCTCTGCGCCGTGTGGATCAAGAGCCTGGATACCTCCTGCTGCACGACACCCGGCGACAGCTGCAGCTCAGGACTTCAAGGCCGTCATGGCAACCATGCGTCTGTCTCAGAGAATATCCACCCCAACGCACGATGTGGGACACACACTGGACACACACCTGGTGTTTACTGCTGGGCAGGTTGATGGTGGTCTGGAGGTGGAGGAGATTAAGACCACTCGTTTGTCATGGACAGATCACTTCCTGGTGGAATTTAGGCTCATCACAGCTTTTCACCTCTGCGGTGGTGGGGGATTGCATTGCATGATCCGCCCCCGGAGACTGAAGGATCCAGACGGATTCCTGAGGGCTCTGAGGGATTTTCCTGTTGCCAGAGCTGGTGACCCATCTGGTACCCTGGTTGACCTCTGGAATAGGGAGATGACCAGGGCCATGGATGAGATCACTCCCAAGTGGCCTCTGCCCAGTCGCAGAGTAAGTATGGCCCCTTGGTTTTCCAAGAAGCTGCAAACGATGAAGAGGCAGGGCAGATGGCTAGAGCGACAGTGGCGAAAAACTTGTGCCAAATCTGACTGCATACAGCGTAGGGCCCGGTTTAGAGCTTATTCGACAGCAGTGCTGGCAGCTAAGGCTTATTTCTTTGCGACTATTACATCTGCAGAGAATAGCCCTGCTGAGCTGTTCCGTGTGGTCCGTGGCCTACTCCATCTGCCCCCCCCCTTGCTGGTGGAGAGGAGCACATGGAGGCTCAATGTGAAGAGTTTGCCAAGCACTTCGCTGAGAAGGTCAATCAGATTCAGCGTGACTTTGGGAGTGTCTAGTGATGTCCCCGGGGCACCTGTCAATCCAATCATTTGGGATTCTTTTCAGCTTGTAGAACCTGAGGATGTGGACAGAATTCTCTGGAGTGTGAGACCAGCCTCTTGCCCTTGTCCACCTTGGCTAATTAGATCTGCCTGGGGAGAGCTGGCCGAGTGGATGGGGAGGGTGGTGAATTCATCCTTGAGGGAGGGGGTGTTGCCACTTATTCTAAAGCAGGCAATAGTCCACCCTCTCCTGAAAAAATCCTCCTTGGATCCCACCAATTTGAACAACTTTTGGCCAGTCTCAAATATCCTGTTCCTGGGCAAGGTGATCAGGTGGGTGGTTGTATCCCAGCTTCAGAGGGTCCTGGAGGAAGCGGATTATCGGGATCCATTCCAGTCTGGCTTCAGGCCGGGGTTTGGGACTGAAACTGCCTTGGTCGTCTTGGTGGATGACCTGCGCCGGGGAATGGACAGGGGGACCTGCTGGACCTTTCGGCGGCCTTCAACACCATCGACCATGGTGCCCTTCTGGGTCGGTTGGCTGAGTTGGGATCAAAGGCACTGTTTTGCAGTGGTTCTGCTCCTTCCTGGCTGACAGATCACAGAAGGTGGTGCTGGGGGATGCTTGCTCAGCAGCCTGGCCTCTTAGGTTTGGATACTTAGGTTTGCCGCAAGGATCCATTCTATCCCCCGTGCTGTTCAACATCTACATGAAGCCGCTGGGAGAGGTCATCTGGAGGTTTGGGGTAGGGTGTCATCAGTATGCTGATGATACCCAGCTTTATCTCTCCTTTCCTCCTGATTCCGAGCAAGTTTGAGAGCCACTGATGTAGATAGTAAATGCCTCCAGTAAGCAAGAACTTATTTCAACCAATTAGAATTATTTAAACAAAACCACAAACCCTTTTTTCAGCCACAAAACACAGATATCACTGAGCTCATGATATATCCGTCACTAAACAATGAAGTACAGGGGTTCCCCTGTATCAGCAGATCCTGCATCTGCAGGTTTAGTTATCCACAGATGGATAACTTCCCCCCCAGGTCCTGTGCCCACTAAATCATTTTCAAAAATTATCAGGGCAAAAATCGGCTTGTTTCAACAAGCTAATTTTTACCATGGTAACTTCTAAAAATGATTTAATGGGCAGGGGGGCTGTGTGCATCATATGCAACCCCACTCCATCCACCATGTGATCCCCCCACCCCCATTAAATTGTTAAAAGCCCCACTTAGCAAGGTGACTTCTCCTTTAAGCAAAGGACAGCAAGTGCTTTGCATGGTTCCTCTGGCAGACTGAGCATTTAAAAAAAAACACAGAGGACAAAAGGGTCATTCTGTGTCAAATCATCACACAGTTTCCGACTGACCTAAAAATTTCAAATTTTTAATGCAATTTGGGACTTATTTGTCCTATGGTGTAATACAAAAATACCAATTTTTAGAGGCCTATGTTGATTATGGGAAATTTTATGGTTATGTACATTTTCAAAATTTTATTAAAATTATGCAGAAAATTCATTTTAAAATTTTAAATTGAATTTTTAAAAATTAATAAAATTATTAAATCCATTGTGTTGTATATCATATGAAAGCTCATGAAAAGAGGTTTAAAACAAGACCACTCCCAACTCTACATCTCAACTGTTCAATGTACAGCTAGTAAAGTACCACTAGCATACAATTTTTTGATAAAATTTTAAAAATTTGGACAAATATTTTTTCTGTAATTTTAAAAATGTTATTGAAGAAATGCATTTTTTTACAACATAGGATCTTTAAGTATGACACGTTTCATCAAAATCTAAGAACGCAAGGTAGAAAAAAAAGTTTGACGATTTGAGACAGAACGATACTGAGTGACCCAGCAGGAAGTTCCTGTTGCTTCCTTCTGTCTTTTTTCCCCCTAAACATTCCAGCTCCTGCAGGCAGCCTACAAAGCACTTATCGCACTTTGCTTAAAGAAAATGCCCAGGTAAGTGGGGCTTTTAACAATGTAATGGGCATGAGGGAAGGATCACTTGCAGATATGGGGGAAATGTGTATGTTCTAATCTAACCAATTTCTGCAGAATAATATTTGCGATTATGGTGGTTTTACCAAATTCTCAATGCATTTGATATACTGTATAAAAATAAACCAGGAGGCAGTTAATGAGTCCACAGAAGTTTGTGCCAATTCATTTGACTACCGTTTGAGTTTGCAACTCGGCACTTATTCCATTTTGATGGGAAGCAAACAGAATTAGCCAATAAGTGGGCCTTGCTCACTTAAAAAACACAAGCAACCTTAACTGACTCAATTCAGACATTACACCAAACAGTGGTTAGGTGCGATATCTGAAGCTGGTTGGAAAATCAAAAGCCATGGCCAAACCATAGTTGGAGCCATTTCGCCACCTCCTAAATCCACAGCACCATAGAGATAACAGTAAATTCATAAAGCCAGGAAGAGACAAAGCAAAACGAGACAAGCAGTTCTCAGTCATGGTTTGTCTTGCTGGTAGAATGTTCAAGTGTACAATTGTGGTCCTAAAACTAAGGTTAGCACAAATTACAGAACAGCACAATAGCTGAATTGAGCCTTTGGCATTCAGAAATGCTCATGTACTATGCAACATGCAGTTTTTAAAATTTTATTACTGTGAGCTATAAATTTCTAAGATTCCTTGAGCTAAGAGTGTGCATGGTAAAAATGTTTAAACATTAACAAAGTAGTTCGATCCTCCTTTGAATCAATGTTCTTTGAAAGGCAAGCTTAGCTGTAGTCATCCACCCCTTCCTTTATTCGTACTGTTATTAATATTTAACATTTTTTAATCACAAAATCCTACAGTTGCAACACAGTTGCAACAAAGCTTTCAACTACAAATCCACAGCAAACCCATTTACGCTTCTGTAAAGTCTGCAAGTCTCCAAACCTAAATGTACTCCGACCATCCAAAACTGGTTGAGTTAGCTAGGATACCATAATCAATTCACAATCAATTTGATGAATTGATCCAATTAATAGCTAAACGGGTCCCATGGAGAAAACACTGCAATTAACTTTATGGTGCTGTGGATTTAGGAGGTGGAGAAATGGCTCCAACTATGGTTTGGCCGTGGCTTTACTGGGACGTGGTGGCGCAGCGAGTTAATCCGCTGTTGCTGGGCTTTCGACCGCAAGGTTGGGAGTTCGAGACTGCGTGACGGAGTGAGCTCCCGTCGCTTGTCCCAGCTCCTGCCAACCTAGCAGTCCGAAAGCACCTAAAATGCAAGTACATAAATAAGGACCACTTCCGTGGGAAGATAACGGCGTTCCTTAGAGTCATGCTGGCCACATGACCATGGAAGCTTGATCTCGGACAAAAACGCCGGCTCTACAGGCTTTGAAACGGAGATGAGCACCGCCCCCTACAGTCGGTCACGACTAGACCATTCGGTCGTGGGGAAACCTTTACCTTTACCCCTGCTAACTGGGCAAGAGGCACTTTTTCCAGTGGTGTTCCTCTTATATTTAGCAGAGGGAGAGTAATTGTCCCTCTTCACCCCTGCGCAGTCTTTCTAGTGGCTGTTGCGGGCGGTCTGCCTTTTTTTAGATTGTGAGCCCTTTTGGGACAGGGAGCCATTTAACTTTATTTTTACTATTTGCCTGTAAACCGCTTTGTGAACTTCGTGTTGAAAAGCGGTATATAAGTACCTGTTGACTGACTGACTGACCTTTAAACTCCCCCAAATTTAGAGCAAAAAGGGAAAATTATGTCCTAGACACATTTTTGTGTGTACACAGCACAGATGTGATCTGACCAATGGGTATTGGTTTAAGAGAACAAGGAAACTCCAATACTCAATTATTAATTCTAAACCAACATGACAAAAATATGAAAACACATTTTGAGGCAGCAATTCTAAGCAAGGATATAAGTTCCACTGGGAACATTTTACAAGCACAGTTATTCAAGACTTAGGGTCTACAATAATAAAAGGCAACATTTCACTGTAAACAAACATATTGATTTAAATATTTGCTTTAATATTAAACGTTGTTATGTCTATTTTGTAAGAATTTTGTAAGAAGAAGAACTAATCCATACACAAGTTTGTGTTAAACTGCAAGTCAACTCTTGCAATCAGGCTAGTTCTTGGCAGAAGAGACATGACTGTTTCCCAATCATCCCGTCATAATTTTTTTTTTCCAGTAGTTGTTTCCTGGTGTCTTTCATGCCCTTTTCTCTTTTAAAGACCAACCCATTTGTGGAAGACAGGAAACTGTCTTTTCATTTCTTTTGCTATTTAAACCTTTCAGTGAACCTTTGTCGAAAAGTAAAGATACATTTAATTTTGCTTCATGCCTATGTTTGATGAAGTGAAAGAATCAAAAGCAGATCTAATCAGTGAAGTGTTGTGTTTACAGCGGCCATGACTTTCAGGTAATCACCTTACAGCTGAGATCTGAGAGGCGGCTGTTTGTGCAGAGCTGGCTTCAGGATTCTGGGATCACTGTGACCTTTCAATCATCAAGGGGTATACAAGGCAGCCATGCAAACTGAGCATCCTGAGTCCTCATGACAGCAAGCCAATCCACATGCCAATTTTTTTGCATGGTTTTTTTTCTATATTTGGAGATGCAACCAAAACACAGCTTCACTATTACCTCCATACTCCAATTTCCTCCCCATTCTTGAGCTACCTTCAAATAATGTCCTAGGAGAAAACCCAAAATCAACGCAATCCCCAAAATCATCGATCAGAACACAAAGAAACTATGAAACAATAATCCAACCCTTTCATCCTCTAACCATGAGCACAATATGATGGCGAATAGCCAACCTACTTTAGACCAAGAAGCAAAAATCATTTGGTGGCTTTTGTCTAGTTTCCTCAGAGCTTGTCATTGTGCCTCCGCCCCCCCCAAAAAAACTTGAAGGCCCTGACTTCTGTACAGATTGAGAGCACAATCCTAACCTGGAGTTACACCAGCTGTTTGGCAGGCGAAATAAAAGGGACACCATCCCTTATGTTTGGACTACTCTCGGAGTCAGAGAGGCCAACACACAGACATGCGCCATCCTCCCTGACTCCAAGTGTGATCCAAACGTGCTATACGATGGCCCTTGTGCCAGCCAAACTTTGCTGGCCTAACTCCTGGTGAGGATTGCACCCTGAGGATCCCTTATCCAGACTGCTTGGGACGGGAAGGTGTCTGGATTTCAGAATAACTGCATCACTGTAATGAGAAATGTTTCCTCTTGCTCTTTTCACTATTGCCCATTTGGTATCTGTTGGCCTCTGATGTTTTGCAACAATGGCACACACTACAGAGCAGAGAATATTACAAATTATATTAAATTTGAGTAAATTTCAATTCCCCTGAATTAAGAAAAAGTATCAGAAAGGCTGAAGCACAAGAGACCTTGGCCCATGATTTC
>JAJKFI010000113.1:1416559-1456417 GCA_029204185.1 Lerista edwardsae | reverse complement strand
ATCTCCCCCAAAGATTCCTCACAACATTAAACAGCAGCAATTAATTAGCTCAACGTTCCAGGATTCCTCCATACACCAACCCACACCACAGAAATATAGCACACACTTTAATGGACTCCCCTTCTCCCCACCCCTCAGCTTACTTAAGTGTGCTACATATCTCAGAACCAAGATATCGCAGGTAACACCCAGAGCATTTTCTGAGGGCCAGGGAAGCCATCTAAGGCCTTCAGAGGACCTAAAAATCTCACTTCCAGGTCTTTGGGAAGTGATGATTTTCAGCCTTCCAAAGACATTCTGAGGGCAGGGAGGGGGATATGCGCAGCTTCCCTGGCCGGCAGAACACCCTCCACACACAACCAGGGCACAGCTTGGAGGGTGCAGCCTGTGCCAGCAAGGTCAGGAGAGCCAGAGGTTCACAGGGGACCAGAGGCTTACTGTGAGCCAGATAGAGGCTCTCCAAGGGCTGCATCTGGCCCCCAGACTGGGGTTTGGAGATCCTTGGTTTAGAAGGTCCAAGTTCTGCCCAATGATTTTATTCCACAGATTAATGCATTTAAGCCTCACCACTGTGCTCTTTGTTGTTCTCAGACATTTGTCCCCTCTGTTTTCAGTGCTCCAGGCAGAAAATGAACACATCTTCTAGACAGCAAACACACACATCCACGTCTTTCTCACATTTAAAACCTTGCTTATTCTCTGGTCCCAAACATTGCTCCCTCTTATAATGCTGGAAGTTCTCATCTTTTTCCAAGGGTGTATTATTTGGTTCTACCTGTTCAGGAACTTTCAAGGGAAGGGATTCCTCTCATTCCCTTACCTCTCCCTTTCAGCGATGTAGTCACTTCATCCCATTCCTTTTTATTCCAAAAGAAAAGTTGTCCCAACTCAGAAGAATTCACAGCCATCTTCGCAAACGTTCCACTTTCTCAGCTCTTCCTATTGAAACACAAACTCCTCTGTGAGGGCTACCACCTGGATACCCTCTGGTTTATTATTCCTAACCCTGCTCTACATGCCCTACAGGGAGGGTGACTAGGAACTTCTCCAAAGCCAGTAGCTTGAAGGTCTCATCATTCATGTGTCTATTTTCAGCCACAAATGGCAGAGTTCCCAGAATTCATGATCAACGCATCTCAGCCGCTCAAAGCCCTCCCAGAAGAACTGCCTGAAGCACTGAAGCTGCATGTCCCTTGCAAGATGGCTGCCTTCCCTTACTTTAATCTCCCTGTTCAAGACACAGAAGCTGCTGAAGGCCTGTCCATGCTCTCTGCCAAGGGCTGGCAGGAAGACATCTACTTGTCCCTAAGAACATCAGCAGCCCAATGCCACTTATGCAAAGATGACAAGAAAAACATTAGAAAAATCCTGTAGTGTAGGTTCCTCTGACAGCAAAATTATTGCTCAGTGCCAGTGTGTGAACTTTGTATGCAGATCATCCCATGGTCAATTCCTAGTACTTTCAGGTAGGGCAGAGAAAAAGTCTTAGAGAGTTGCTGTCAATCACTGCAAACAATATTGAGACTGAGCATTAGTCCATCTATAAAGCAGCTTCCTATGTTCCTATCCGCAAGAGTGTATTACATTGCAATAAGCCAGCGTTTCTCAATCTGTGTGGTGGGGCCCATTTAGTGGGTCATGACCCAATTTCTGGTGGGTCCCATAGAGCTTCCAGTAAAAACACAGATGATTGAAAAGTCAGATAACTAATTGCCTCAAGGCTGTTCAAAAACCAGATAGCTGCTAATTGCCCTGCAAATGGCTGAACTCCTGCAGTTTGCAAGCCTCATAAATATAGGGAGATAAATATTTGACTGTCACTGACATATAGTGGAGGCAGGTGAAGACTGGGTCCCATCACTAAGCCCCTCAATGCTTGAGGTTATTAATTAGTGCTGCCTCATGCCTCATTACAATAAATAGATTAAGATTTTTGTAAATAAAATAATCCTTGTAAGTACTTCACAGTCAGGGAATAAGAGGCAAGGTCCTCTTATGGATTAAGAATTGGTTGGGGACCAGAACAGAGGGGGGGGGGTCAATGGGCAATTTTCACAATGGAGAGAGGTGAGAAGCAGAGTGCCCCAGGGATCTGTCTTGGGGCCAGTGCTTTTCAACTTGTTCATAAATGACCTGGAGACAGGAATAAGCAGCGAGGTGGCCAAGTTTGCGGATGACACAAAACTTTCCGAGGGGTGAAAACCAGAAGGGATTGTGAAGAGCTTTAGAAGGATCTCTCCAAGTTGGGGGAATGGGCAGCAAAATGGCAGATGCGTTTCAATGCAGAGAAGCGTAAAGTGATGCACATTGGGGCAAAAAAAAAAAATCAAAATTTCACATACAGTATAGCCTAATGGGTTCTGAGTTGTGACAGCTCAGGAGAGAGATCTTGGGGTGCTGGTGGACAACTCGACAAAGGTGTCGACCTAATGTTCAGAAGCGGTGAAGAAGACCAATGCTACGCTGGGGGTAATTTAAAAACGGGTTGAGAATAAAACGGCCAATATCATTATGCCATTGTACAAATTGATGGTAAGGCCACAGCTGGAGCCTTGCATACAGTTCTGGTTGCCACATCTCAAAAAGGACATCATGGAGCTGGAAAAGGTGCAGAAGAAAGCAACGAAAATGATTACTGGGTTGGGTTGGGGCACCTCCTTCATGAAGACTGCAGCATTTGGGGCTCTTCAGTCTAGAAAAAAGGCACCTGAGGGGGGACTTGATTGAGATATACAAAATTATGTTTGAGATGGATAGTTGTTGTTGTTGTTCAGTCGCTAAGTCGTGTCCGACTCTTCGCGACCCCATGGACCACAGTACGCCAGGCCTCCCTGTCCTCCACTAGCTTCCGGAGTTCGCCCAATTTCATATTCATTGCTTCGGTGACACTATCTAACCATCTCATCCTCTGTCGCCCCCTTCTCCTTTTGCCTTCAATCTTTCCCAGCATGAGGGTCTTTTCTAGGAGTCCTCTCTTCTCATCAGGTGGCCAAAGTATTGGAGCTTCAGCTTCAGGATTTCTCCTTCCAGGGAGCAATCAGGCTTGACTTCCTGGAGGATTGACCGATTGGATCTCTTTGCGGTCCAGGGGACTCTCAAGAGTCTTCTCCAACACCATAATTCAAAAGCATCGATTCTTCGACGCTCTGCCTTTCTTATGGTCCAGCTCTCACAGCCATACATGGCTACTGGGAAAACCATCGCTTTAACTATGCGAACCTTTGTTGGCAGGGTGATGTCTCGGCTTTTGATTAAGTTGTCTAGGTTCACCATAGCTTTCTTCCCAAGAAGTAAACGTCTTTTAATTTCATGGCTGCAGTCACCATCTGCGGTGATCTTGGAGCCCAGGAAAATAAAGTCTGTCACTGCTTCCATTTCTTCCCCTTCTATTTGCCAGGAAGTGATGGGAGTGGTTGCCATGATCTTAGTCTTTTTAATGTTGAGCTTCAAACCAATTTTGGCACTTTCCTCTTTCACCCTCATCAGAAGGTTCTTGAGGTCATCCTCACTTTCTGCCATTAGAGTGGTATCGTCTGCATATCTGAGGTTGTTGATGTTTCTCCCAGCAATCTTGATTCCAGCTTGTGAATCATCCAGCCCTGCCTTCCTCATGATGTACTCTGCATATAAGTTAAATAAGCAGGGTGACAATATACAGCCTTGTCGTACTCCTTTCCCAATTGGAAACCAGTCGGTTGTTCCATGTCCAGTTCTAACTGTTGCTTCCTGACCCGCATAAAGGTTTCTCAGAAGGCAGATCAGGTGGTCTGGAACTCCCATCTCTTCAAGAACTTGCCACAGTTTGTTGTGATCCACACAATCAAAGGCTTTAGCATAATCAATGAAGCAGAGGTAGATGTTTTTCTGGAACTCTCTTGCTTTCTCCATGATCCAGCGAAGGTTGGCAATTTGATCTCTAGTTCCTCTGCCTCTTCGGAAACCAGCTTGTACATCTGGTAGTTCTCGATTCACATACTGCTGAAGCCTAGCTTGTAGGATTTTGAGCATCACCTTGCTAGCATGTGAAATGAGTGCAATGGTGCGGTAGTTCGAGCAATCTTTGGCATTGCCCTTCTTTGGGATTGGAATGTAAACTGATCTCTTCCAGTCTTGTGGCCACTTTTGGGTTTTCCAAATTTGCTGGCATATGGAGTGCAGCACTTTGACAGCATCATCTTTTAAGATTTTGAGTAATTCCGCTGGAATGCTGTCACCTCCACTAGCTTTGTTGTTAGCGAGGCTTTCTAAAGCCCACTTGACTTCACACTCCAGGATGTCAGGTTCGAGCTCAGTGACTGCACCACTGTGGTTATCAGGAACATTTAGATCGGCCTTATAGAGTTCCTCTGTGTATTCTTGCCACCTCTTCTTAATCTCATCTGCTTCTGTTAGGTCCTTGCCATTTTTGTCCTTTATTGTGCCTATCTTAGCATGAAATTGTCCTTTGACGTCTCCAATTTTCTTGAAAAGATCTCTAGTCTTCCCCATTCTGTTGTTTTCCTCTATTTCTTTGCATTGCTCATTTAGAAAGGCCTTCCTATCTCTCCTTGCTGTTCTCTGGAAATCTGCATTCAGTTGGGTATAACTTTCCCTTTCTCCCTTGCTTTTGGCTTCTCTCCTTTCCTCAGCTATTTGTAAAGCCTCGTCAGACAGCCACTTTGCCTTCTTGCATTTCTTCCTCTTTGGGATGGTTTTAGTTGCTGCCTCCTGTACAATGTTACAGACCTCTGTCCAAAGTTCTTCAGGCACTCTGTCTACCAAATCTAAGCCCCTAAATCTATTTGTCACCTCCACTGTATATTCGTAGGGGATCTGATTTAGGTCATACGTGGAGGGCCTAGCGGTTTTCCTTACTTTTTTCAGTTTAAGCCTGAATTTGGCAAGAAGAAGCTGATGATCTGAGCCACAGTCAGCTCCAGGTCTTGTTTTTACTGCCTGTATGGAACTTCTCCATCTTTGGCTGCAAAGAATGTAATCAATCTGATTTCGATGTAGACCATCTGGTGAAGTCCATGTGTACAGTCGCCGCTTGTGTTGCTGGAAAAGCGTGTTTGCAATGACTAATGTGTTCTCCTGACAGAACTCTATCAGTCTTTGCCCTGCTTCATTTTGTACTCCAAGACCAAACTTGCCTGTTATTCCTCTTACCTCTTGACTGC
Source organism: Lerista edwardsae (assembly GCA_029204185.1). Lineage (NCBI taxonomy): Eukaryota > Metazoa > Chordata > Lepidosauria > Squamata > Scincidae > Lerista > Lerista edwardsae. The sequence continues at coordinate 1,451,258 of JAJKFI010000113.1, read as the reverse complement.
CTACTTTAGCATTCCAATCCCCTATGATGAGAAGGACATCTTTTTTGGGTGTTAATTCTAGAAGCTGTTCTAGGTCTTCATAGAAACGGTCAACTTCTTCCTCTTCAGCACCAGTGGTTGGGGCGTAGACTTGGATTACTGTGATGTTAAAAGGTTTGCCTTGGATCCGAATGGAAATCATTCTATCATTTTTGAGGTTATACCCCAGTACTGCTGTTCTCACTCTCTTGTTCACTATGAAGGCTACTCCATTTCTTCTAAGGGATTCCTGCCCACAGTAGCAGATATAATGGTCATCTGAATTAAATTCTCCCATTCCTGTCCACTTTAGTTCACTAACTCCCAGGATGTCGATGATCAGCCTTGACATCTCACGTTTGACCACATCTAGCTTGCCTTGATTCATCGATCTGACGTTCCAGGTTCCTATGTAGTATTGTTCTTTGCAGCATCGCACTTTCCTTTAGAGGGATGTTCTTTTCCCTCTCTCATAACACCAGAGCCAAGGGACACTCAATAATATTGAGTGTTGGGAGAGTTAGAACTGCTAGGCCAGGCCTGCATGCCAGGCCAGGCCAGAACAAGCAGGGGGTCTCTGAAATACAGGCCGTGGCGGGCCAGAATCCGGTCTGTGGAGACGCCTACATCGCCTCCCCGCAGGCCAAATTTTGGCCTTGTTCTGGTCTGGCAGGCGTTCAAGCTGCAGGTCCCATCATGCGAGCTGTGGGGCCCTGGAAGAGGAGAGGTTGGAGGCAAGTAGGTCTGTGCTTCCCCCCCTTATTTTACAACATGATTTGACCTGCTCTGTCAAGTGATCTATGTTTAGACCACAGCCACGGTAAAATTAATCCTTCTTCAATCAGTTTGCTAATGCTTTCATTGTCCAATTAGGATTACAGCTTTTCCCTCTGGTCTATTTTATGTGGTTACTATGATAATTTAACTTTTTTTCCAAATTACTTTTCCAATCAGCTGTCTATACCTAAATCCAGACAACCCTCAGTTTTAAGCAAATGTCATCTCTGAGAAGCCTGGGTAGGGGTAGATTAAAAGGGGTGGGCTTTGCTTACTTTGTTGCTATCTGGGACATTTCATTTAGATATGCAATTTGGTATTATGTTACAACAAACAAATCTCAAAATTGAAGGTATATACTACATTCTTTCAGTAAACAGATGAACAGATAGACTAAACTGGTTACAGGCAATTTGGAAATTCTCAACTTTGGTAAACTAACGTCTCCAAACAATATTTTACCCCTTTGAAAAATTCTTCACCAATTCAAAAAAAAATTAAAACCCTGATACACCTAGAAGAAAAATATATGCACTGACAAAATATTTTCCCACCATTCAGACAAGTATTTCTTGCTGCATTCACAGTCCTTCTACATGTTCTGAGATATTATTTGTTATTAAGTGCCATGAATTTACAAATACGTTTCTGCAAGAATAGCAAAAGATATGCAATGTTTGTCCTTGACTGGCAAGCCACGTTAACTAGGACATAAAAAAAGAAATGTCTTGGGGAAATTTTGTTTTGATGCTATCATTAACATACAATCCTGGTCATAATTTTAAATGCAGAAATGGAAGCTGAAGAGCATAATTTTCACCCAACGGGGACATTTCTAAATCTCCTTTACCCCATGAATGCACCTACATTTGGAGCTGTTCCCCAAGTGCACATCAGGTAAGGCAGAGACAAGATCAGTGCTGGTCTTAGACCTACTGGCGCCTGCAGCAACAACAAATGAAGACACAGAGACACATAACAGGCCAACTAATCCCTACTTAAAACAGCTATGTTTTGGGTCTACTTGTGCCTGACATACATTATATCATTTTAACTTTAAGGTCATTTTTATTTACACTTATTCTTTTGCAGGTCCAACTCCTTCCACCCTAGAGGGGCAACTGGCTTGGACTGCTTTTGCACCTCTTCATCTGATGCACCACCAATGGCCCTTCCCAGAGAATGCAGATCTTGTCACAATTACAGATGGAGCATTAAAACGCGCAAACCCCTCCATCTCACCTTCACGTCTAATCTAGGAAAAGCTTTTTCAATTCCTTCAGCCACTTGTACAGCTGAAGTCCAACTGGTGACCACTTCAACCACATCTTTAAATGCAAGCATCTGCAATATCAATATTGATATATCAATAATCTAAAGACAAGAATGCAACTGAAGTGGTCACACCGATGTTCAGTCAACAAAGTTTCAAAAATTGGACTGTCTGACATTACCTGCTTTCCCTAAAACACACATCCCTCAGCACCTTATATACTCTTGCTGTAAGTTACACACAAGCCCACAGCTTGTGTCATGACTGACCAAATCGGAGAAAGCAAACCTAACCCTGAGGAAGATTTCACTTCCATGCAAACAGGAGAATCACAGATCCCTTTAATTTCAATCTGCGCCCCTCATACCAGCCAACAGAAAGAATTCAGAAATTCGTAAAAAGCTGAAACAGGAAAATTATTACTAAACTAAATTAATTAGTAAACTAATATCACTTTTTAGTACTTTATTAAATTTAAAGTACTAAGTTTCCTTCAGTAAACTAAAGTAAATTACTAAACTATTACTAAATAGTGACAGAAACCGACAAATCCTCCCTTTCACTCTTTGCCTCCAAACTCTGGAGCTGGCCTCCAAACTCTGTTTATTCCCACTGATTAAAATAGTCTCTCTTCCAACTCAACCTCTGGCAGCCTGGTTTTATCATCTGTATTCAGCTGAAAATCAGTTTTGTAGATGGCAGGAGGTCTAGTGGTTTCTGTTGTTCTCACCCTTATATTAGGTAGTAAGACAACCTAGGGAAAATAGGTTTTCCTAGGGAAAATAGGTTTTCCCTGTACAGTGGCTATCGTCTTCTTGCTTGACTCCCTATTTTCCCTAGGTTGTCTTACTACCTAATATAACCCTAGTCCAGCTAGAAACCTGGAGAGCTGTGTCTCCAGTGATGTCATGCACGGGGTACGCGAGTACCGGTTTCTAGAATTATGGCTGGCCACGCCCACTCATTGACTCCGCCCCCTGCAACGTTTGAATTTCCTGTATGTTTGAGTTGCCTGCACATTCTCAGAGGCAGGCAGGCAGCGTGCGGAGCCTTGCCTTGCCTTGCCACTGAAAAATGAGCTGCTCTGGGGTTTTGGAACTGTTGGGTCACTTTAACATGATGCCAGGCCTCCTTAACATGTTCTGGGGGTGCTGTGGAATACTGTTGCAACTGTTGGGTCAGTTTAAAATCGTCTGAGGCCTCAAAAAGGGCTTTTTTCATGTCACTTCCTGCCACGACATCACTTCCGGCTTATGACGTCACTTCCGGTGGGCGGGTCCCGACACGTGCCAATCAAAAGTGAGTACCTGTTATTAAATCATTTAGATGACACCACTGTGTGTCTCCCTAGCCAAATCTACCTGTCCTCTAGGGTGGCCCTGCTGCAGGTCATCACTTTTGGAAGAGCAACTGGTAGCCATCCCCAACAGGGCCTTTTTTTGTGGTGGTAACCAATCCTTGGAACTCATTTCTACATGATTAAAAAGCCCCTCTCTATTGATGTTTCACAAGGCTTTAAGAACTTGTTTCAACAAGCCTCTTACTGATTGCTGCCAATTTGATATGCACTCAAAACAGAATGTCTACAGTATTAAGCATATGCTAGCATAACAGAATGACTCTACATTTATTCTGGCTGGGTTGGGGCTTTATGCTCAACCTATGAAAAATGAATTAATGAAAATATTGTAGAGGAACATACAACAAAACGCAAGTTAGAAATATTGGCAAGTTCCAATTAAAACTTACGGTAAGAGGCTCGGGTTTGGCAGACATCTGGATAAAATGCTAAGATTCGAGGCGGGACCCTTTGTCAGATTTAATTAAAATCAGGTTAGAAGGATGACTTAAAATACCATGAAACACGTTATAAGATGTAATCAGTGACAGACCACCAGGCCACACAAAAAGCACACAAACATACACAAAACCAAAATCTCCTGAAACCAACTATGAGAGCAAACAACATTTTCTCTCCCTCAGTCTCTGTATGAGAATCAAATCAGAACTCAAAACCACAGTGTAGACAAGGCTCAAAGTGGAACGTTATCCCTTTGATGAACCTGACATAAGCCAACTGAACATCATTGATTTCCATTTTTAAAGTGCAGTCAGTGTTATGTAGATATCACCGTTCATTGCAACAAAGCATGACTGTTCCCTTCTCATCTAGTTAAGTAGTGCTCATTCACCCTTAAACGCAAGAGGCATTTCCAAATTTATGATCCAACTAAATAGAGAGGTATAAATTCTACTGTTCTTAATAAGGTTTCCTGATTGGCTTTCTACAAAGCCTGAATACTGCCAATTTCTCTGACTCGTAAGATACTGATTGGTTAATGTCACTGTGTTGGTGAGCACCTTCTCCCAATCCTGAATAACTTCCCACAACACATATTCCATTTGAATTTTAATTTGGATGTCTCCAGCCATGGACTAAAATTCTTGTAAAATTCTGTATATACGCAAAATAATGTTATCTACTTTCTGTGTCCTGAAATATGACTTTAGTAAATTAGTTCTTAGAATACTGTAACTCAAGAACATAAATGCTATACCCCTATGGTGTAAAGAGCTTTTAAAAGTATCTTATGTTCCAAATAAACCAATTTACTTAATATGCATATCAATTTATGCTGTGGCATCTGCACCTACCTATCTACATAAATGCTCTGCTATGCAATATGACTGATATTTTGGTTTTGTAGGAAATTGTGGCGTTCCTCAAATTCTCAGAAAGCAAAACACACATTAAGTGTCCATTTAAGTGGGAAACAAAAGAAAACTATCATTTCTGTGAGCTTTAAAAATGTGATTTGGGATTAGGAAAATGGTAAATCTGTATCATTGGCCAAGCATCTTCCACAGTCCTTGTTACATTTTATCAAGTGCAGAAGTAGAGTAAGCAATGAAGAGACACAACACTGGCATTCCAAGAGGTCTGTAGGCCATGAAATTCATTTTGCAGAGATTTTTCAATGGAATGTTTAGATGAGAAGTGAAGCTATGATATTGCAGGCAAAGATCTCCTATGAGCAAGCTTCTACATTCTTGGTCATCACGCCTTCTTACGATGAGGGTGCTGCTATTGCCCTCTTGCATGGGTGATGAGAGGGCTAAGCTTTCCTCCCCACTCTGGAAATAAGAGAAGCAAGTACAATTGGCCCAGCAATAATTCCTCCCAACTCTGAGGTTGGAAGGAACTGTGTGTGTATGTTTGTGTGTGGGGGGAGTTGGCTATGCTTGACCAACGTACCTAACAATGGCCAAACTGTCAAGCTCAGTGCTTTACTTCTCTGCTCAATAGCAGGGGAAGAAAAATGCACAGAAGGTGGCCCAATCAATGACCACAAATGATGTAGGGGCTATGCCACTAGAGGGCAGACAACCACGATTGAATTATGCAACCAAAGCCAGACAGCAAACTGTGGAATGATGCCTAAAAGGATACTACAACTTCTGAAGATTTGTACAGTCATCCTTCAAACACTGGCCACACAATGAAATTCATGAAGCAATTCAGAAAGAAAAAATAAAAGCAATACAGTTCTTTATTACTAGTTGCATAATTTCTGTTTAAAGTATTAGAAAGGGTTTTTTACACAAACCACCATTTTCATGGAAATTTGTCTATACCAGTTGTTCCCAAACTGTGGGTCAGGACCCATCAGTGGGTTGCGACCTGGTTTTTGGTGGGTCATGAAACTGACAAGCCAATAGCCAACAAAGAAAATGCATTGAGCCTTATAGAACGTGAAACTGAGTTGTCCATGCGCATTTACTTGCAAGCAGGCAAAACGTGCCTTTGTCCACTGCAAAGGGAAATGTGAGGCTGTCAGAATGGTCCAATCTAAGGAACAGGGAGCTCAACAACGCTCCAGGATGCATTTCCCCTCTCTCCCTAGTAAAAACAGAGGCTTGAGCGGTTGGTAAAGTGAAACTTTTTTTAGTCTCATAAAGCTAGATGAGTCCCAATAGTACGTCATTTTTAAAAATAGGTCTCTGTGCTAACAAATTTGAGAATCACTGTTCTATGCCATAAGAATCTGGTAGAATCTGCTAAGACTTGAAGTTTAGACTACTAAATTTAAATCTGGAATTGAAAGCATACTGATAATACTATAAGTGGCACAATAAAACGTTGCAAGACAAAGTAAAGACACCCCTCTTAGCACTATTGAAGCTTACTCAAAATATGCTCCACCAAGTTAAATTGCATTACTCATACCCTCCACCTTTCCCAAGATCAAGGCAATATACAATAATAAAAAAAGAACACAAAAATTAAAAACCAACATCAGGAACCAAAACACGCACGCAAACACACACACACATTTCAACAACAGCTGAACAGAATGACTCTTAAAACTTAGCAAACAAAAGTTTTTTGGAAGAACTTCACACTCCCTTGATAAGGCTAAAGAGGAACAGATCCAATCCTCTTTAGAGAAAGGATTCCAAAAATCTTACGAGTCATGGCTCCGCACACATGATTTAGGCACATTATTTCCTCCCATGGTTTAAGCCCATGAAGCAGGGCCTGACCTGCAGATTTCAAATATCAGAAGCTGGACAACCTCATATAGCAAATTGTGAAGTATGGTGCATATTATTACAGGTGTTCAGAGTAGTTTTCACTATGGTTGCTTATTGGTACTTAGCCAAAATAACTAAGAGTGCATCTGAAGGGTGCCTTCAGATGCAACCATACTAAAGAGTAAGCTCTGGATAAGGCCGTATGCAGAATCAGGCTGTCCAGCTTCTGCCTTTAGATTCACATATAACTAAAGGCAGCTTCTTACAAAAAGATGTTGTTTCAAATGTATCTGTAGTGTACAGGATATTAAGGGTGCTTGTGTTTTCTTTCAAACTATCTGAAATTATCCAATAGTCCCACGAATTTATTAGAGATAAATAATCTAGAGTGGCCTTTTGCCGCGAAGTAGGTTGCTGTGGCAAAGTGTGAGACAAGTGAGTTACGCATCTGTGCAAGGAGGAGGAGAGGAGGAAGAAGGATCTGTGCAAGGGGAAGGTTAGTGTTCTCTCTTATTTATCCAATCATAAATCTAAAGTTGTTTTGTCTTAAGGTCAGAGCCAAATTTTGAGGAGGAGATTGTGAAGGTCTAGTAATAGGGGACAGGAACCAGGTAGGGAAGTAAATATAACTAAATAGGCACTAACAAACATAAGAGGCAGCAAGGCAGAAACTGGATAGACGGCAGATTCTGAGGGGGAGAAGCACAGCTCAAATCTAAATAGGACTACTCTCACCTTGAGACTAAGTCACTTGGGAAACAAAACAGGAGAAGTAAAGAGAAAAAAAGGGACAAAAGCAAGATCTCCTACCTCTAATTTATCTCAAACGTATTCAAAAACTACCCTAAACATAAACCTCAGTTAGAACCTAATGCAAGGCAGGACATAACGTGAAGGTCATGCAATTTTGGGGCACAGGAGCTAGGTGGGGACATACATTTAACTCGACTAAAGTATAAAACTGAATTTACTATTTAGTTAGTTAAATACATTTAACTAAGAAGTATGTGGGGCGTGGTGGCACAGCGGCTTAATCCGCTGCTGCTGGGCTTTCCGACTGGAAGGTTGGGAGTTCAAGACTGCGCAATGGAGTGAGCTCCCGTTGCTTGTCGCAGCTCCTGCCAACCTAGCAGTTCAAAAGCACCTAAATGCAAGTAGATAAATAGGGACCACTTCGGTGGGAAGGTAACGGTGTTCCATGCACTACGGTGTAGAGTCATGCTGCCCACATGACCACAGAAGCTTGTCCTCGGACAAACGCCAGCTCTACAGGCTTTGAAACGGAGATGAGCACCGCCCCCTACAGTGGGTCACGACTAGACCATTCAGTCATGGGAAAACCTTTACCTTTTAAGAAGTATGGACCTAAACAGAGGCAGTAAGAAAATAAGGCAGAAGCTGGACAGGTGAAGCCAGAGAGCTAATTCTAAGGAGAATTACAGTTCACAGGCCTACCCTAAGTAGTTTATTTGACCAGAATCTAACCTTCCCAGCCAGGACAGTGAGCTCGCAAGTCAGCAAACCTTTTCAGGACTTGCAAATTCCGGGTAACCTCATCATCTTCTGACAGTCTCTATTTACAATTGTCCTGCTAATCACCACAACTGTGAGGAGGAAGTCCTGTTCAGTCAGCCAGAAGGACAAGAGGAGGGCCTAGGTCAGGGTATATAACTAGGATCTTCTCATGTAAAGTTGCTGCAACAAAAAGTGTGAGACAAGCAAGTTATGCATCTGGGCGGGTTGAGCAGCAGGGCAAGGAAGCCAAGGCCCCAGACTCCCCCCCCCCTTTCCCAGGAAGCAGAGCAGCAAACTTCCAATGCAAATATAGCCATGCAGTCAGTCAACTAGCAGGTGGGGGTGGGGGAGCTATCCAGTGTGTTGCACAGAGTGCCATATATATGACTATATGCCTCTAGGTGTGTCCTCGGTGCATGCAGCTCCAAGCGCTCAGGGAATGGGTTTGCCCTGTAGAGGTTTTGGTTGTGGACCTGTAGAAGCAGAAGCAGGTAGAGAGGGCCATGGTGAGACTTGAGGAGACTTGCAGGCTTTGTCCCACCCTCAGATGGGCAGCTCCTCAGCTGCTGGGGAAAGAAGTCTCAGTACAGGGCTGGAGGATGTCACTCAGGAACAGAAGGAAAATTCCCTAGGAGAAACCCCTTCTTCCTGTGATGGACCCGTATCGAGTCGCACTAAGGATACGCCTCTGCAAGTGGGGTGGTCAGAGGCTGCTTGTAATGGGTGATCCTATAGTCAGGAACATGGGGGGCGGTCTGTGATGGATGTGAGGACTACAAGGTGACTTGCCTGCCTGTATGAAGGTTGCAAATATCACTTCTCATCTAGATAGGCTGGTAGACAGTGCTGGGGAGGAAGTAGCGGTTGTAGTGCATGTCGGCACCAATGATGTGAGCAAATGTAGCAGGAAGGTCCTGGAGGCCAAATTTAGGTTGCTAGGGAGAAAGCTGAAAGTCAGCCCCCCCCCCCAAGTAGCATCCTTGGAAGTGCTACCTGTTCCACGAGCAGGGCAAGGTAGACAGGAGGAGATCAGGGTTCCCAATGAGTGTATGACACGTGGTGTTGGGAGGAGGGGTTTAGATTCATTAGGCACTGGGGAACATTTTGAGACAAGCCAGACCTGTGTAAGAGGGACGAGCTTCACTTGAACCAAAACTGAACCAAGCTGCTGGCACATAATATTCAAAAGGTAGCAGAGCAGCTTTTAAACTGATCCCTGGGAGCAAGCCGACAGGAGCCAAATGGCATCCAGTTCAGGACACCTCATCCCTGTGGGATGAAGGGGGAGAACTGCAGAGTAAAGGCAGGGTGGGAGGTAGGGGTGTAAACATGAAGAGATAGGACAACAGGTCCAGTAGAAAGGCCAGGATAAGGGACTGAATAAAAGGCACACCTTAAGGGACCCCCATATACAGGTGCTACTATGCAAATGCCCGAAATCTCCAAGAAAAAATGGGAGAACTAGAACGCGAAGAACCAGTGGGATACTACAGTCCCAGACTATAAACTCTGTAGGAGGGACAAGGAAGGGCAGGCTGGAGGTGGGGTGGCCATCTATGTCAAAGAAGGGGTAGAATCCAGCAGAATAGAAATTGAAGGCAGGTCCAACTCCACCATAGAGTCTCTGTGGGTTAAACTACCAGGCCCAAAGGGTGATGTAATAGTGGAGGTATGCTGTTGTCTTCCGGATCAAAAACTCGAAGGGGACCTTGAAATGAGGAAACAAATCAAGGAGGCATCAAAGAGGGACAGGGTTGTAATCATGGGGGACTTCAATACCCTCATATCGAGTAGGTCAACACGTCCTCTGGTCAAGAAAGAGAGACAGGATTCCTTCATGTGCTAAATGACTGTGCCTGAGAGCAGCTAGTCATGGAGACCACCAGCAGACAAGTGATTTTGGACTTAATATTGTGTGGCACTCAGGACCTGGTTAGGGATGTCAATGTTACTGAGTCATTGGGGAACAGTGACCATGCTGTGATCTGTTTCGCCATGCATGTTGGGGGAAGACTGCCAAACAAGTCTGACATGAAAGCCCTTGACGTCTGAAGGGCAAATTTCCCTCAAATGAGGAGGCTAGTTAGAAAGAGAAGGTAAAAACAATCTCTCCAGGTTGCATGGAGGCTGTTTACAACAACCATAGTAGAGGCCCAATGGGAGTGTATACCGCATAAAAAGAAGAGCTCAACTAGGTCCAGGAGGGTGCCTCCATGGTTAACTATTAAAGTTAGAGAAGCTGTAAAGCGCAAGGAAGCTTCCTTCGATAATTGGAAGTCTGGCCCTAGTGAGAATAAAAAGGGAGCATGAATTCTGGCAAAAGAAATGTAAGATGGTGATATGAGAGGCTAAGAAAGACTTTGACGAACACATGGCCAGCAACATAAAGAGGAATAAACAATAATAAAATAAATTATAATGTAGTCAGTCTAGAAAAAGGCATCTGGGGGACATGATTGAGACACATAAAATTATGCATGGGACAGATTAAGTGGACAGAGGAATGTTTTTCCCCCCCTCACAATGCCAGAACCAGGGAACATCCACTAAAATTGAGTGTTGGGAGAGTGAGAACAGATAAAAGGAAATATTATTTACCCAGCAGGTAGTTAATCTGTGAAACTCCTTGCCAAAGGAGGTGGAGATGGCATTTGGCTTAGATGCCTTTAAAGGGGATTGGACATGTCAGATTTCTGGAGGAAAAATCCATTGCAGGCTACAGGCCGTAATGGGTAGTGCAACCTCCATATTTTAGAAGTAAGCTATCTCAGAATGCCAGATGCAAGGGAGTAGCAACAAGATGCAGGTATCAAGCTGCCCTGAGGCATCTGGTGGGCCACTGTGAGATACCGAAAAGTGGACTAGATGGGCATTTGGCCTGATCCAGAGGGGCTCTTCTTATGTTCTTATGAGATCCAAAAGAAAACAAATGTACAAAATTTCTTGTAACAAGGACAAATGAGGTATTTAGCATTTTTAAACATATACCAGAAATACAATAATCCTAACCCCACTCTGCAAAATTTTGCAAAAACAATCCCCCCAATCTTCCCATTACACAGCTGCAACTAATGTAAGTTGGTCAATTTCCTTTTCAGTGTCTGAATACAAGTCATGGGACCAGAAAGCTTAAAATACCCTACTCCTGATTCAGTGTTAAGCCACCAAGATCTGCTTTACAAGACAGCATGATTAAAAATAAATTGCAAAAATCATCTCAAGATACTACACATAGTAGTGTGTATGTTCCTGTGGAAATCACTTATTGTAAAAGCCTAGGCACATCTACTCAGGAAAAACAACAACACCGAGTTCCATAGGACCTATTCCCAGTAAGTATGTTTTTAGGATTTCAGTTTTGAAAAAAAAAATGCGGGGGAACCAATAGGCACTATTGTACATATGACTCTAATAGTACATATGACACTATCAATATTTTTAAAAACAACTACTTTTAAGGCTAGATTCAAACACCATTTCCTGCCTCAGATCCAAATCAGGCAATTAACCGATTGCGCCAAAAAAAAAAAAAAGGAAGTTCCCTGCCACTTTCCATAAAGAACCACAAAAAGCTGAGCAAGAATTAAACCCATCTGAAAAGACAGTACTGCACTAAAGAATGAAACAGATTTGACCCTTCTTGACCCAGCCCAATACTACTACAGCACTACTAGGAAAGCAGTTCCTACAATCTGTTGCTTGAGATAACAATAACTAAGGCAGACAAACTTCAACCTTTGTATGTGTTAAATTAAGGATACTCAGAACTGCAAGGAAAACAGACACATGAAACATAGAAGCTTAAAAGAGAACTGATGGGTGAGGCACATATAAATCACTTTTTCACGTTAATCTAAAGCAACTGACACCACCATTCTCAATTCCACAGTCAGTAAATATATACAGATACGCAGAGTACTGTACTGTATACTACATGCAGTAACCTTTCTTGATTATGTGTACAAAAGGATGATTAAATATACATGCAAATTATAGCTAATCTGTTTTAAATTATTTTTAAATATGCAACAACAGAAGGGAGTAAGATTAATAGCCTAATTATGCAGAAATCACTCTGGATTCAATGTTTATTTCCAAGTAAGTGAGCATGACTGGCAGCTTCTGAATAAGGTTAAGTATACTCTGAAATTGCAAAATTCTTGCATGAAAAGAAAGTAACAGACAAGCTATATGTAGATTTTTCACATAAGGATGTTTCTCTTATGAGTACGTTTTGTATCTGCAAACTGCATCAGTCCAGCACAGACAAGAAAACATGTGGGATCATCACATGCAATACCCTACACTCAAGTTGCACATTCGAATTCCAATAAAGAATTCCCTGAAGAAATTTTGGAACAGGCAAATCCATTATGACAACAGCAGCATCTGATACCGCCAGTCTTGTGTCAAAGCACTAAGCCAGTAGAAACTGCAATTATTCCGACGCAAGTCGAATGTCTTGGAAGAATTCCAGCGACAATTGGAGAAGGGGTGGGGGAACAGAGAGAGAGAGAGAAGAAACACAAACCAAAGGTATGATTTCAGGGTGAAAGACTGTGTTTGAAACACCCACACAAGGTATACCTTCAAACCATAGAAGCCAATATCAGGGCCAGCAATTTACTAAAAATAAAGGGGTGCCAATGGATTCACCTGGCACAAAACAATCTGACCTTCCGTGACCAATAACAGTAGCGACAAGCAGAGTGCTCTTTGCACATACCCAGGCACACGTTCGAAGTACTGCTTCGTATTTTTCACAGAAGAGCCCAAATAGGCTCCGCCGCTCAAGTTAAGCTCTGCGTAGGACCACGCGGGGGCGGAAGCCTGATCCAACAGAGGACCTACGCGAGAAAGAGAGCGCGCGACTTCAGCCCTTGCAGGATACGAGGAAGAGAAACACTGGAACTTTGAAAGTACACAGAACAAGAGAGACGCCGAAACTGGAAGACCAGCACTTTCTTTTCTCTCTCCTTGTTGCGCAACCTGGGACGCGGGAAGCTAGACGTTGAAACGTTCTCCGATCGCTTTATTTCCGTGCCAGGAGAAAAAGCTCCATTGCTGCACCCGCGCGGCTGTTAAAAAACACAGGAACCGTGAACGCGCCAAAGGGAGCGAGCGGGGGAGGAAAAGGCAAGTTCTGCGCCACGGCGAAGGCGACGGAGGGCGACTAGGCGGGATGGAAGAGCGCCAGAAAGACGGCGGCGCAGGGGGTGTGGGTGGCAGCCCCACGCCGGAGCGGAGGCTCGGGGGAGGCTGCGCCCCGAGTTAGTTGGGGGCTTCTTTCATCTTTCATGATTCCCGCCCACAAAAAGACTCCGCCGCGAACCCTTCTCGCCACACACCGAGGAGATCGGCCCAGGCGGGCGGCGGGAAGGCGGGCGTCGTAGCTGCTCCGCCAGGAACCATCGTCCCGGATCGTCCAGGGGTTCTCGGGTGGTCCCACTCCCTTCGCTCTCCTGCCCGTCTCCGCTAGATGCGACTCGCCTAACTCCGCCTACCCATCTGGGCACGAGTCTCCGCCTGCTGCGCTGCACTGAGCATGTCCAGCACTCGCCGCCGTTGCTTGAGCAGTTTTCGCTTTGCAAAGTGGGGGGCGACGTGCAGTTAGGAGAGTGAAGAGACAATCGCGGCGGCTCCTGTGGGAAAAGGAGACGAGAGATCGGCGTGTCGGAAGCCAGCAGCCCCCTCTTTGCAGACAGCTGCGCTTTCCCTTCCTGGATCTGCGAATGGGGGCGCGGCGTTAAGACGAGCAGATTAGCGTGGCATCGACTTCCGGGCCAGTTTCATCAGAGGCATGTTTGATAGCGATGACTGTAGTCCAAGAAAACCTTATGTCGCTATAATCTGATAGTCTTTGATGTGCCACAAGGCTGCGCTATTTTTGCTACACCTCTAGGACTGGTACTACGTGGTAGCTTTAATTTATTTATTAGGACCACCTCTTCTTGCGAAGGAAGTTGAAGTAGTTTTCGGAGTTTCTCACAAATTTTCCTCAGGTGGGAAGTAAAGTGGCGGGGGTGGGGGCGAGACTAAGGTGCATTGGTGGTAAATGGCACGGTAGAGATACATTTGCAATTTTTGTGTCTGCTTTAGATCTAGTGGATTCCAATTGTATCCTCCTGGCTACTCTACTTGCACTGGATTGTATAGTCTGTACATATGCACATCAGTCCTGAGCACTGAGCACAGATCTTGTATCTCAATTCTGTGAAGAGTCAGGGGAGCCCTTATATTAAGCCCATTGAAGTCACAGGTTCCCATTACAGTGCCTCACTTCTCAAACAAGATGTTTTCCAAGTCAGCTGCAAAAATGGATTCTGGCCACAGTTTGTGCTACAGAGCGCCTTTAAAAAGCCCTCATGTGGTGGCAGCAGCCTCATGAAAACCTTGCAGCGTCTGACTGTACATGTGGCAAGATGAACTTTACTACAGCCCTGCAACCAGTCAGAAATGTCAGCAGAAAGTTCAGCTCACCTCACTATTCACCCCGTGGCAAATTTTTAAACAACTCCTACAGTACCTAAATCCGCCTCAAGTATAGCTCATAGAGTCGGGAAGTCTTAAAAATGCAGTTCAAATCTGAGATAATTAGAACTGATTCACAAATGCATGTCCATTTTTTGATTGTTATAAACTTGATGATTGGCAGCTGAATGTCTACTGACTCGTACTGTACTGACGTATTGTGACTGAAGTGGTTGGACAGTTCTCTCTGTGCTAGTCAAGTTTTTCCTTGATCTTGTAGACATCAAATGATGGACCATCAAATCATAAAATGATGGAACAGGATGGAATGTAAATCAAATCTTAGTGTCTAGAGCAGTTTTTAAAATAAACAACATTATGCAGTATGGTTTCTCAGCCATGCCTGAGAAGGGTTACATGCAGTGGTGGGATTCAGGGGGTTCGCCCAGGTTCTATAGAACCGGTTGTTAAATAGCTGGGCCCTGCCCACTCACCTCGGCTGGCTTCGGGGGTTTTTTGGCTCTGGCTATGACATCATAGAACCGGTTGTTAATTTATTTGAATCCCACCACTGGTTACATGCCTCTAATCAGATGGACACTTATTATATTAGTCCATGGAGATAGGAAGGGTGGAAGTTTTTTGTTCTCCTGTTATCTTTTCTGTTTATTCGTCCTCTACCAGGTTGTTGCCTTTCACTGGAAGGAATTCTATGGCAAAGATATGGGGAAAACATTACCAATAATGTATTTTTTTTTTATGGATGACATGCTCAGAAGCAAATCTAGAATTGGATCACTCCAGTAAGATCCAAAGTTGTCCTGTGCTTATGTGCACTTTGGTGCATCCAATTCTCATAAGAACACAAGAACATTTGAAGAGCCCTGCTGCATCAGGCCAAAGGCCCATCTTATCCAGCTTCCTGTATCTCACAGTAGCCCACCAGATGCCTCAGAGAGCACAGAAGGAACAAGATGCCTGCATCCTGCTGCTACTCTCTTGCACCTGGCAATTCTGCCCACTCAGAATTGAGACCAGTAGAAACCCACACTCCAGCTGGCAGGCTGGGGAACATGGGAAGCTGGCAATGAGCATTCATGTGGCCCATCAGCCAACTGTCAGCTCTACCCAGCTGCTCCATGCTTAATCCATGCATTGATACATGCTCAAGAGGAGGAAGGGACTCATGTCCCACTCCTGTAGCTCCACCATCACTATGATCTTTTCCTAGACACTCTATGGGTGCAATCCTAACTTGGAGTTGTGTCTTTGTGCCAGTCTAAGGGTGTCACAGATGCACTGTAAAGCATGTTTGGGCCACTCTTGGAATCAGGGAGGACAGTGCACATCCGTGTGCCAGTCTCCCTGATTCCAAGAATGATGCAAATGCACTTTACGGCACATTTGTGACACTCCTAGGCTAGCACAAGGGACTTGTCCCAGCCTAACTCCTGGTTAGATTGCCCCTTAAGGTAGTGATTTTCAACGTTTTTCTTCTCATGGCACACTGACCTCTATGATCTTCGCCTCTTGTGATGTTGCTTCCAAGTTCTGCAGCTCTTTTTTTTAGGGCAACTGACTATAGTAACAAATTGTCTGTTGCTCTTCCAGCTCAGAACCAGCGAAGAATAGGAACAGACAACTTATAACTACAGACAGTTGCCTTAAAAAAAAGGAGGCTCAGAACCTGGAAGAGTTTTTCAGCAATTGGTTGGTTGCAGACCTGAAGAAGCAGAGGGTGCTGAGGAGGCGGTAGCAGTCATGGTGCATGTCGGCACCAATGACGTGGACAATGTAGCCGCGAAGTCCTGGAGGCCAAATTTAGATTGCTAGGGAGAAAGCTGAAAGCCGGGACCCCCAAGGTAGCATTCTCGGAAATGCTATCTGTTCCACGCACAGGGGCAGCTAGGCAGAAGGAGCTCCGGGGTCTCAATGCATAGATGAGACAGTGGTATCGGGAGGAGGGGTTTAGATTTGTTAGGCACTGGGGAACATTTTAGGACAGTGATGGCGAACTTTTTGGGCTTGGTGTGTCAAAACTTCGAAATATGCTTAACTTGACTCTGCTGGTGTGTCAATCCCCCTCCCCAACAAAAGATAAACAGATCTTTATATTCCTTTAATTAAACAAAAAGATAGTCCAATCATTTGTGGTGCTATGTATTATATAAAGAAGCATCGAATAATTTCAAAAACAAAAAATGAGTAAAATAAACACTGTTTTTATTAGGCATTGGTGAACGCTGGTGTGTCACCCCCAACGTTATGGCGTGTCACTTTTGACACGCGTGTCATAGGATCGCCATCACTGTTTTAGGACAAGCCAGGCCTGTACAAAAGGGATGGGCTTCACTTGAATCAAAGTGGAACCTGGCTGCTGGCACATAATATTTAAAAGTGGCAGATCAGCTTTTAAACTGAACCCTGGGGGAAAGCCGATAGGAACCAAGGGGTGTCCGGTTTGGGACTCCTCATCCCTATAGGATGAAGGGGGAGAAGTTGGAAAACTGCAGAGTAATGGCAGGGTGGGAATAAAGAGTGTAAGTGTGAAGAGATGGGACAACGCATCCAGTAGAAAGAAAGGCCGAGATAAGGGATTAAAGAATAGGCCCTTCTTGGGGGACCCCATATACAGGTGCTTCATGCATGGCCAACAACATAAAAGGGAATAAAAGCTTCTTCAAATATGTTAGCAGGAAACTTCCTAGGAAGGCAGTTGGCTCACTGGACGGGGCGGGAGGAAAAGGGGAACTAAAAGGGTACTTGGCGATTGCAGATAAATTAAATGACTTCTTTGCATCTGTCTTCATGGCAGAAGACCTTGGACAGGTACTGCTAACGGAACGACTCCTAAGGAATCAGATAGAGCTTAAAAGAGAAGTCAGATAGAGGTTAAAAGAGAAGATGTTTTAGACCTAATTGACTAGTTATTTATTTGATGAATTTTTACCCCCCCCCTTTCTGCCCCAAGGGCACCCAAGGTGTCTTACAACATTGAAATTACTTCAGTAATTGGAAATGGAAAAACTTCAGTCAGGGAACAAGAGGGCAGGTCCTCTTATGGGTTACAAATTGGTTGGGGAATAGGAAGCAAAGAGTGGGTCAATGGACACTGTTCACAATGACGAGAGGTGAAAAGTGGAATGCCGCAAGGATTTGTCTTGGGACCCATGCTTTTCAACTTGTTCATAAATGACCATATGACCGAGATAAGCAGCAAGGTGGCCTAGTTTGTGGATTTCACTGAACTTTTCTGAGTGGTGAAAATCATAAGGGATTGTGAAGAGGTCCAGAGGGATCCTTCCAAAGTGGTGGAATGGGCAGCAAAATGACAGGTGCATTTCAATGTAGACAATGTAAAGTGATGCACATTGGGGCAAAAAAAAAAATCAAAACTTCACATATAGACTAATGGGGTCTAAGCTTTCTGCAACAGAACAGGAGAGAGATCTTGGGATGCTAGTGGACTACCCAATGAAAGGGTTGACCCAGTATGTGGCAGCGATGAAGAGGGCCAATTCCATGCTTGGGATAATTAAAAAAGGGGTTGAGAATAAAACAGCCAATATTATCATGCCATTGTACAAATCGATGGTAAGGCCGCATCTAGAATATTGTGTCCAGTTCTGGTCATCACACTTCAAAAAAGATATAGGGGAACTAGAGAAGGTACAGTGACCAAAATGATTACAGAGCTGGGGTACCTCCCTTATGAGGAAAGGCATTTGGGGTTCTTCAATCTAGAAAAAAGGCACCTAAGGGGAGATTTGATTGAGACATACAAAACTCTGCATGAGACTTGAGACATACAAAACTCTGCATGAGACGGATAAAGTGGAGAGAAAGATGTTCTTTTCCCTCTCTCACAATACCAGAACCAGGGGATATCCACTGAAATTGAGCGTTGAGAGAGTGAGAACAGATAAAAGGAAATACTTTTTTACTCATTGGGTAATTAATCTGTGGAACTCCTTGCCAGAGGAGGTAGTGATGGCATCTAACCTAGATGCCTTTAAAAAAGAACTAGACAGATTTCTAGAGGAAAAGGGTGTGGCAATGTGATGCAGGTATCTAGTTGTCTTGTGTGCTCCCTGAGGCATCTGGTGGGCCACTGTGAGATACTGGAAGCTGGACTAGATGGGCCTTTGGCCTGACCCAGTGGGGCTCTTATGTAATTTTCATAAATTATGTAATTTATGTAATTGTGTTCCAAACTCCCTCAGCACATCTGTTGAACTTTTGCTGTGCACCGGTTGAAAATCACTGCTCTAAGGAGAGCACTCAGAAAATGTACCAGAGCCACCACTTCCCTTTGTCCCCAGGTCTTTGTTTAAAGCAGCCAGGTGGAGACAATGTGGGGGTTGGGAGTGAACATGTTTTACTCCCAGGAACCCCCACTCCAACCACTTTGCAAAAAGCCGTGGCTGAGGAAGATGGTGGGGCAGCAGTTCAGAGCTGTTTTGGCTGGTGTTTCACTGCCCTGTGGCCACTAATGAAAGTGGGGCATGGGGTGACAGGCCATTATTTGGATACATGCATGTTTCAAGCTACATTGCACACATTCCAACACAGCGCTGTTGGGGGTCAGTGTTTCCTGTTTGTCTCTAATGTTGTTCTTAACATTAGAAACCACAAATTATAACACAAGGGGAAAGGAAGAGGAAGGAGAAGGATTATTTGTGCTTTAAAACTATCACTGTCTGTTCTGAAACATCATATAATTATGTCCTGTTTTTTGCTAGTAAGAAAACAGAA
The DNA here is from genome assembly GCA_029204185.1 of Lerista edwardsae. Taxonomy (NCBI): domain Eukaryota; kingdom Metazoa; phylum Chordata; class Lepidosauria; order Squamata; family Scincidae; genus Lerista; species Lerista edwardsae. The sequence continues at coordinate 1,431,913 of JAJKFI010000113.1, read as the reverse complement.
ACAATCCTAAACAAGCTACATAAATTCCATAGGTGTTTTTTTTTTTTCATATGCTGGAATGGATTAATAAAAGTGCCATCAGAGTAGCAGAGAATTGGTACATACATTCAAAAGAAGTTTAAAAGTTTGATTTGCATTTCAGGGTAAATTTTAAAGCTTTGACAAAACAGGGCCAATGAAGCTCCAGATTTCTAGCAATGGCTTTCATTCAGTGATCTTGGACCAATTGCTTCTCTTACAGCCCAGTCCTGAGCTGTCCAGCTCACATAGGAACTGCGTGGTAGCAAAATGGCTACTGTTGCAATCTGCATGATCTGCAGCAGCTGCCTGGGTCTCATCAGGGAAAGAGGACTTTTGTCCCCTTCCCCTGGGAAAGCCCTGGCTCCCACAATGGGACTTCTTGAGTCTCCACCAGCTCTTTTGCTGGCGTGGATTCAAGCATCCTGTATCAATCTGCCCAGCCCAAAGCAGGGCATTGGATCCAGCAGTGGAAGAGAGTGGGGGAGAGAAGATGGGGAGGACAGGCCCATGGGCGGACTGACCTGCAGAGGGGATGGTGCACAGATCTGGCACTTGGGCTGGCTCCTAACCCTCATCCCAAGCAACATGGGAGACAGGCAGTCACTCTAATTCATTGGTTTCCAACCCATGGTATGCAAGACCTTTGGAGGGGACCACAAGATCTCAGGGGAAAAAAAAACCATTTCCAGAATCTCACTAAGCAAGCACGCCCCCATGGACCACCAGAGAAGGTGGAGAACAGACCTCCTAGAGACGCAGTGTTGGTTGTGGCTGTGGGCAGTCCATTCTCTGCCTTCTCTGATAATGCATGGGGGGCACTTGGTCAGGAGATGCATCCCCACGGACCACCAGAGAGGGCAGAAAATGGACCAGCCACAGCCAGCAACAAAAGCAACAACCCATAAATCTTCTCTATAAATAATAAAGCTAATGAATCTCTAATAAATCATCTCAAATTATTACAAATTTAATTTGATTTTTTTGGGTGCAGAGGGATGGTTGGGGGTTGCATGTGGTCCGCAACTATTCCAATTTTTGCCTCAGTGGTCTGCAGGCATCTAAGGGTTGGGAAGCACTGCTCTCATTTAACAATGTGATTACCCATTCACCTCACATCCCCCTACCAAATAAAAAGAAAGGAAAGGAGAAAGGAAAGAATGTTTGGGGGGGGGGTAACATGCAACTACCAGGCAATGTTTTGGGGGACTTTAAATATTTAATATACATGCAAGCTGGGCATGACTCAGCCCTCAGAGTATGAGGCAAGCATCCCTATAAGACATGTACAGCTGTGGGGAGTGGCTTGCACTTTCCCCTGGTTCTTTCCACATTCCCCACAACAAGCTCTGGCTTCTCCAAAATAATTTGGGGTATTGTAGTTTGGTGAGAGTGCTGAGAATTCTCTGTTACAGATACCAATCTCTGGGCACGTTCTTTTTTTTAGCTTCAAGCAACAGAAGCACTAGAGGGCTGTGTTTTTCTTCTCTTTTTTTAGCTTCCAGCATGCTCGGGTCATGTTCTTATTTTAGGTTCTAGCATGCTGGCCATGCTAGAACTTTGAATAGCTATTTTGAAAACTTGGAGCTAGAAAAGATGGCCGCTACCATTCTTACATCACTTTCTCCTATTTTCAATCAAAAGTAATGCAGGACCCTGTAGGAACATGGCGGCCTCCAAAGTGTACAGAGCGTATGATAACAACATGGTGACCTCCATACATGTTTTCAAATTAACCTTGCTAGCAGCACGCTAGGAGCAAGCTGGAAGCATCACTTCTGCCGATTCTCTTTAAAAAAGAAGAACACAGCCAGAGGCTTCCTCAAAACAATTCTGAGTGTTGCAGTTTGGCGAGGGTGCTGAGAATTGCTTGTAAGAGATACCAATCTCTACTCACAGACGTGTAGTTCCCAGAGTTCCTGGAGAGAGGGAATGGCTTTAAATCCGTTTTAGTGCCAAGCATTGGCATGTCCTTTGTGTTGGTTGGTTTTGTTAGGATCCACAGTGAAATATTTCCCCTGTTCAGGTAAAAATATTCCCCTTGTTAGGAACATCACATCAGGGCAGGTCTGCTGGTGACCTGTAAGAAGAGAAGAAACTCACAGTGGAGCAACAACCTGGGTTTGTCCGTAAGGGTCACACAACACATTACTTTTAATGTGTGGCTTGACCCTGCACATCTCAGCTTTTCTGTGTATATAGTACATGCAGTGGGAAACTGCTCCAAATCAGGGCTGGTGGTGAATTGGGATTATTTTTATTGCTGGGTGAACAGAATGTGACTCGCTGGCACTCTCAGGAACACATTACTTGTGGCTGGATCCTTTTCAAGCATGGTCTTACTACAGCTCTCTTGGTGAATGTTATCTTGTGATCCAACATGCAGGCCATAAAGCTGGATACATGATAAACGCAGACATCAATTATTAACTTCTACTCTTTTTCTAAACCCATAAAAACAACGGCATACAGGGGAATATGTAAGCCCAGTTTAATAGGTTTGCCAGCTTGCCTCATGCACCGAAGGAATGCAGTTTGAACAGCCGTCTCTTTGCTTACATTAGCCAATCCTCCAGACATCAGCAATTGGATGAGGTTTGATACATGGCTATTTCCTGGATATAAGTGGGATTTTGCATGATGTAATGATGAGATAAAAACTCTTTAGAACAAAAAAAAAATTCTTAGGACATAAAGCATTAGAAAGGTAATTCCCTATAAATATGCTGTGTGCTAGGTCTATAACACAGACAGGCCAAAAGCAGCAGATTATTGTGTGAGTGGAAACATATTTTCCCTTTTTGTTGTTCAGTTGCTAAGTCGTTTCCGACTCTTTGCGACCCCATGGACCACAGCACGCCAGGCCTCCCTGTCCTCCACTAGCTTCCGGAGTTCGCCCAATTTCATGTTCATTGCTTTGGTGACACTATCTTCTCCTTTTGCTTTCAATCTTTCCCAGCATGAGGGTCTTTTCTAAAGAGTTCTCTCTTCTCATGAGGTGGCCGAAGTATTTGAGCTTCAGCTTCAGGATTTGTCCTTCCAGGGAGCAATCAGGCTTGACTTCCTAGAGGATTGACCAATTGGATCTCCTTGCAGTCCAGGGGACTCTCAGGAGTCTTCTCCAACACCGTAATTCAAAAGCATCTATTCTTCGGCGCTCTGCCTTTCGTATGGTCCAGCTCTCACAGCCATACATTGCTACTGGAAAAACCATAGCTTTGACTATGCGAACCTTTGTTGGCAAGGTGGTGTCTTGGCTTTTTATTAAGTTGCCTAGGTTCACCATATCTTTCCTCCCAAGAAGTAAACGTCTTTTAATTAATGGCTGCAATCACCATCCATGGTGATCTTGGAGCCCAGGAAAATAAACTCTGTCACTGCTTCCATTTCTTGCCCTTCTCCATGATCCAGCAAATATTGGCAATTTGATCTCTAGTTCCTCTGCCTCTTCAAAAACCAGCTTGTACATCTGGTAGTTCTCAATTCACATACTGCTGAAGCCTAGCTTGTAGGATTTTGAGCATCACCTTGCTAGCATGTGAAATGAGTGCAGTGGTGCGGTAGTTCGAGCAATCTTTGGCATTGCCCTTCTTGGGGATTATTTTCCCTAGAATGGCCCAAAAGTGCTGGATTTGCATAGTGCCTTGCAAAATACCTCCACTTCAATACAGTACACATATTTTTGATGAGCTGTCTCCACTCACCTAAATAAAAAGGATTGGTGTTTTATTCTTCTCTTTTAATACTTTTTGTAGCAAGACTTCCAGTTCATGCTAACGTCTTCTGAGGCCGTCTAGCTGCAAGCTTGGCTAAGCAGCCTTAGTACTCATATCTGCGAATGATGAGCTCATGGATAAGGAGGGCTCACTTTTATTTCCTTCCCTTCTACATGCCAGCCAATCCAGTAATAAAATAATCCTTTTATTCTTTGGTCATGAACATGACCATTATATTTGAAAAGCAACACAACATTCTGTGTTACCTTAAAGCACCAGTGGTTTTTCAACCACTGGTAACTCACAGTCAGGCATATGGTTCATGACCTCACTGCCCTGCCTGGCCCGACCCTGCTATATCCAGACTATTGTGAAATCTAGACAACTTTGTCCAAGACTTTTTAAAACTTTCTGTAGAAAGGAGATCTTGTGCTCATTCCCACATAGAGGCTGTGAGTTCTATTCCCTGCTCTGTGGTATGTGCCTATTATTTGTTGAAAAATGTGAGAAAGAGGTTGGCAGACACCTAACTGGGTAATAGTGAAAAGAGGAAGCATTTCTCATTCTATTTTTGCAGTTATTTCAAAATCCAGAAAAATCTGAAATCTGGATACCTGTCTATCCCAAGCCATCCAGATAAGGGATACTCAACCCATACATTCAAAAGGTCATACTGGGAAAAGTATGACCAGCCCAGGGAGGGGAACGGAGCTGGGATGTGGCAGTTAGGCCGCATCCAAGCTTCCAGCACCAGGCCATGGGGCCTAAATTTGGGCCGCGTGGTATCCTTGGCACTGTGCCTGCTATACAGCAGGTGCAATCTGTCTAAATAGCAGGCGCAGATCCAAGGAACCTGTAGGGGAGGCTGGAGCCTCACCTGGGGCAAGGGGGCAAACGTGAGCACTCCCAGGTTACAGCACAAACCCGCCGGCCTTGCCGTTCCAACGCAGTTTAGGATTGTGTAATGAAGCAGGACCAAACCCTATCCAACTTTCCAGCCCTGATGCAGCCATGCCGATGGGGTGTGCACTGCATCCTGCTCTGGAGGGGGAGTCATGGAGGCCTTCTCAAGTAAAGGGACTGTTTGTTCCCTTACATCGGAGCGGCCTTGCAGTTGTATCAGTGCCGGAAAGTTGGGTAGGATTGGACCCACAGTTGTCTGAGGGCACAATCTGAGGGCGTAATCCTAACCTGGAATTAGGCTGGCACAGTTAGGCCAGCAAAATTTGACACAAGTTGTCAGCAATTTGTGTCACCAACAGCAAAGTTGACCCTTAGCATAAGGGCCACCGTAAGGCGCTTTTGGACCCCTCTTGGGGTCAGGGAGGATGGTGCATGTCTGTGTGCATGCCATGTCTCTCTGACTCCAAGGGTGGCCCAAACATACTTTATGGTCTCCCTTGTGCCAGCCAAACTTTGCTGGCCTAACTGTGCCAGCCTAACTCTGGGTTAGAATTGCACCTTCAGACAGCATTTGGATCAGATTGCCTCCGTGCTTTCGTTGTTCCCTCATCTTCACCTGCTCCCTGAATTAAAAAGAAATGGAACAGGTGAGGAGGCTCTCTTTTCCTCCACATTTTCTCTTCCACTCCATTCTCCTCTTCCTTTTTATTTCAAGGAGGCAGGAGGAGGAGGAACAGTGGAGGTTGGCATGACAATAGGTATAGGAGAAGGTTGCAATGGACATGTTGGCTCAGCCCTATGAGACTCTATATTGTGTTTGCTGCAACAAATAACATGGTGCCTGAAGATCTGCAAACCACACTAAACTCTGCCTGGAGTTCTTCCATGATTGCTGAGATACAGACTGGGACCATAGGAATGGTAAAAGGGAAAAATACTAGCCTGTTCCATTTGCATTCCCATTAGTTTTTATAATAGGTACAACATGGGCAATCTGGAACACTGTTCTAGTACATCTGAATGTATCTTTGCATTTCAGGTACTTTAAAATGCAAGGTTCTTGGCATGTTCTGTTCTACTAGTCGTTCCCTTGGCCATTCCAGCTACCTTTCAGCAGCAACAGATGAGATAAAAATAGCTGCAGAGACTCAGTGAGCCAGAAAATTTTTACATTGGTTTTGGTTTCATTGGAAGTGGTGGAATTCACAAGGGATGCATCTGTGTCACCAGCTATAATAAATCTCAGCTGTTGATATTAACTTAGCAGGACTCAGCACTCAGCAGGAAAAGAAGAGCACACAACTCCTAATTGTTCATTGAAAATATTGAAGCCAATGGAAAAAATATAGGATATTTCCATTCCTTTCCAAGGAAGAAAACTGAAAGTTCCCCACATGTCAGAAAGCCTGCTGGATGCAACTGGAAGTCAATTCCAAGTTGCTGGTGTGAACAAGAAGTATCTTCCAGTCACATCTGGGAGACTTCTGAGGAGATTGGGAGGCCACAAATGATCTCCGGAGGGCCAGGCATGGCCCCCAGGGAAGTAGTTGCAGCACTGCACAGCCCCCCTCCCCTGGTGGATTTCATTCTGTGGAATCTGCGGGGTGTGTGTGTGTGTGTGTGTGTGTGTGTGTGTGTGTGTCTATCATGGAACATTTCCTTGATTGATACCAAGGGTTAACTCTACTTACAAAATTTAAAAATGTGCATGCCTTAATTTTATCCAGATAATTACAAATCTAGCCAGTATTGCAGATGGAGCAGCAAACCATAGGCATGCCTCAGTATTTGCTGGGGTTCCATTTTGGACCCCAACATGGATATCTGAAACTATGGATACTGGGGACACCTTTTTAACAATAGGGAAACATCAGTGGTTTTGTTACAAGGTGAAAAAAAGGAGATTTGTTTAATGTCCTCCTATCTTTTTAATAAGAGAGATGTGGTGGCGCAGCAGTTTAAACTGCTGCTGCTGGGTTTTCTGACCGGAAGGTTGGGAGTGCAAGACTGCGTGATGGAGTGAGTTCCCGTTGCTTGTCCCAGCTCCTGCCAACCTAGCAGTTTGAAAGCACCTAAATGCGAAGAGATAAATAGGGACCACTTTGGTGGGAAGGTAATGGCGTTCCGTGCACTACAGCGTAAAGTCATGCCGGCCACATGACCACGGAAGCTTGTCCTTGGACAAATGCCAGCTCTACAGGCTTTGAAATGGAGATGAGCACCGCCCCCTACAGTTGGTCATGACTAGACCATTCGGTCGTGGGGAAACCTTTACCTTTTTGTCTTTTTAATAGGCGCCCCAGTATCCATGGTATCCATGGATAACTGAAACCATGAATACCACCAAATCAGTGGATATGGATGCACATTTGAACTGCAGCTAAAGCTACCTACATTTTAAAGTTTGTGGCCAGTTGTAATAATGGGGAAAACATACAAACTGAAAATAGAAAGTGTGCCAAAACCTGCAACATCTGCTTATCAGAAGCAAGCATATGATAAGTGTACATGCTATGAGCAATGTCTGTTTCAAACTGCTTCCAGATTTCTGGAAAAAATCTGCTTCTGGCTTCACAGAACACACAGTGTTAAAAGACTATTAGGGCCCAATCCCAAAAGCCATGTCTCTGACGGTATACATGTACCACTGGCTAAAAGTGTCGTGAACATGCCATAAAGCACGGATGGTGCTCACTCAGCGCCAGGTCCCAACTTGGGCCGCCAGCCAAAGGGGGGGGGCCGGAGGAACTGGGCGGAGCCAACCATGAGGTGGTGGGACCTGGTGGTGGCTTACACCATTGGATCTTATCCCCGGCGGTAGCTTGGGCAGCCCGACACAGTGCTGCTCAATTAATCGGTGGCAAAATAGCTGGCGAGGAGCTCAGGAGCCCCATTGCAGGCTTTACCCAGGAGAAGGGGATGAATGTTGCCATTTTGGTACCACTGCTCCTGCAGGAGCTGGTCAGTTCAGGATTGGGCTCTGAGTAAACTATTATTATTTGCACATTTTTTATACCACCCTTTCTCCTAAGAGCTCAGAGTGGTGTGCATAGCTCCTTCCCTGCTGTGGTTCTCCCAACAACTCTGTGAGGAAGGGGAGGCTGAGGGAGCGTGGCTGGACCAAGATCATCCAGGAAGCTTCATGGATGAGCAGGGATTTGAACCTGGATCTTCCAGGTCTACGTCCAACGCCCAAACTACTACACCATCCTGGCTCTTGATCTTGAAGGTTACATGTACATTTTTAAACAAAGACCAGCAGGGCCAGCCTAGGCATGCTGTGTGGCAGGTGGTGAACTGAGGAGTGCTCTGCCACCCATGCCTGCCCATTGCTCCTCTCCAGCCCGCCACCCACCCTGCTTCTTCAGTCAGTGCTCTGATCCTCTTCTCACTCCCTGAGAATGAGCAAAAGCAGGATTGGGGCAGCAGCCATTCACGTCTTCCCTCCAGTACATCTGCCACAAGCAATCGAAACAGGATTGCACAGAAAGATTGGGCAGGCAAAAAAGCAGGAGGAGCTGGAGCTTTATGTGGCACATAATTCTTGTTCCTCCTAGGCAACACTGAAATAAACCAACCAGCCTTCAGAGAAATATGTGAGAATATTAAAAAGATGCTGGGAAGATGAATTTGAAGCATGCTGTTGCTTCTAGTTTGGAAATCCAACAACTGGAACAATATTTGCTGCTATTCTTGGCTCCCAGCAGGGCTTCAGCAGAAAAATATATTGGGGGCAAATATATTTGCAAATATTGTGGCAAATATATTTGCCATAGAAAAGGCAAAGTGCATTTCTGGAGAGAGCAAATGTTTGTTTAAAGAATTTATATCCCAATGAGAGCAATCAAAGAGACTTGCAATATAAAAAAACTATAATAAAACATTAAAACAAAATGTTAAATAAAACATGAAAACTGTTAAAACAACAAATACAAAGCCAATCCCAGTGGATTCCACATTAGATTTATGGAACAGCAGTATGTTTACCTTAATATTCCCATTATTGTAAAAATACTCATACATATTTTCTCTGAAGGCTTTTTGCTTTTGTTGGAACTTATTTGAAAGAAGAATGATCTGGATTGCAGCCATCTGTTCATTTCCACTGCATGATTCAGCAACAAGTCTCTGGGATGCATTCTGGCTTCTTGGCCATAGTATGACCCAATTTGGCTTTGAGCTTTGCAAATACATGCTCTGATGGTAAGCAGGTATGGTATTTGTTGACCTTTTATTACAGACACCGAGCATTTCCCCTGTGCAGGAGAAAAGATACAGATTGCTTTCTAGAATTAGTTTACGTAACAGCAATGAGCTAGAGATGAGTGCCACAGCGTTGATACATATTTGGTGCATCGCTATATGCTTAATGGGGTTCTCAAAATCCTTCCTGGATAATACAGATGACTGGTGTTTCCATATGCAGGACAGGGTGCATATTCTGATAAGATGAAGATGAGTTCTTTTCTGATGCAGGAACACTCCATTTTTCCACAATTGTATTTATGGCACATTTATGGCAAAAACAACACTGCAGGAGTCTCTGCACATAGTCTGAGTAGGTCTGGTGAGTTTACAAAAAGTCATACAGCTTTTCATATTCATCAAAGATCACAACCCAATATGGGGTAGTTGCTCAATTGAGAAAAGGAATATGGTTCTTGGAAAATACTTCTATTTATGTGACGCATAATTCTTGTTCTTCCTAGGCACACACATCACACACCTGCAATGGAAGGGCTGAGAAAGTACTACATATACAGTCAATCCTCATTATCCACTAAGGTTAGATTACTGGAAATTCTTGCAGTATTGCAGAATTGAATTCTTGCAATTCAGAGATAAGGAATCCTTGATCCAATGGGTTAGGTGCCAGGGGTACCTTATCTGCCATCAGAAAAATCCAGCAGAGACCCTCAGGAAGCTAGCAGAGTGCAGCAGGAAGTGCCAACAGAACTCTGAATGCTGCAGAGACCTTCCAGAGGCTGCAGGGATCTTCTGAATCATACATGCAGCCAGCATGGACCCCTTAAACATTGTTACCAAAAAGAGCGGAGTTTAGGGGAATTAATATATCTGACAGCTCAGTTGGAACATAGGATTGTAGGCTGGATAACAAGACAGCATAATGCAGAAATCCCTGTTTCCTCAAGAAGAGACTGAGAGAAATACTTCCAATAAAATGGTGGCTTTATTAAGAGAAAGACACAAATAGATACGCAAAAGACTTAATAAACTAGTGTGATACCTCGATCAGAGTGTACCTATGGTGGTGGGTGCAGTGTAAGCAGTGATGTCATGCACCCACTATGCACCACTACGCAAGTACCGGTTCCTAGAAGTTGAGCTGGCCCCACCCACTCGAAGCTGGTTAGCTGGTTGGCCGGTGGGCAGACCCCGACAAGTGCCAATCAAAAGTGATTACCTGTTCCTAAATCATTTGGATGACACCACTGAGTGTAAGGCAAATGTATTTTGTACATCCGACAGAAAGAAAGAAAGGGGTTTGTAGGGAAGGAGCTGTAGAAGTCCCTGCTCTTTTACCCCAAGTTGTTAGCACTAAAGACAAGAAGGGAAGAGCAAAAGCGGGGGTTAGAGAAATAAGAATCAAAGCGCCAGGTATAATTACCTATCCAGTTGTAGGGTCAGCAGTTCTGTGTGCAGGGTGGTGGACACTCAAAGAGTGACCATGTGAGCAGTCTTGTTGGACACTCAAGGAGTGACCCCTTTGCGCAGCAGTGATGGACACTCAGGGAGTGACAATTTGCTAGTTGAATTGCCTTAGTACAGTATTTAAGGATTTTTTTGGGAGCTGCTTCTATGTGCAGGGGATTAATGTGTAACTTCATGTGTTTGGAGTTAATTTGGGAATGGATAACTTGGGAATGAATGGATTCCTCCTAATCATGCAGGATGTGCAGCAAAGATACACATTGCTCTGGTGCCAGCAGAAGTCTAGCAAATTGAGGTTTGCATCAGTTAATGTAAAATGTAGGTATCCTGGAATTGCATTCCAGGGAGCACATACAAAATATAAACAATACAAAGATGCCTGACAGGATTATATTCATCTAGAGATAATGAGATCATCATTTTCCTTCCAGGATGTGTGATAATGAAAGGGGGAGATAGAGAGGATGTAAACACACAAGTGTCTTCAAGCTTAAGTAAAGTCTTTGGAAACTGTGGCCTGTCTCTCAGAGCACAATCCTAAACTGGAGTTAGGCCAGCATAAACTAAGCCAGCAAAGTTTGGCCAGCATAAGGGCCACCATAAAGCGTGTTTGGACCACTCTTGGAATCAGGGAGCATGGTGCATATCTGTGTGCTGGCCTCCCTGACTCCTAGAGTGGTCCAAACATACTTTACGGTGTCCTTTGAGCTGGCCAAACTTTGCTGGCTTAGTTTATGCCGGCCTAATTCAGTTTAGGATTGCGCCCTTAGAGTTCATCTTGCATTCTGACATTTATTGCTGTAGGCCTGTGGGTTGTTGCTTGATTTTAGAATCCATAATATTAATATAACCAGGAATAAAGTAAAATAAAGAGTGAGATTTGCTGGTAACAACATGGCCAGTGGATGCTTCTCCTGGTCATTTTAAAGGGGTCAGTGCTGGTCACAGGTGCTATTCTGAAGGTCCCTGCAGCCTTTGGAAGGTCTCTGCATACAGAGGCATCACTAGAGTTTGCATCACCCGGGTCAGGGCGTCACTCCCCATGATGTGCGTCACCCCTCCTCCCAAACCATACAGAATAAATTACAATACCATACGCACAACCTAAATGCAGTGTTATTACTAGGGTTGGTGTTACCCCCCATCAACTTTATTTATTTATTTATTTAACGATAGTACATGTCACCCAACAAATTAGTAACCAACAAAAAACCCGTGGCCAATTTGATGACACTCACACAATTAAATAAAAATTATATTAGCTTTGATACATGGAAATAAGAACTGACTCTTAATAATATACTTTTTTAAAAAATCATGATTTTTACATAAAAAGTTGTATTTTCAGTTTTTAGTTTTTTGGCCATAACGTTTGATAGACTGAATATATTACACTCTGGGTTTCTTGAATTCTGGGTGAAATTTTGCATCCAACAGTACATAACATGATGGAACTATTCCGTAAAACTGTGATTTTTAAAAAATTTTGATTTTACATTAAAGGTTGTATTTTGGGTTTTAGTTTTTTGGCCATAACTTTTGATAGAATGAAGATATTATATTCCGGTATTTTACATTGAATTCAGGGTGAAATGCTACACCTAAAGGGTATATAGCATGATGGTATTATCTTTTAAAACCACAATTTTAGCAATTTTGATCCAAGGTGGTGTTACACACACACACACACACACACACACACACACACACACATGCATGTCACCTGGTGTGGCCCGTCCCCCGTCCCCCCTCACAACACCACTGTCTGCATAGTGCATAATGAGGACAGAGGTGCAGACAACAAGGTAAGTAGCAAATAAGGGAATTTACAGATAGTGAGTTTGCATATAAAGAAGACTGACTATAGCGGTATCATGCCCCTTCTTCAACATGCAGCTCAATCCCCTGCATGGTTTTTTTTTGGATGCAAATCTTTTCCAATTCAGTGGGATTTACCCCCAAGTAAGTGGGGCAATTGTTCCCAAACATTTTTGATCTGCAGCTCCCTTGACCTACTGGGCCATTGGCTGTTGCTCCCCGTTAGGATTACAATCCTCTACATGGTATAGGGTGCCAGATTTTTCCTCAGTGATTCCTTGGCTCTCCTGGCTGGTTTCTGTGGCTCCTTGGGGAGCCATGGCTCAGTTTGGGAACCACTGAATTACAGCCTTGAAAGGTCAGCAGGAAGGGCAGTGGCAGAAACAGGGGAGGGGGAAATGCCACTCTCCTGTCTTTGGGCTCACTGTTATCATATTGGTAAGCATGGCCCACTTCCAGGAGTTGTGAAAAGACCAGAAGCCCCCAGGCTGCCACCGCTCCCCACACTCACCTGGCAGTACGGAGCCTTGCGCGATCTTCTGCCGCCCTCCCAGTGTTCTTGCGCTTTTTGAACAATACTTCCGGTTTTCTGGCAAAAAAACAGAAGTATTGTTGAACAGCCCTCCAGAGGCTTCAGTCAACCTCCAGAGGGCCACGGACGCCATTTGCCCACCCCTAGCATAATGGCAGCTCCACCATTGTAAAGGGGTTAGTCTCCTCTGGATGAGAGCAAGCACTAAAGACGTATGCCGTTTCTACAACATTGGCAAATCTAATGTGTGTCATGTTACCAAGGCTGGAGAGAGGTTTTTGGAAATGAAACATTTCAGTCTTTTTTTTCCTTACATTCCTGACCCCATGTCAGGTTTGTTAGGCAAACCATAGCAGACCAGGCCCGGCCACGAAAGAAAGGATGCCGTTCACATCAGGATAGGACAAATCCATTCAGATTAATCACTATAGCCATACTCCTCACCTTCCAGATAGATCTGCTTGGATCTACTGAGTGAACCACACCTCTTTTCAAAAAATGACAGTATTTGCTCATTGATATGAAATGCTAGAAATGCAGCTGATTTCGGAGACTTGTGCACCTTTTCTTTTTCCAACAAAGGAGAAGGAAGCAGAGGAAAAATTTAGTGTCTAAGAGTGCAATCCTAATTGCACCCTTGGGCCAACACAAACCACATGCTGCGAACCACGTGCTGGTCAGCGCCCCCACATCAGTGCTGTGCCACACGGCTTGTGCACTAGCTGAACTCGACTGGCTCAAGAGCTGTTCTAGGCGGGGGAGGGCAGCCGGGCAGGATGAACTGGACAGGGGGTGGATGGGCTGGGAACCAGGCCAGCCCAGGGAGGGGGTGGGTCCAGCCTCTGTCCCCAGGCCGCAGGGCCCCACATGTGCCCTTGCCCTGGGGAGGCTCCTCAGTGCTCCAAAGCTGTGCTGGATACAATGCAGGCCTGCCATCCTTGCTGTTCCAGCACAGTTTAGGATTGTGCTCTAAGTAAAGAATTGCAGAACTGGAAGGAAACTAATTAGTGAAAGTGTTAGTGGACCTCTTTCCCCTATTTGTAGGGCTGCAATCAGCTTCTGAACCCAGAAGTGGTGGTGATGTCATTGCATGCCACATTTCATGTCATTGCAACTTACTTCTGGGTTCTGAGCACTTGCCTCTGCAGTGCAAAGGGCATCGTGAGTCCAGTAAGTGTGTGAAGCACTGAGCTAGTGAGTTAGCAAGAGGTGACCTGCAGAAACCCCTGGCTCTTTCCCCGGGAGGGAGGAATATGGAACTATGTTTCAATTGCCAGAGACCAAAAGAAGCTGGCCAAATCTTGAAAGCAATGCTCCTCTCATCCGATCTTGGCTATCAACCAGCCCCAAGTGTAATTGCAGCCTTTTAAAACAATAACAAAATCGTATTTGTTTAGCCAGTAAAAATTTCCACTTTTACAAAGGCACCATACTTTGTAAATGATACATTACCTCTTACATATTATGGTATACGTTCTGATCTCTCTGACATCTTTCTTCTTTTGTTTCACTTTACTTACATAGAGCATGAGGGATTTGTAATTGTGAATTCTGTTTTTTTTAATGCAATGTAATTTTTTAAATTTGAAATGCATCACAGTGAGGATTGACTTGAACAACAGTTAAACCAATCTTCTGCACTGATGAACTAAACTCTAGTCCCAAGCCTTGCTAACTGTTTTGATAGAAAATAGGCACAGGCTTAAAAGCACAAGGGGCCATGGTAGAGCCATGACATACATCCTTATAAATGCAATCCTTATAAATGAAACTTAATCAAATGTGGACAGAATCAAATAAAATGCACTTCTGTAGGCAAAGCATAGTTGGAAGCTGGAGGGAGGTGGTGGCTGATTTAGGATGAAGGGCACCCCAATTCCACTGCCCCCTTGCACCCCTCACCGCTAAGGCAGGCAGGTCATGGTTTGGTCATCCCTGATTAGAAGGCGTATGTAGCTGGTGATACTTTGTAGGGGCATGCCAGCCAATGTTCATGCCTGTATTTTTGTGAATAGAGCAGATATTATGCACCATAAGCCTCCACATGATTTACCTCCAAAGAGAGTCCAAATGTGGGTTGTCCTGGAACTTCATGTTGCTCAGAGAAGTGGGGCACAAGCCTTACAGCAGCATTTTCATTTTTAAATATACACTTCTTTATGCGCTACAATCAAAACATGGCAATGCAATTTATTTTCAAGCAAACTGAACTACTTTTCAAAAAAAAAGGCAGCTATCTTTTGGGGGGGCGGGGGTTCCACTTCCATCTGATTTGTTTTTGAATTGATCCTAATCTCATCAGAAGGGTCTTGAGTCTGGGCTTAATATGTACCTGATGTGGGTTCTATGAAGTTATCAGCAAGATAAGTGTTTTTGAAGGAAGAATTATTTGTAATTATTCGTCGATATAAGACTCTGTATACTAAAACATTGAGGCACAAAAACAGTTTTTTTCCCTGTGCCATTAAACTGCTGAATTTGTAATTATGATAAGGCGACTTGGAGTTTGAGGCAATGGTTTATCTTGAAGTATGCCCTTATTTGTTTGGTGTATTTACTGTTTATCATGTATGTTTTGTATTGTATGTATGTAGCCGGTGACCGTATCAAATTCCAGGTATAGTTTATATACTTGGCCAATAAATTACTCTCTCTCTCTCTCTCTCTCTCTCTCTCTCTCTCTCTCTCTCTCTC
>JAJKFI010000113.1:1333741-1409364 GCA_029204185.1 Lerista edwardsae | reverse complement strand
TCTCTCTCTCTCTCTCTCTCTCTCTCTCTCTCTCTCTCTCTCTCTCTGAAACAGCCAACAAATTGTCTCTTCCAGGGAGGAGATTTACAGAATGAAAAGAGCATAACAGAAGCATAACGGCAGACCCTGAAGGAAGCCAAGAGAAAGCAGGTATGGGCTCTATTTGTTAAGAATCTACTCCACTCTCCTCTTCCAAAAGAGTGGAGAAACTGGAAGCAAAACCTGCTTACAGAGTTTTCTTCCTGGAAAGCCAGATTTTAAAAAAAAAATCACTACCACCAAACACCATTATCAGAATGAGGAGGCAGGAAATAGGAAAGTCTGATTTATGGTTATTTCCTAGAAGAGGACAAGGAAGTATTGAGTCATGGCAGCAGTCCCATGATAATAGCAGATCTGGTTTCTTGGCATGCATGTTTCAAATCTAGGAGGGCCCTTTGTTTGTTGTCTAATAAATGTGTGTCACAATATTAAATAAGGCCTTTCTTCAAATCAGACTGTTGAGTTTAAAAGTCAGCTTCATTTGGTTAAGCCATATAGTTTTTAGACTTCAGCTAATTCATTCAAAGCCCAAACACTCAAGTAAGAAAAGCAACATAAGGCTACAGTCTTGCACATTTTTACTGGAGCCATTGCCATAAAAAAAATTCAGCTCACTGAGTAGCAGTTAAACTTTCCCCACCCCAGGAGACTGTTAACTAATAAACAGTCTCACAATGAGCACAATCCAAACTTACCTGTTGAGACTACTAGCACAAGTCTCTTGTGCCGGCCTATGAGTGTCATAAATGCGCCAAAAAGTATGTCTGTGCTTGGAGCCAGAGAGGCTGGTGCACGAACAGCCCAGCACCAGCACAGAGCCTGGTCTCCCCTATACAGGCTGCTTGGATTTGTGCCAGTGATTTCTGTCACACCACAGGTGTGCCCTGGCTGTGCCTGGCACCCTCAGTGCTGGCCCACCCGCAGGGACGGCTGGACCCAGGCCTCACGTGTGCCTCACCACAGCCAGTTCTCTTGTCCATTCCTTAACCCGGCCCCACATATCCCCACAGTGCTTTTTGGGGCAGCCTCCCAGGTAGGTGTGGGTGGGTGTGGTGCTGCTGGTATTGTCCCCATTTAGCTGCGGTGCCGCACATGTGGGGGGGGGGGGGGGGGCTCCTCTGTGTGCCTGTGTGGGTTCAGAAGGTATGCTCATCAGTATTGTATAGTGCAACTTGGGGATGTGGCTGGGCTGCACTTGGTGGTCTTCAGCCCAGCCGCCTCGTTCCCGGTGGAGCAGCGACCTGCAGAGCAGGAGAAGATTGGATTAGCTACGCTTGGGGCTGTGTGGGTGCCAGTGAGCTCTGAAGGACACTGTGGACAGACGTGCAGACAGCCCTGCCTGCCCAGGGTTCCTGGCCACAGCTAGCATTTACCAATACCCAACAACAACTAAGGTATTTTTTTTTGTAGTGATTTGATTTTTTTCTTTTGGTAGTGATTTGTAATGATGTAATGGATAGCCCCATGCATGATTGGACTGTATTTTTTTAACTAAATGAATATGTAAATAATTCTTTCTCTTTTGTTGGGGTGGGGGGGAGTGACACGCTAGCTGAGTCAAGTTAGGCATTTTTGACACGGCAAACCCAAAGGGTTCTCCTTCACGGATCTAGGTGGTCATGGGAGCTGGCTCACGGTGCTGGGAGGAAAGTATTTGCATGCAGGGTGCTCCCTCCTGCCTAAGGGCACAATCCTATGCAGCGTCGGAATGGCAAGGCTGACTTGGCAGCACCATATCCGACGCTGCATAGGAGAGGCTGGAGCCCCCCCCCCCAGCAGGGCAGCATTCGCTCCCTCACCATAGGGGAGGCTCCAGCCTCCCCTAGGTGTGCCTATGTACTCCTGCAGATCCGAGGAGGCTGTGTGACCGGGCTTAGGATGTGGCCGTATGGACACCTCCCGAGCCCGCCCACGTCCCGCCCTAGTCCCGCCCCCAACCTCCCTCCCACCCACCAATCCCCAACCCGATTTAGGACAGAGCCTCTCTTGCGCCGACCGGCTTCAGTAGCGTCGGCTTCAGAGCTTTAGCACCAACGTGGGGGTGCTGTTCGCCCCCCCGCTTCGACGCTAAGCATGTAGCATTGATGCAACAATGTTGCATCAATGCTACATGCAATCTAAGATTTCACTGCCCGTGTCTGCCCTGTGGCCAGGGTTTGGATTCCGCACTGCCGTGCCAGTTGGGGAACTGCCCCTGGTGTGCACCCTGCGCTGGTGCCATGAGGCCAACACAGCGCCTCTGGCGAGTTGCGATGGCCCAGGGCCCGTGGCCAACTTGCACTGGCACCGGTGGTGCTGCGCTGGCCATCATGCCCCAGTGTATCATGCCCCAGTGCATAGCAGCCATTGCACTGGGATAGTGGCTGTTGTGCTGGTGCACTGCCAGGTTAGAATTATACCCTCAAACTGTTCCTTTTGTGACCTCACATGGCCTTCTGGATTAGTCTCTTAAGGACATGAGGCAACACAGAAGAAAGGTCTCTATTACCCCAAAGTAGTGTGTGTACAACACACATCACCTCTGGATGATCATCTGGACGATCACTTAATTCAGTTCTATTCTATGATTTTCAGAGCATAATCCTAGGTAGCTCTGGAACAGGCAGGCTGGCAGGCCTGCATGGTATCCAGTGCCACGTAGGTGGCTGCAGAAGCGTTTGTGCCCTTGCTCCAGGGGAGGCTCCAGCCTCCCTGTTGGGCTCCTCAGATCTGCACCCGCGAAATCATGGGTTCAGGTCTGAGGAATCTCTGTGGCCAGAATTGGGGCTGAGTGGGCCGGGGATGGGGCCTTGGATATGGCCTAATGGCTGCATCCCAGCCCTTGCCCCTCCCCAGGCAACACACCCATGCCATGTCCAGAAACGTCTCCCACCCGCTTTCCATCCTCCCAGAATCGAGTTTGGCTGGTGCACAGCCAGCTCTCTGCTGGCGCTCCTGGGTTAACGCTATTTGTAGCGTTGGCTTGAGCATTCTAGCGCTGACACGGGGGCCCCAATCAGTGCTCCCACGTTTATGTTACATCCATTATAGCAGGGGTCAGGGAACGTTTTGACCTTTTACCCCAAAATATATTTAGATACGCCAACGTTACCCCCCCCCACCGCCAGAACAAAAGAAAAAAATTACAAATTGGAACCCATTGCTTTTTATTTGATTAATTAATGAGCTTAATTAATATTATGTAAATATGAAGTTGTAAAGAGTTTGGGTACACCTGCGGACCTTGAGAGAATAAAATTCAACCCTTCTGGGTTACAACTAGCTTACCTTTTTGACAACAGGTTTGCTTGGACCTAAGATTTCTCTCTATAATGAATTCAGATTGGGGGGCTCTCTCTCTCTCTCTCTCTCTCACACACACACACACACACACACACACACACACACACACACGAGAGAGAGAGAGAGAGAGAGAGAGAGAGAGAGAGAGAGAGAGGCCAGCAGCAGCAGTTCTGATTTTGTTTTTGTTTTCTGCTGTTCGGCTTGCCTCGTTGCCTCCCGCCTCTGTTTGTGTCCCTGCGCAGATGCAGGCACCCCAGCCCGCCCCCCGCTCGCTCACCCGCCCCCCCCTTCTTGGGACAGCAAGACAAGGCAAACCCAGGGAGAGCCCTAGCTGCTCACAAGCAAAGAGGCACGTCCACAGAAGTCCTCTCAACACACACACGCACACACACACACGCCTGCAGGCACATGGACACACACACTTCAGCCGCTCACCAGAGCCTCCCCCACGCCTGCATGTCTCACGTCCCTGGCAGGCTCCTGGGTGGCAGCAACAGCTGCAGCTCCTCGGCCTCCCCACCTGGAGCTGGTTCGGGCTCTTCCCTGGCGTCGAGCACTGCTGACTCCATGGCTACCTGAGTGCCAGCCGGGAGTGGGTCTGCGCCAGCCTCGCTGCCCGGAATAGGCTTGGCCTCACCAGCTTCCCCATCACCTGGCACCACTGCAGTTGCAGCCATGGCCGCCATTTTCTCTGCTGTTGCTTCCTTCTCCCTCTACCAGCAGCGGGATTGATAACCACGGCCTTCTTCGCCGCCTGGGAAGGGAGGGGAACGCTGCCTATTGGGGGCCAAGTACCTTGCCGCTTCTAATCTCCTATTGGAAGCAAGGGAAATCCATCAAGCGTGAGAGGAACTTCCCATTGGTCAGAAGAGAGAACGTTAATCATGAAGGAAGGATGAGGGAAAAGGGGGCGGGGCATACTCCTATCTGTCCATTACCCCCAGGAATTTCATTTTTACCCCATTTGGGGTAATTTACCCCTGTTCCCTGACCACTGCATTATAGGATTGCACACTCAATGATATATCTATATTCTCAGTTGTGTCGCTAGGGTAGTGCAGGGGGGTGACACCATCAGGGACCAAAATAGTTACAATTGCGGTTTTAAAAGATAATACCATCATGCTATATACCTTTAGATGTGGAATTTCACCCAGAATTCAATGGAAAAAAGGACTGTAATATCTTCATTCTGTCAAAAGTTATGGCCAAAAACTAAAAACCAAAAATAGAACTTTTAATGTAAAATCGTGATTTTTTTTAAATCACAGTTTTACAGAATAACACCATCATGTTATATACCATTGGATGCAGAATTTCACGAGGAATTTAATAAAAAAACAACAACACCTGGAGTGTCATATCTTTAGTCTATCAAATGTTATGGCCAAAAAAAAACAAAAACTGAAATTACAACTTTTTAATGAAAAAATTGCAATTATTAAAAAATCATTAGTATGAGTCAGTTCTCATTTCCATGTATCAGAGCTAATACTAGAACGTATTTAATTGTGTGTGTATCATCAAATTGGCCACTGTTTTTTTTGTTGGTTACTAATTTGTTGGGTGACCTAAACTATAGTTAAATAAATAAATACATAAATTTGATGGGGGTTACATCAACCCTAGTGATAACACTGTATTTAGGTTGTGCATATGGTATTTAAATTTATTCTGTATGGTGTGGGAGGAGGAGATCCATCATGGAGGGTGATGCGCTTCCTCCCACATCGCGTGACGCAAATTCTAGTAACGCCACTGTATATTCTGATATCTATTCTATGATATTCAACTGGCTTGCAGAGCTTTCTTGCTGGAAAACCAGATACAAGTTCCCCCACATAAATACTGTGGAATCTTGGAAGGCAGAGGGAAGGGTTAGTTATCAAATAGTTGTCTCTGTGGCCAGAAGAAAAGAACAATGTTCTGCTAGAGAAATCTAGGGTGCAATCCTAACCTGGAATTAGGCCAGCATAGTTAGGCCAGCAAAGTTTGGCCGATACAAGGGACACTGTTAAGTATGTTTGGACCACTCTTGGGGTCAGAGAGGCCAGCATACAGACGTGCGCCTGACTCCAAAAGTGGTTCAAATGGTGTCCCTTGAGCTGGTCAAACTTTGCTGGCCTAACTGTGCCAGCCTAACTCCAGGTTAAGATTGTGCTCCTAATCATCTCAGTTCATGGTATCGGGGGCAGTGTTCAGCCAAGCAACCATATTATATACCGCTTTTCAACACAATGTTCAGTACAAGAGAGAAAGCTGCAAGTATGCAGTCCTGGACTAGCTTCCAGAATAACAAATAATGATAGGAGAGGTGAAAATGATCTCCCCACTCCGGCCCCACCCCACATATATATAGAGTCATGCATACAAAAGAAAAAAAAATATAGGAAGTTTACTTCGTCACCTTCACAAGTAAACACTGCCTTCAATAATTTAAAGAATAGGTACTCTCAAGTAACAGTGTACTGAAGTCTTTGTTTATAACAATTACAGTCTGGACGCTTTGGTATTGCCTATAATTTAGTAACGTGAGCCAGGCTTCCAGCAAACGTAGCATATTATTGACTTTCATGGGCATGTTGAAGCATGTGTAGACCATGCTAAATGCCTTGCCTGAAGTCATAAAATACACACCCACATTGAAAAATATGTCATTGAAAAATCGGAGATAGTATGCTTTCACATAGATATTCTGGATAAGGGTGTAGTCAAAGTATGGAATAGGTGCAGAAAATCTCAAGAACTGCCTTCTCCCATATAATTCTGCATCCCCCACCCCCACCCCCACCCCCGATCATAAGATAGGATCCTGCTTAGGATACCTGGCCATACATCTGGCTATACATCTGAACTGAGCAAATGTACATGGTGTGCCAGTATTCCTCAGTCTCACCTACCTCATAGGGTTGTTGTGAAGACAAAAGGAGGGAAGGCACTACACCACCTTGAGCTCCTTGGAGAAGGGGTAGTATGAAAATGGCAGAAATAAATGTGTTAATACAGGTTGAGTAGCCCTTGTATGGAATTCAAAAAACCAGAATGCTCCAAAAACTACAGTGTTTTTGAGGAACAACATGGCATAACATGCCAGCTGAAATGCATTCATAACAGTACAAGAAACCATGATTTAATGTACACAAAACTGCTTCATGCACAAAATTATTAAAAAGTATTGTATAAAATTCCCTTCAGGCTATGTGTATGAGGTGAATGTGAAACATAAATGAATTTCACGTTTACACTTGGGTTGCCTCTCCAAAATATATTGATGCAAATATTCCAAAATTCAGAAAATCTGAATGCCCGAACACTTCCCATCCCAAGCATCCTGGAAGAGGGATGCTCAACCTGTAATTTCACAGCGCAATCCTATACTGCACTGGAGGCTGGTGAGGCTGACGGGCCTGCACCATATCCAGAGCAGTACAGGTGAGGCTGGAGCCTACCCACGTGCCCTTACCGTAGGGGAGCCTCCAGCCTCCCCTATGCGCTCCTCGGATCTGTGCCTGCCAAACAGCAGGTGCAGATCTGAGGAGACCGCGTGGCCCAAATAAGGGCCATGCGGCCTCGCAAGCGGGTCTAGGATTTGGCCTTATGACCCACTGCCCACCCACCGCCTGCCCAGAAACATCCTCCCCCGCCCACTCCCTCCCTCCATCCTGGTTCATTACACCTCTGCACCAGCCAAATGCAGATGCTCCGAGGCCGGCACTACCTGCAGCGCCAGTCTCAGAGTGAGAGCGCTGACGCAGGGGTGCTGCTTGGCACCCCCGTGTCAGCATTCTGTGTGTAGCATTGACGCTACCACGTAGTGTTGACACTACAGGGCACCTAGGATTAGAGTTACCAGATCCAAACTGGGACAGAGTGCCTACACCTTTAATCACTGTATAGAAGAGGGAATTTGGGCAGGTGCAGCTCATCTTGCAATCAATCAATCAATCAATCAATCAATCAATCAATCAATCAATCAATCAATCACTAGTATTTATATACCGCTTTTCAACACAAAGTTCACAAAGCGGTTTACAGGCAAATAATAACATTACAGTTAAATGGCTCCCTGTCCCAAAAGGGCTCACAATCTAAAAGAATGGAGAACACCACCAGCAACAGCCACGAGAAAGACACTGTGCTGGGGTGAAGAGGGACAATTGCTCTCCCCCTGCTAAATATAAGAGGACACCACTTGAAAAAGTGCCTCTTGCCCAGTTGCAAGGGTTTCAAAAGCTGCACCTGCCCAAATTCCCTTTTTTATACAATGGTTAAGGGTATAGGCACTCTGTCCCAGTTTGGATCTGGTAACCCTACCTAGGATGGCACCCTCAGATGCAAGCATGCCCCAATATCCACTGGACATCTTTTTAAAAATAGGGGAACATCAGTGGTTTTGTGGCAACAAGGTTAAAAAAAAAAAGAGATTTGTTTAATTTCCCCTATCATGTTAATAGGCTTCCCAGTGTCCATGGAGTCTGTGGATAACTGAAACCATGGATACTGAATTAGTGGATTCTGTGGTATACCTGTACTTTTTTAAAATCATCAATCTGTTCTCAGGCAGCAGAGGGCACCCTTTCCCAGAAAATTACCTTTTAGAAGCTGCTAAAACAATGAAAGCTGGATATAGAATTAAGAGTGAATGAATCCCATAATGGAGGGATTAGACATAAGAAAATTCTCCATGAGGATTGGAACTGGATTAAATAAAAACACATACTCCCTTCCTCGCCACCACTTTGAATCTGTGGCTTGAAACAAGGGCTTAACTAAATGTTCCGAACAGAACACACAGAGATGCACCAGAGGTGATAGAAGCTGGATCTTGTCCCAAAACAGTTATACATTCAAAGCCCATGCAAGCAGAGTTTGTACATGTGCAAGGTTTTTAGAAATTATGTGGAGTGTGTGTAGGGATTGAACAAAGCCAATAGACACAATCCCACTAGCAAGGCTTATAGCATATGCAAAATCATAATGTTGCTAAATAGGAAGGTATTTCTCTGCCCCACCCCCCTGGCATTGGCAATATAACACAAATGTAATGTGACCATCTGGGAACTGGAGGACACCAAGCTGCTTTACAGATGGCCAGACTCTACAATCATATCTCCATTGCCAAGCAGGAAAGGTTAATGTTTAACAAAGTATTTGGTCTCCATGCGGTGATAGGAGTTCATTGACTGATGTACCTGAGGAATGAATATGTTCCCTAAAAAATCCAATCAATCAATCGTATTTATATACCACTTTTCATCATCAATAGGAGATAAGCAGTGAAATGCAGACTCATTGCTTTCTTTTTCTTCCTTAAAAGAAACTGAGCAAATGTAGTATTCAGTAATATCTACTGTATATTAACATGTAACTATACAGCTAGGACTAAACAAGATGTTTCAGGGGGACAGAGCAAGCCCATGGGCCACCCTGATCTGGAAAAGAGTTCCTTTAAAAAAAAAAAAGTAAAGCCACATAAATGCCATGTGCCAAAATATACTGGTTAGACTAGTTTTCTAACAACTAACTGTCAATGTTGGTCACATATGAATCAATATGACCTTGAACTCACAAGAAACCTTGAACTGAACACAGGGTAGAATAAACTATGAATAGAATAGACTATTGGGTAGAATAAACTATTGGCAGGGGTTGCATCAGGAGTTGACCTGGTGAGGCACTGACCGAGGGCCCAATGGCATCACTAGGGTTGGCGTCACCCAACACAGTAATGGTGTCACCCCCATGGAGCTCCTCCCATGCAGTGTCTGCTCAGACCACTGCCTATTTCTCATCTCTTGCGTGTTTGCGGCTCCCAAGTTCCAACAGCACACACCACTTCAACTGAGCTGCACACACCACTTCAACTGAGCTGCACACACCACTTCAACTGAGGTGTGTTTAAAAGGAGGGGGGGGCGTCTTGAGCCTTCCTTCACAGATACCATGTGGTGCGGCCAGGCAGTGCTGTGCCACCTACACCATGCGCTCCACACCAAGCTTCTCAGAACATGTAGGTGCGACACAAGGGGGAAAACACAGTCTCTTGCAGGAACAGCAATTGCGTAGCTAAGCAGATGTACTTGCTTTTAGTGAAAGTGTGTAGAATTTACAGACTATGAAAATTGTTATGGACCATCATTTTCTTTGTAGGCAGTGATAGGACTATGAACTCTGAAGGGCACACAGCCATATCATGGATTGCAGGGCATTGATTTGTGTTGCAAGCATTGCATTACAAAACCAAGAACAAGCTAACATGGCGTTGCCCAAGATTATAGCTAGCCAAGATTACAAAAGTCAGATTTTGTGATTGCAACAATGTAATAGTACTTGCAATAGTTCTCAGACTGAACACCTGAACAGGGTATGGAAATCCAGGATCCAGAAAGGATCCTAAGACAGGTGAAACGTTCCACATCTCTCTAGCAGACCCAATGACAAGTTAAGGTGCAATCCTGAAATGAATGTTGGGCCAATGCAACATGCTTGTGTCAGTCCAACATCACTAGCGCCGATGCGGAGGCACTGACTGCCCCCCCCGTGTTGTGCTAGTACTCTTGGGCTAGCAGTAGCATCGGCCCAAGGTCGCCGGCACAATGCTGCGCTGTGCTGCACCGCCCTTGCACCAGCTGAACATGGGAGGAGGGAGGGCGGGAGGGAGGAATGGGGCAGGGGTGGTGGGCAGGCCAGCCTAGGGAGGGGGGCGGAGATTGGGATTGGGCTGCGCGGCCTCCTTATTTAGCATGTGCAGATCCAAAGAAACCTATGGGGCCTCCCCTGGGGCAAGGGCGTGAACAGGGAGACTCCCCAGCTCAGCTGTGCTGGATATGGCGGTCCCTGTGGTCCTCACCATTCCAGTGCAGTTTAGGATTGCGCTCGGGCAGCACAATCTAAGCATGCCCGTCGTGTTGACGCTATGTGATAGCGTCAATGTGACGTCGGTCGCACCAATGTGGGGGCACCGAGCAGCACCCACGCATTAGCGCTACAGTAACTGGTCTGGCGCTGCAATCAGTCCCAGTCCTGTTGTGCCCGCGCCAAGCCTCCCTCACATCGGCTGAAACCAGCCGGCGCGAGGGAGGCTCTGGGTAGGAATGGGCATGGGATTGGCAGGGGGAGGGCATTTCTGGATGGGGGGCAGGACATGGGCCGACTCCAGATTCGGCCATTAGGCCTAATCCTAAACCTGTCCATGAGGCCGTGTGGCCCTGATTCAGGCTGTGCTCTCTCCTCTGCTCTGCACCTGCTATTTAGCTCATTGGGAGGAGCGCATTGGGGAGCCTGGAGCCTCCCCTATGGTAAGGGAGTGAATGTGCACTTGCCAGGGGGATGCTCCAGATTCCCTGCCCCAGTGATGGATATGGCACTGGCCGGTTTTATTAAGCAACTAGCTTTTTGTTGCCCGGGTGTTTATATCTCCCATCCGTGACCCATCTCCCAATTTTGGGCGTTTTCGACCATTTTCACCTGGGGCCCCCTGTGCACCCCCACCCCCGGGGGCCCGGGGGGGGGGCTGACCCCCACAGTGTTGGTCGCCAGGCCGCAAGGCATACGCATGCCGAGTCTGGCACCAATTGCTCCAGGCATCACAGTGGGGCATGGTGGAGATCTCGTATCGCACCCCTTCCCGTCCCCCACATTGGGGGGCACGTACCCGAACTCCCACAGCGTCGCTGTTGGCCTCGGTGAGCCCAGAAACTACAGAACCGAGGACGATCTCGTCGATTTCTGACCATTTTCACGTGGGGGCCCTGGGGCTCCCCGGGGCGCTAGGGAGGCCTGACCCCCAGAGTGTCTGTTGCCAGGCTGGACGGCACGCGCATGGCGAGTCTCGTGCACATCGGTCCAGGCGTCCCAGCAGGGCATGGCAGATATTGTGTCTTGCACCCCTTCTTGCACCCCATACCGAGGGGGGGTGAACCCGGACTCCGACGGTGTCAGGAGCATCGGCGTCTGCTCTGGCAACCTTAGAAACTATGGATTCTACGCCGATTTTGGCCGTTTTCGACCATTTTCCCTTGGGCCCCCCGCGCACCCCCACCCCCGGGGGCGATAGGGGGGTCTAACCCCCGCAGTGTTTGTTGTCAGGCCACAAGGTGTATGCGTGCCGAGTTTTGTGATGCTCGGTCCAGGCTCTCCAGCAGGGCATGGCGGATGTTGTGTCTCGCACCCCTTCCTGCCCCCCACACTGAGGGGGGTGAACCTGAACTCGCACAGCGTCGGGAGCGTCGCCAGTCGTCCCGGCGACCCCGGAAACTATGGATTCGACACCGATTTTGGCCGTTTTCGACCATTTTCACGCGGGGACCCCCACGTACCCCCACCCCTGGGGGCCCTAGGGGGCCCGACCCCCTCAGTGTTTGTGGCCAGGCTGCTAGGCTTCCGCATGCCAAGTTTGGTGCCAATCGGTCCAGGCGTTCCAGCAGAGCATGGCGGACACTGTGTCTCGCACCCCTTCCTGCCCCCCACGTGGGGGGGCACACCCAGACTTCAACTGCATCGGGAGCGTCGCCACTCATCTCGGCGATCCCGAAAACTGTGGATTTGACTCCAAGTTTGGCCGGTTTTGACCGTTCTCACGTCGGCCTCCCCCATACCCACACCCCTGGGGGCGGGAGGGGGGCCCAACCCCCGCAGTATTTGCGGCCAGTCTGCTAGGCTTCCGCATGCTGAGTTTCATGCCAATCGGTCCAGGCGTTCCAGCAGGGCATGGCGGACGCTGTGTCTCGCACCCCTTTTTGCCCCCCATGTCGGGGGGGGGGGCTGAACCCGGACTCCAACGGCATCGGGAGGGTCGCCACTCATCTTGGCGACCCCGGAAACTGTGGATTTGACGCCGATTTCGGACGTTTCCGACGATGTTCACGCGAAGACCCCCGCGTACCCCCACCCCCGGGGGCGCTAGGGGGGGTCTGACCCCCGCAGTGTTCTTTGCCAGGCTGCAAGGTACGTGTGTGCCAAGTTTCGTGGCACTCAGTCAAGGTGTGGGGAAGCCTATGCGGGACATACAGACATATACAGACGTTTATATATAGAGAGAGATAAAGTTTTATTAAGGCCAGTTAGGTTGGATTGCACCCTTATTGTCCTCTGCAATAGAAGATGAAGCCAACTTGCAATAATTACAATTTGATTTGGGGAAAAAGAGAGGTCAGGCAGATCTGCTGCTTTGATCCAATCACCGTCCATGGCGTCTCTTGAGACATGTACAGAGTTAAACATAATAACATATTATTGTATTATTGTAACATATCATAATAACAGATTATAATAGAGAGGTATTATATTTAAGAGATTCCATTTCTTTAAGAAGTGGCACATATTTATTATAGCTTATTGGAGTTTACTGGAACTAAAAGCATAATCCTAACCTGGAGTTAGACTTGCACAGTTAAGCCAGCAACGTTTGGTTGGCAAAAGGGCCACCGTAAAGTGCATTTGGACCACTCTTGGGCATCGCAATCCTACATTGTGCTGGATTGGCAAGGCTGGCAGGCCGGCACCAAATCCAGCACACCTTAGGTGCACTGGAGAGCCTCTCTGGGGCAAGGGCACGCTCATCCCCTTGCTCCAGGGGAGGCTTTGGCTACTCCATGGGGTTCCTCAGATCTGCGCCTGCTGTACAGCAGGCGCAGATCCGAGAAAGCCACTCAGCTTGAATTGGGGCCGCCCGGCCTCTCAACAGAGCCTTGGATTTGGCCTAACTACTGCATCCTGGCGCTGCCCCCTCCCTGGGCTGGCATGCCTGCCAGCCAGCCCAATCCCCACTCATCCCCCGCCCAGTACCGCCTCCTTCTCCCAGAACCACCCCTTGCGCCAGCCATGTTCGGTTGGCACAGAGGTGGCTCTCCACACGCCCCCAAGCCAGCGCTACTATGTGGAGGACGGGATTGCGTACTGAGTCAGGGAGGATGGCTCCCGTCTGCGTGCTGGCCTCTCTGACTCCAAGAGTGGTCCAAACATATTTTACGGTGTCCCTTGTGGCAATCAAACTTTGCTAGCCTAACTGTATTCGCCTAACTCCAGGTTAGGATTGCTCCCTTAATGCACCCTTCAGTCTAACACTGGTAGAGTTAGGAGTGGCACAGCTTGGAACACTGCCTGATGTTACCCGCCTTTGCGCACGCACACACACACACACGCACACACAAATCCCCCTTACCTTGCTCCTGGCATGGTTTATTTAATTGCAGGACAAGACTTTCAGTTCAATTTAAGGTGATGTGTGATCCCTGTAAATCAAATTGGAAGTCTCATACTTCCATGTTTGAAGAAATGACACCTGGAACACATGGTGTCATGTAAATATGATCTATTTACAGCTCGTTTTTATACATTTTTTACCTGCTCATTTTAATTTTTTTCACATTTTTATATTGCCCATCTACCAAGTTGCTCAGGGTGGTGTTTATAGTTCCCCCTTTATGTCTTCACAACAACCTGTGAGGTAGGTGAGGCTGAGAGATAGTGACTAGAAGCTTCATGACTGAGTGGGAATTTGAACCTGGATCTTCCAGGTCTTAAATTCAGCTCCCAACCATTACATTGTCCTGGCTCTCATCCAGGGACGAACGGTGACCTGAGCGCACCCATGGCAGGCAACGAAACCACGCCCCCAGGACATCACCCTGCCCCCCATGTGTTGCTCCGACACGCCTCCCTGCACCCGGAAGAGCTCCATTTCGGAGCGAAACGCAGGCGAGGGAGGGCAGGGGTCCAAACAGCGCGCGGTTTCCTCCATGGACTCCACGCAATGGTTCCCCGCCGCTGCCCGGCACTCATGGCTCGCACCACCCTGGGCTATGGGGTAAATACACCTCTGCTCTCATCCTCTTTGGGCTGTGCATTAAATTGCTTCCCCTTGCTTTGTAGGAATTTGATACATCCATACTTTTTTTGTCTGACCTGCATTCAAACAAACAGAATGCATTGTCATAATTGATAGTTTGCCTTCAGTGTGCAGAACAGCTGGACCTAAGTTGACCAGATATGAGCAGCTTGGAACCACGCAGTTAGTGAACAAGCCCATTGATTTCCCCATCGGTCTGATCTGTAATCACAAGTGATCTGTAACACAGGGAGGGGTGCTTATTTGCCTTCCCTATGTAACACACCCACACATTGAATAATTGAGCTAATCTGCCGAGCACTCCTGTTGATCTGCCTGCGAATCCTTTCCAGATCCTGTGTTGACTCCACTGCATCTGCCTAGGTCTCCAAACTTTTCAGTATGGGGGCCATATCATATATTTTACAAATTTTTACAGGCTGAAAAAAAATCAGTTTTATAAATGAATAAAATTTAAATGAATGAATAGATTTTACTTGGATTTTTTTTTAATCAGCATGATAAGATTCAGAACAAAAGAGAAATGTGAAAATTACAAAGAAACAATGCTGTGCTTAAACTGAGAAATAATATTATGAGTAGAGGTGTTTGTTGTCCTGAGCCCTATAGTGTGGGTGGTATGAGTGTACCACCTGCGCTGCCACCACAAAAGGCACCTCTAGTGCCAGCAATGAGCCATTACCACCAGCACTGTTTCAGTGCCAGTCGTGGCCAGTTGGAAGGGGGCAACATTATGTGGCAAATCAGGCTCCCATCTATATGCCTGTCCTTTGGAAAGCCTTCAGAATTAAGAGGGCAGAACAGAAGGGGAACCCAGAGCCGCCACTGGAGCATCCAGTGGTGGTAATTTAAGACTCTGCAATAAAGTCAGGTGAAATGGCATAGAACAGTGGTATTCAAACTGTGAGTCAGGACCCACTTGGTGGGTCACGACCTGATATCAGGTGGGTCACAGAAAGTTTGGAGCAGCCATCTTGGAAACTGCAGACTTTACTCTTGCTATTTTCCTTTCATGAGTGTTAACAATTTGAATTTTCAAGTGAGGGTTTTTAAAATTGTGTCTTAACCAGTGCTTTTACATAATATTTTGTCCTAATCTTACCTTCTGTCAGAGATGTTTCATCGTTGTGAAATTGCTGCAGTCCAAGAATGCCAGTGTGCATTCCAGGAGTGTCATTTGATTATATCACAATGACAGTTCTTCCTGCTTGATGATGTCACTTCCGGCTATGACATCACATCCAGGTTTATCACATCCGGTTTATCACATTCCGGTGCATCCTGACACAAGTGGTATTCTAAAAAGTGGGTCCCAGCCTAAAAGATTTGAGAACCACTGGTATAGAATTTAGAAGAAGGCTTGTGTGAATCCTTATGCCTCACTCCTGCTCAACCAATAGCTTAAATGACACAGGCACTGGGAAACCCTGTAAAGACTCGTGCTGTGCAGGGAAAGCCGCTGATGCACCCCAGGTCTTGTCCGGTGCTGCCTGCTTGGGCTCCTGCTCCTTTTGCAGTTCCAAGACCCTGATCGCTTGGGCAGCCATTTTGTTGAATCACTTGGGTGAGAACAATTGAAACTTTTAAGCCTCTCTCTCAGACTCTTCCTCCAAAAGCTCTCCCTCTTCAACAGAAAAAAAACAATGATCCCTCATCTCCCTACAAATCAATGGGATCGATCCTGAAAATCTGGCTGTCCCCACTGACATATCTAGGCTTCTTAGCTGAAGTGGGTCAACTGGGACAGAAGCAGGCTGCCACATGGCGGTGGCAGGGGTGAAGGAGCCTTGCTTTGTGTTGCCTCCATGGAGGCAGAAATTGATGCAGCCACAACCCTTTGTATGTGCGCCTCCATCTCACCCCAGGTTAAAGAGGGCACTAGTTCTTGCTGGGGGTCTGATTCCACTGGGGTATGCAATTTTCCCACCAAAATGCTAAGGAAGTTTTCATCACTCAACCTGAGCCCTGCAAAGGCTGCCTGAATGCGTCTCAGGAAGGATGATGAGCCAACCCTCCCTGCACTCTGATGTGATGAGAGAAAAATAACGGAGCTGCGCTTGGGTCTGTTTGCTCTGCATGGCCAGGGAGAGCCCTCATGGTGACCAAGTGTATTGAAAAAGGCAGGAGATACCCCGAGGAGAGAGGGAATGGTATCAGCAGTGGCCCCTGGTCCAAATAAGCCAGTACACGGATTACAAGGTTAACCCAGAGGCGTTTCTAGGGGGTGGCACGAGCCATGGGTGCCATCTTGCGGGGGGGGCGCCATTCGCATGGCGCCCACCCCCCCAAAATGGCGCCCACGGCCCGCCCACTCCCGCCCAGACCCTGCACCCCATTCTCCTCGCTCCGGCTGGCCTTAAAGAGCCAGCCAGAGGGAGGAGAATGCGCTGCCACCCGGCGCCCCCTCCCACTTTTCAAGAGGGGCGGGGCGCTGGGCGGCGGCGCATTCTGTTTGCTAATGCCGGCTAATGCGCCCCAGCCGGCATTAGCGAACAGAAAGAATGCGGCGCCCCAGCCACGTTGTTCTGTTCGCGAATGCCGGTTAATGCGCCCCAGCCGGCATTAGCAAACAGAAAGAACGCGGCGAGGGCGCCGCGTACGTTCTGTTCGCTGTGCTGCTGGCCTTTTAAGGCCAGCAGCACAGCAAACAGAAAAAACACAGCGCCCCAGCCGCGTTGTTCTGTTCGCTAATGTCGGCTGGGGCGCCCCAGCCGGCATTAGCGAACAGAAAGAACGCGGCGAGGCCTTAAAAGGCGGCGGGGCTGTCATGACATCACGATGTGACGTCATGACGTTGCGTGCCCCTAGGGGCGCGTTTTCATTGGGCGCCATGGGCACCCTTTCAAAGAGATCCGCCCCTGGGTTAACCCCCAAGGTTTCTGCCTGCAGCAGGAACATTGTTGCAGGCTGATGGGCACTCTGGCTATGAAGGGAGGTTAGCACATGTGCAGATGGGTGTGGCTGATGGTAAAGCCTGCCCAGCAACAGACACCGATTGGCCTGCCTCAGTATAAAGTTGGAGGCAGGAACTGCTGTAAGTTAGTACCAGGTAGGTGCAGCACTGGGCAGGTATAGGAAGGAAGGAAAGGGGCTCTGGATTGCTGGATGGACAGACTGACTGACTGGCCACAAGACAAGATTAGCACGCAGACTGAGAGCAAACATTAACTTCCTGCTTCCCACTTCCTGTTCACTCAGAATCTTCCTTCTAGCCTACATAACAGGCTACTTGCCTGCTTTTCTTGCTATAAGCTTTCTGCCTTTGGTTGAAGCAGCGAGCACCAAAGATCCAGCGCCTGTGAAAAATCCTCCCTTGCTTGATCGGAGGTTACTATTCTGCAGGGGAGCCTGCAATCCTTATCTCCAATCTCCCCCACAGTTTGCCTCAGCCAGCCGCTTCTACATTCTGCCACCGCAGATGTGACTGGACAGCACAAACTTTGGGGGAGGGAGAAAATGACGATAGCAGCCTCCCCCCATCGGTAAGCTGCAGTCACACTGGGGAGCCAATTTTGGAAGCTGGCTGCAATATTAAATCCTGTAAATGTAATTAAGAAAACAAAGATAGGCTCACAGGATCACGGAACTGCAGAAACGAGATTGGCAGAAACCAGAACTTCAGATATTGTGGGATGTCTTATAAGATTGCACCCAATTCTGGAATTAGTACTGGTACAGTATTCAGAAATAAATCATTAATATGGTTCATTTCAGGATGAAATTCCACCCTGCCCTGTCTATTACAGCTCTACAGGTTTCTAATATAAATTATTGTTCTGATGCCTTGAGATGGACTATGTAGTAAAGAGGATCCCAGCCCCCCTTTTGTTTTCTCTCCCGACACCTGTGCCCCATTCTGCTGGCCATTACTGTGTAGGGTTTTCGCATATCATTCAGGGATCCACACTTTGCAGGGACCCCTGAATAAACAGAGCGAGGGGCCATTTTCTGCGGAGGTTCAACAGCTTTTGCTATTTGCTCCTCTCCGCCCCCTTTATTAGTCATCATGTCCCGTCTTTCCCTAGCCTGCCAGGTGCCATCCTCTCCCTCCACCACGCGCCACCCTCTTCTACCCAAGGAGGTTAGATTGACCTAACCTCCTTGCTTCTACCAGGCTCCGCGCCTGATCTGCCAAGCACCGCCCAATGGCACCCCCAGATCCTGCTCCTCGAGTCTCAGGCTCTGTTCCTTCCAAGTTCTGGCATTTCTCATTAGAGCATGATTTGGGACCACATCAGTGCCGCCAGAATCACCAGCCTGACACACTTCAAAGGGTTGTTGTGAGCATACAAGGGAGGGGGGAACCGTATACACCCAGCTGAGCTACCTAGAGCAAAGACAGGGTTAAAAAATGCGTAGTGAATCAGCTGCAGTCGCCCCAGCCTCCGCCGGTCCCCTTTCCTCCACACCCCTGGAGCCTCCGCCTTGGGAGGGCGGGGCTGCCGCTTGCCCGCCTCCGAGCGGCCTCTTTCTGCCGGGTCTGCGTGTGCGGTTCGCTGCAGGGAAAGAATGGCTGCGCTGGTGGAGGAGGTCAAGCTCGACCAGGCAGCGGCTCAGTGGCTGCGATGGGACCAGGTGAGAGGCTGGCGGGCGCCGTGCATGGTGAGGGCGCGCCTGCGCCTGCGCCTGCGCCTGCCTGCTGCGGCGAATTCCTCGCTTTCCTGCTTCCTCTGTGCCGCGCTCGAGTATGAATTTCCCCGGCTGCCTTAATTGACTTTAGCGTGTCCCCGAAGAGCATCGAGGCTCTTCAAGTGCTCCCATCCCCACCCCAGGCCGTGATCTCGGGGCTGTTAGGAGAAGAGACACCAGCCTGGCCCCGACCAGCAGCCACCCCTCTGCCGAGGGGGCTGCGAGGCTGCAGAGCGGACGGGGTGCGCGCCCGGCTTCTGCTGTGCTCTGGTGGGCCAGAAGGTGAGAAGCGGCTCCCTTGTGCCCAAACTTGTGTGGGTTTATTTTCTGCGTGATTGCAATGCTGCCTTGAGGCGCATTCAGTGAAACCCGAGTAGGAATGAAGGCCCTGACGAGCGAGGTGGGAGCTGACATTCAGAGCCATAACGTTCTACCCCAGCACCTGGGGCAGTGACGTCACAACTCTGCCCATTTGCCCCCCAGTGATGTCACAGGTTCTCCCTGAGGAGGGGCAGGTGCAGGAGGCGGCCAGCACCTCCCTCAGGGAGAACCTGGAGGAGACTGCTGATGCGCTAAAAGAGCAAAGGTAGCCCCCCCCCACATCTCCCCAGAGAAGGGGGCGCACATGATCTTGCCTGTGCCTCCCCCTTTGGGGATGAGAAAGGCTGTTGTTGTTGTTCAGTTGCTAAGTCGTGACACGATTCTTCGCGACCCCATGGACCACAGCAGGCCAGGCCTCTCTGTCTTCCACTAGCTTCCGGAGTTCGCCCAATTTCATGTTCATTGCTTCTGTGACACTATCTAACCATCTCATCCTCTGCCGCCCCCTTCTCCCTTTGCCTTCAGTCTTTCCCAGCATGAGAGTCTTTTCGAGTCTTCTCATGAGGTGGACAAAGTACTTGAGCTTTAGCGTCAGTATTTCTCCTTCCGAGGAGCAATCAGTCTTGACTTCCTGTAGGATTGCCTAGTTTGATCTCTTTGCAGTCTAGGGCTCTCAGGAGTCTTCTCCAACACCATAATTCAAAAACATCTGTTCTTCAGCGTTCTGCCTTCCTTATGGTCCAGCTTTCACAGCCATACATTACTACTAGGAAAACCAGAGCTTTGACTATGCAAGCCTTTGTTGGCAAGGTGGTGTCTTGGCTTTTTATTAAGTTGCCTAGGTTCACCATATCTTTCCTCCCAAGAAGTAAACGTCTTTTAATTAATGGCTGCAATCACCATCCATGGTGATCTTGGAGCCCAGGAAAATAAACTCTGTCACTGCTTCCATTTCTTCCCCTTCTATTTGCCAGGAAGTGATGGGAGTGCTTGCCATGATCTTAGTTTTTTTAATGTTGAGCTTCAAGCCAATTTTGGCACTTTCCTCTTTCACCCTCCTCAGAAGGTTATTTAGGTCTTCCTCACTTTCTTCCATTAGAGTGGTGTCGTCTGCATATCTGAGGTTGTTGATATTTCTCCCAGCAATCTTGATTCCAGCTTGTGAATCAACCAGCCCTGCCTTCCTCATGATGTACTCTGCATATAAGTTAAATAAGCAGGGTGACAGTATACAGCCTTGTCGTACTCCTTTCCCAATTTGAAACCAGTTGGTTGTTCCATGTCCAGTTCTAACTGTTGCTTCCTGACCCGCATACAGGTTTCTCAGAAGGCAGATAAGGTGGTCTGGTACTCCCATATCTTCAAGAACTTGTCACAATTTGTTGTGATCCACACAATCAAAGGCTTTAGCATAGTCAATGAAGGAGAAGTAGATGTTTTTCTGGAACTCTCTTGCTTTCTCCATGATCCAGCGAATGTTGGCAATTTGATCTCTAGTTCTTCTGCCTCTTCGGAAACCAGCTTGTACATCTGGTAGTTCTTGATTCACATATTGCTGAAGCCTAGCTTGTAGGATTTTGAGCATGACCTTGGTAGCATGTGAAATGAGTGCAATGGTGCGGTAGTTTGAACAATCTTTGGCATTGCCCTTCTTTGGGATTGGAATGTAAACTGATCTTTTCCAGTCTTGTGGCCACTGCTGGGTTTTCCAATTTTGCTGGCAAATGGAGTGCAGATAATCACGCAGAAAATATCTTGAAGAGGGTGTTTTGGCAGGTACAGCTTGTTGTCACTCTGGGTGAAGAGATGCACAACTGCTAAGATTACTGACAAGGAAAAAAACCCCATTCTCCTTTACACAAGAGCATCCTGAATGTAGGTTAAGGTGAGAGATTACTGAGAGGGGTTGAATCTGGGATTCCCATATCTGATCCAAATGTTTGCAGTACCACTTAAAGGTCCTGTCCTATCCAACTTTCCAGCACCAATGGAGCTGCAGTGCAGCAACAACGTGAGGAGGCCTTCAAGGTTTCCCCACCAGCACCGAATGCAGCGAACACCCCATTGGGATTATTATATCAGGGCTGGAAAATTGGATAGGATTTAGCCCTTTGGCTGCGGTCTTAACTACACTGGCCTTGGAGTATAGGCTCTATTGACTAATGAGAGTTGCTTCTGAGTAGACATGCCTAGGATTGGGCTCTAACATGTTTTACTTAGGACTTCACTGGGGCACTTGACAGAAAGTCTGACCTCCCTGGACTGGGTGGCCTGTTGATTTTTAACTATTCATTGTGGTATTTAGGTGAAAGTGACTTGTGGAAGCAAAAGGCAACATCCACCCACTTCCAAACTACACAAAGCAGTTGATAGTAAATGATCTGCAGTTGATACACAAAGCAGTACACCCACTGCAATTAGTGTCATTGCTTTCAGCACAACCCACTTCCTTCCCCATTCTTGTACATTTCTGCCACATCCTAGTACATGACTGTGGCCCAACACAGTTGACCCATTGCATGTCAAGACAAAGCTCTGTGCAACCCACTAATTACGTATTGGTGTTG
This sequence comes from Lerista edwardsae, assembly GCA_029204185.1. Classification (NCBI taxonomy): domain Eukaryota; kingdom Metazoa; phylum Chordata; class Lepidosauria; order Squamata; family Scincidae; genus Lerista; species Lerista edwardsae. The sequence continues at coordinate 1,387,675 of JAJKFI010000113.1, read as the reverse complement.
TCTTCTATGTCTCCAACCCATCAGAAGATGATTACCAAAAGTAAAGCAAAGTTCCACTAAGGTCACTTGTGCTGATAAGCAGTGTAGGGGTTTATGTTGTAAAAAACAAGCGTCTGAGTTGTCAAGGTCTTAGTATGCATGCAGGTGCTTCAATTCTAGGAAGGATCTGTGAGACTGAGGCTGCAATTCTATACAGACTGACCTGGGAGCAGGGGTGGAGAGAGGGTGTAGCCAGGGGTGCGGAACACATGGGCGCTGGCAGCAGGGGGGGGGGGCGCCGGCAGGATGGAGGTGGCAGAGTGAAGAGGAATCCACGCGTCTTTTGGCCCTCCCGCCCTCCCCGGTGCCCATTGCGCTCCGAAATGGAGGTCTTCCGGACACAGGGAGGCGTGGTGTGGCGGCGCACAGGAGTGGGGCGACGTGCCAGGGGTGCGGTTTCGTCGCCCTGCCATGGGCGCAATCCGCAGTCCCAATCCTCTCCGTACGCCATTGCCTGGGAGTAAGATCGATTGAACTCAGTGCATCTTGCATCTGAGGAGACATGCATAGGCTTGCTGAATAACATACATATTTCCAAGTGGTTTCCAAACTGTGGATTGGGACTCACCAGTGGGTCACGAGACAATTTCAAGTGGGTCGTGAAGCAGCTAGAGCAGCCATATTGGAAATATGGGAAGAAGCGGTGCTGGAAAGGGAGAAGGCTGTGTGGTTGTTTTGCCTGCATCAAGGTTGTAAATAGGCTTTTTTCCCTTTCTGATTCACTTTCCTATTGGAAAATGGCGGAGAAATAACCCAAGTTATTGCTGCATTCTCATGGAAGCAGCAGGCTCTGGTGTCACAATGACACCACTTCCAGCCATGACATCACTTCCGGTGGGTTCCAAACAGATTGTCCTTCTAAAAAGTGGGTCCGGGTGCTAAAATGTTTGAGAACCACTGAGGATTGCACTGTAAAGCAATTCAAAGTAGAATTACTATTAAGTTGTTCCTCTCTCTCTCCACCCCATAGTGTGTGGGCGTTTCAGTCACTGCATATTAAGAATACTCTCTATTTGCTGGAAATAGACCTTAAACAGGAGCAACATTGTTGGAAGTCCAGACATAATTTTGATAATGCATATTATGTCTTTATGAAATACTCAAGACAGGGATTTGTACAATTGTATTATGTGACTGTAAGCATGAATGCTCATCACAAGTCGTACTTTGTTTGGAGCCTTCATTCAGGACAGGAAAAGGAAATGAAAATCCCATGGCATATCTCATCACTTCCTTTCCTCTTGCAACATCAGCAAGGCATGTTTTTAATTAGCCTTGCTAATTAAATTAAATTATCTAATGTTTAAATTATCTAATTTAATTAGATACAGACTTAATTGTTGATAGTGTAAAATGATATAGAAAGTGGGCTAAGCTATGGTTGCATAGAAGTTGAAATACTGCAAACCGGTGGTTCCCAAGTGCTTTAGCCTTTGTCAGCTTGGAGAGGGGGACGCTTCCTTCTGGAGTGTGTTTGGGGCATGAGTTCATTGGGTCGGGACCATTCTGGAGGTATTGTATTCCAGTTAGCATGCCATTCAAAGTGCACTTACTTGTGAGGTAAGTGCTTGCCTACTTGTCAGGAAACGCACATATGTGGCTTAGTTTTACTTTTCATAGGGCTCAATACATTTTCCTAGTTAGCTGTCAGCATCAGGACCAGTTCTGACTATGGAGAGCTTTGCTCTGTGATTCTGCAACTGTGTAAACCAGCCCTGTGTTTCCAGGAGAGGTCAGGATCCCAGAGACCTTCCAGAGGGGAGCCAGCAAGTCCTCCTTCAGCTTTTGGATTTCTCTGGCCCTGTGCAAGCTTTCTTTCAGGGACCTGACACTCTTGCTTAAAGCTGTTCAACAGCACAGTGCAAAAATTTATTTATTCATTTATTTGGAATCTTGATGTATCACCTTTCCCCAGGCTAAGAGCTGAATGTTCCAGAAGGTTCCCTTGTGTCCACCCTGGAAACAAGAGACAGGACACAGAAAATGGATTCAAACTTGGGCCATCCTTTATGAACTAATTTTCACAGAATCCTGTGGCTACCACTCCTGGAGCCAGGCAGCATTTGCGTTTGGTTACTGCCGCTGTTTCTTTGGGTGAGGAAACCGGGCTCTGAGTTGCCGGACAGCTTCTGCCTCCTCACTGCCCCTCAGGTTCAGCCGGAGTCGCCCCTCCCAGGGCCCTGAAGGGGCAAGGCTGGCAATTCTCCCTGAGGGGCTCCATTCCTAGCCATTCCTCTGGGTCCCAAAGCCCCAATGTGGCTTCCCTCACTCTCACCTTCCCCATGCCTTCTATTCAGCTGTGCACCACTGTCTGTAGCTCCCTCTGGACCCACATTAACCTGCCCTTGTGCCCAAGAGACTACCGCTGCTTAGTGGCACCGCCTCCTAACGTGAGCCAATTCAAAAACCCTTCCAGTGTCGCAGTGTAGAGTAGGTGAAAAAAAAATCCCCCTGTAGGCCAATTCAAGTGGATGGAAAAAATTCCTACCCGGCCCCAGTTGGCAATCGGATAATCTTACACTGTCACCTGGGCGGGTTGGCAGGTGCCAAGATGCTGCTGGTGGGGGATTGGGGTCACTTTTATTCTCATGGAATCCCCCAATTGGCCTGAAGGAGCAGTGTGGTTCGAAGCAGTGTGTGCCAGACTCTGCTCAATCCCCAGCACACTGACAGAGCCAGGGCCTTGGCCTTGAGGCAGAGCAGCATTGGGTCCACTCCCAGGAGTAAGAGACTGACAGCCCGATCCAGTGCTTCCCTGGTACTTGGTGAGTCGATCGGGAATGAGCCCCCCCTCCATAAAGTGTGCAGCCAGGCAAATCCAGATGCAACCAGGAAATGAGTGCCAGTCACGGCTCTTCCGTTTCTTGGGATCATGAGTGACCTTCTAAGCACAGGGCTTGCCTGAAAATGGGGGTGCATTTGGTTGGCTGTGGTTCTTTGGCAGGTACCAGTGGTGCTGCTGCTGCCTGAAACCAGTTGGTGCTTGCAACCAGTGCTGCTGCTTGCAACCGGTGATGGTTCTGCTTCTTGCATCTGGTGCTGCTGCTGCTGCTGTTTGCAACCATTGGTGCTTGCATCCGGTGCTGTTGCATTAGTGGTGCTGCAGCTTGCGACTGGTGGCCGTGGTTGTGCTGGTGCTGCACTTCCACTGGACATCCAATTCTTTGCCTTGTTTTTTGCATTCAAGGGCTGCTGATTGTGTACATCTTGGAGTACTTCTGTCTGAAGAGATTTTGCCTCAAATGTGGGCTGTGAAAGAATCTGGGGGGAGGGACTGGTTTCAGGGGACAACATTTCCTGTTGAGGAAAGTTGCTTTGCCGCTGGCAAATGGGAGTGATGGGCATTCATTTGCATCAGCACAACTAGGAGTTGATCCTCCATCCTGTTCAGTTGCAGAAGCGAGTCTCCGCCACACCTTTGCATCGTTGTCGTGACATCTGGTGACAGTAATAACTTGAGGCTTTTCCCTAATTGGGGCCGGTTGAATCGTGCTCACAACCACCACCACCCCCCCAAAGCCCACTGGGGACAATGTGCTGGGCACTGGGCGGGCATGATGGCTCCCATTCGCAGGGCTTTGGGAGTTGCGTGAGAGACTGTGGCGGCATCCAGGGCTCTGCTGTCCAGGTGTTGGCAGTGTTCTTTCTAGTTGCCGTCACGTTCCTCTCAGTCTGTCCATTGTCTCTCGCTGCCTCCCGAGCTCAGGAGGAACACCACATGCGGCAGTTCCTTCCGACTGTCCCTGGATCTTTTCAGCTCTTCTGAGGCCTCCCCCGGGGTAGAGAAAGAACCTGTCAGGAAGACCTCCATAAGTCTCCCGACCCCCTCCTCCAAAAGGCAGCGCTGCCCTTCAAGTTTCCCACCACTTGGTGAAGGGGGGAGCATGTCAAGACTGGGGCAGCAGCCTACAGCATTGGGGCGCCTCACCAGGTAGGATCCTGGTGTTGCTCAGCAAGGGAATGGCAGCTCTTTCCCACAAAGCCTTTAAGCTAAGAATAACCTTCATCTAGTCCTGTAGCAGGAAATCCTCCTAGATGATCTCCAGCAGGTACCTGTCAAGCCTCTGCTTGAAGGTCTCCAGTGAGGGAGAATCTTCCACCTCCCTTGGCAATCTATTCCACTGTCAAACTGCCCTTATCGTCAAGAAATTCTTCCTGATATCCAGCCGGAATCTCCTCTCTTGCAGTTTGTACCCATTGGACCTAGTTCTACTGTTAAAGGCAGATGATAACAAATTTGTCCCTTCTTCCTCATGACAGCCCTTCAGATATTTGAAGAGTGCTATCAAATTCCCTCTTAATCTTCTCCAAGCTAAACATACCAAGTTCCCTCAACCTTTCCTCATAGGACTTGTTTTCCAGCTCTCTGATAATTTTCGTTGCTCTTCTCTAAATCTGATCCAGTTTGGCTGCATCATTTCTGAACTGAGGTGCCCAGAATTGAACACAGTACTCCAGATGAGGTCTCACCAATGCGGAGTAAAGAGGAGCTATGGTGCTATTAATGTGGTTAAAATTGCATTAGGCTTCTTTGCAGCTGTATCACACTGCTGACTCATGTTCATCTTGTGATCCACTGCAACTCCAAGATCCCTCTCACATGTTGGGCTGCCAAGCCAGATTTCTCCTGTTCTATACCTGCGTCTTTGGTTATTTTTGCCGAAGTGTAGAACCTTGCATTTTTCGCTGTTGAACTTCAACTTATTCTTTTCAGCTCAGTATTCTATTTTGTCAAGGCCTTCCTGAAGGCTTCTGTTATGTTTGCTCTGCCTCTGAGTTTTGTGTCATCTGCAAATTTGCTGAGGCCCCTTGTAGCCCTTCATCCAAGTCATCATTGATGAAGATGTTAAAGAGAACTGGACCCAAGACACAGCCCTAGGGCTCTCCACTTGAAACTGTCTTCCAGGTCGAGGCAAAGCCACTGACAATCACTCTTCGTGTATGGTTGTCCATCAAGCAGGAAGTGCTGTCATTGTATGTGACATGGCCCCCCCAGGCCCCGGCTCCCTTGTCAGGGAGGGGGGGCGGTGAAGGGGTCACTCTCGTACATGGTAGGCTAAAGCTGCAGAGGGAATCAACGGCTGAGACGACGGAATCCAACAACCTGGTTTAATGGGGCTTCCTTGACACAACCAGCTCCCTGAGCCCTCGCCTCCCCTCCCCGACTCCCATGCAGGGGAGCACCCTGTCTACCCACGACCCCGCAACACAAAAGTCCAGGCCGGTCAGCCAAACGTAGAACACAAAGTCCAGCCCACCGGGCAGCCCTTGAGCCACCAGCTCACTCACAGTACGGGAGAGGGGCAATCCGCAAGGGTCTTTGCCAAGTGCCAGGTGTGGTTGCCTTTCACCAGGGTGAGGTGAGGCGGCAGTCATGACCACCCTCCCCTATGCCTTTGGGATGCTGATTGTCAGGTTCTTTGTGGAGAGGTAAGGCACAGCTGTCAATGGGCTGTCTGTCTCGAAGCGTCATTCTGCTGGCCAGATTCCTTCCGGGTCTGGGCTTGGCATCCCCTCCAATCCCCGGAGGCACTATGTCCTCCTGCAGTCTGGGCTCAGTTGTCTCAGAAACACCGTGCTGCCGACTCCCAGGTACGCCCGCCCCCACCTCCGGTCTCCTCCTCGCCTCTCCCTTCTTCCTTCCTGGGCTGGCTTTCCCCCGCACCACCTGGCGCCTGTTGGGCTTGATTGCGACTGTCTCCTTGGCCTACCTCCCCTCCACACCCTGGCCATGATCCTGTCAACACCCGCCACATGCCTCTTCTTGGCCCTGCTCCCAGCAGTGCCTGACACTCCTGAAATGCAAATCTGCATTCCTGGACTGCAGCAGTTGTACAACTGTGAAACATCCCTGACAGAAAGCAAGAGTAGGACAAAATATGATGTAAAAGCACTGAACAAAAAACATTTTTTTTAAAAACCCAAACTGTTAACCAAAAAATTCCTCCAAACCCCAAAACTCAAACTGTTAACACTCAGTTTGTTAACAGACTAAAAGGAATATAACAAGAGTAAGGTCTACAGTTTCCAAGATGGCTGCTCCCAGCTTTCCACAACCCACCAAGTGGGTCCCGGCCCACAGTTACTGGTCTAGGACAGTGATTTTTCAACCTTTTTCATCTATGGCACACTAAAATTGTCAAGGCACAGCAATTGACAAGATACCTCAGGCTGCTTGTGGAGGGCTCACATCCCCCCCAATGGCCCTACTAACAAATGACCGTCCCCAAATGGGCTGCTACACACCTGTGGACCACTCATGGCACACCACTGTGCCACAGCACACTGGTTAAAAATAGCTGGTCTAGGGTGACTGATGGTGCAGATTGGGGTTGCTTTGAATTGTATCCTGTACTGCAAAGGCGACAAAAAGGGGTTCACACAAATTATTTTAACAGTGAGACACACAGAATCTCTTACTATACCTAGGAATCAGTCCCATTAGAATGGTGGGATTTACTTCTGAGTAGACATGCCTAGGGTTGTGCTGCTAGAGAGCTGTTTTTGGCTAAAGATTTGGTCGTATCCAAAAAAAAAAAAAAAAAAGGGAGTCTAAGAACAAGCACCCTGACTTTCAGATGGTCTACCAACCTTTCCACATCACCTTGCCTGCCATTGCATTGTAGAAGTTTTTTGGGGGTCCACTGATGGTTTGTGTGGAGAATTGGCCAAGGTCATTGGTCTTCAGTATTGGCCTGCTTGAACTGACAGCTTGACCCAAGAGGCACACCTGATGCCACACAATGCATAGCTGCAGGAAAGGCTGGTGGTTTTGGTCATCAACAAAGATGCTTACTTACCTCCTATAACTGATTTGCTTATGGAGCCACCCCGGTAAGCTTGCTTGTTCAGACTTTCTTGAAATACAGAGTGAGCATTGCTCTCCTAGAAGGAGCAGCAAGAATATATGTAAACAAACGCTTCTAGGATAATAAACTGAAAATAAAACTAGATGACATCTTTTACAGAATCCCAAAACCTCAGAAATGGTGAAGCAACTGGTTGCAGAAGGAAACACCGAAGAACTCCGACAATGTTTTGGTTCGCGGATGGAATTTGGGACAGCAGGACTCAGAGCAGCCATGGGTGCGGGGACCTCTCGGATGAATGATCTGACTATCATCCAGACCACCCAGGTACCAGATTTAAAATGAAAGTGGCTCTACTTTACTTTTTAAATTATAAAGGCAGATATTTATTTTCCAAGATTATGTGTACCGTTCGATCGCATAGATAAGTTGAGGGCAACATTTGGAGCCAAACATCCAGACATTTCCTATGATCTGTGGATTGGTTGAGTTTGGAGGAGGTTATTGTTTCCATGGAGGCAACTACAGCAGGGCTATGCCACTAGAAGTTCCATTCCATGGTTTATTTCCTCCCTTCAACTTATATTATTGAGGCTGGTGTAACCTCAACCGAATTGGATGCTGCTTAAGCCTGCAGGCTTCTTCCCCCCCTTTCAGCCTAACCAGATTGGGGTAGCTTAAGCAACATCAAGTTTCATTGCCACTTACAGGCTTATTCCTCCCCTCCCCACCCCACCTGGCTCAACCTAACCAGACTGGTATTGTGCAGACACGCTCTGTGCAGCTCAGAAAACGCAGGTTTTGAAATCTTTCTCTCTCCCTCCCTCCCTTCTTTCTTTAAATTTAGAGCAAGTTCATTACCCAATTTACCATATTGGATACCATATTATACTCATGTATAATTAACCTTAGTTTTTAGGATCCATTTTAAGATCTAAATTTTTTGACTTACATACACTAGTGTATATGGTAATGGAAAGGAAGTTGGATTCAATTACGTTCTATTGTCAGTGGATTATGTCCATCTGGATTGCAACCATAATCAAACAGTCTTTTTAACAGAGAAATAATTGAATTAATTTTTTCTTAGAAATAGAAGCTGTTTTTTTATAGGGCTGCAGTAACCTAATATTGCTTCTTTTTAACCAGCAAATAGATATTTCATTGTATCCAATATTATCAGGGTTGGGGGGAAAAAGTCCCATGTAAATCTATTGGATTAAACTGTGGACCAAAAGAGCTATCATTTTTCATATAATGAAAAATTGTGTATTTGTTTGAGAGTGGGAGGGTGCTTTTGTAATATTCTCTGCTATAGCCAGAAGCCTCTACTGCTAAAGTATCTTTGTTAACCTCTTACCACTTGTACAGAAAGAGTATTTAACTTCTACCTGCATGATAAACACTTGCATTGAGTCTACAACAATAATACATAATTGTGTGGCTACTAATGTTGCTTTTAGATTCGGTAGTCCAGTGATGGCGAACCTATGACATGCGTGTCAAAGGTGACACGCCACGACGTGTTGGGCGACACGCCAGCATTTGCCAACACCCAACAACAACTAAGGTCTTTTTTTTGTAGTGATTTGTAATGATTTGATGTTCTTTATATAATGGATAGCCCCACACATGATTGGACTGTATTTTTTTAAACTAAATGAATATGTAAATAGTTTTCTCTTTTGTTGGGCGTGCGCTTACACACTAGCTGAGAGCACAATCCTAAACTGGAGTTAGGCAGGCATAAGCTAAGCCAGCAATGTTTGGCCAGCACAAGGGCCACCATAAAGTGTGTTTGGACTACTCTCGGAGTCAGGGAGGATGGCTCACGTCTGTGTGCTGGCCTCTCTGACTCCGAGAGTGGTCCAAACACACTTTACGGTGTCCCTTGTGCTGGCCAAACTTTGCTGGCTTAGCTTATGCTGGCCTAACTCAGTTTAGAATTGTGCCCTGAGTCAAGTTAGGCATTTTTGACATGGCAAACCCAAAAGGTTCCCCATCACTGCGGTATATTCCACTAAGCCCAATCCTAACCCTGTTGATGGTATAGGGAGGCCAACTAGCCTGTCCCATATCCAGTAGGGGCTGCATGCAGTGCAACTAACAGTAGGGGGAATATATTCCTTTTTTAACCCTAATTAATGCCCAAGCAGTCCCCACAGATCTACTGAAGAGCTGTGCAGCAAAATAGGCTGGGGCTAGGGGTTAGGATCTGGCCTATGTCCTGGAGGTTGGTCCAACCCAGTTCCTCAGGCTAGTCCGCCCATGGGCCTGCCTCCCCTTGCCCTGTTCCACCTTCCCCCCCCCCCTCCCAACCCCTAGGCCATCCTCCCTAGGCCGACCTTACCTGGGCGCTGCAGGACTGGGAAGCCAGTTGCATGTCCATGCACCAGCCTCCCCACCTCCTGAGTTGTTGCAAACGCACTTTACTGTGTGTTTGCAACACTCCTGGGCTGGCACAGGAGACTTGTGCCAGCCCAAGCAATGTTAGATTGTGCTCTAAGGCTGCAGTCTTGTACTCACTTCCTGGGAGTAAATCCCATTGAGCACTCTAGAACTTAGTTCTTAGTAGACATGCATAAGATTAGCTGTAAAAATCTGATTTCCAGAGTCTGTGTCCAGTAGCTCTCCGTATCCGCAGGTCCCATAACCATCGTTTCACTTCCCCCATCGTGCCCATGACTCTTTACAAAAGGATGCTTTTTAGAAAAGGAAGCAAACAGTGAGAACACTAGACTTCGCTTCCTGTTAGCATTCTCGTTGTTGCGTTCTGTAGTGTTCCTCTAACAATGATGAGTCTGTGAGTTCTTGCTTTCTGCTTCCTTTTACAAAAAAGTTTCCTTTTGCAAAGTGTTTGCAAACTGCTGTCCACTTCCTGTTAGCATCATGCCACTGTATACTGTACTGTATAAGGTTCGCGGTTCCTGGCACCCACAATACCAGAAGGAACATACCCTCCACTGATACGGGGTCGCCTGTATTGGGATCATGTTGTTAGGCTGCAGTTCTCAGATTCACTCATGACTGAAAATATCTACCTTGTTCATACTGTTTCCATTCATGGGGGGAAAAAACCAGCTTTGTAGAAAAGGGGGATAATTAAAATATGGTAGGTTTGGTGTATGAAAGGTCAGTAGTAGTTTTGTTTTGAAATCTATGCCTGCTTTTTTTCTTCCCTCTTTTTTGGAGAGAAGGTAATGTGCCACAATTCTACAAGAACATCACTCAAACGCACACACCAGCCATAACTTCTGTGATGTTCTTGTTTTGTGTTGTTTCTAGGGACTTTGTAGGTACCTTGAGAAAAGCTTTAATGATCTAAAGAAAACTGGAGTCGTAATTGGCTTTGATGCTCGGGCTCATCCTTCAAGTGGAGGTTGCAGCAAAAGGTATCAGTAAACATTTTGCAATGCTTGGTGGTTCACATGTTTGTTTCAACACTGTTTTATGGGTCAAGAGAACACGTGAGCTCTTCCTTTGCCAAATTATACAGCTGTAATTATAAGGGTACAATTCTAACCTGGACTTAGGCTGGCAGAATGGCCTAGGAGTGTGGCATAAATGTGCCATAAAATGCATTTGCACCATCCTTGGCATCAGGGAGGCAGGCACACGTGCCATTCTCCCGGAGAGTGGTCTAGACACTCTTTATGGTGTGTTTGCGACACCCCTAGGTCAGCAAAGTCCCTTCTGGGGACTTGTGCTGGCCTAACTCCAGGTTAGAATTGCACCCTATGAGATATAATGATATATACATAATTATACATATACATAATTATGTTATAGAGAAAGAATTCTAAGTTGGGTTTTTTATAAAGACACATAAAACCACAACCTTTTAGGTGTTAAAATCTATATATATATAAAGAAGAACGTGTGTGTGTGTGTGTGTGTGTGTGTGTTTGTACGTATGTTCCGCATAGGCTCTGCAACGCCTGGAGTGATTGGCACCAAACTCGGCACGCGCATGCCTTGCGGCCTGGCGACAAACGCTGCAGGGGTCAGGATCCCCAGGGGTGGGGGTGTGGGGGTGTGTGAAACGTAAACATGATTGCAAACGGCCGACATTGGTGTCTACACCAATTAGACGGATTCTAATCCGTCGTTTCTGGGGTTGCCAAGACGAGCAGCGACACCCCTGACACCGTTTGACTCCGGGTTCGGCCCCCCTCGGCGTGGGGGGGGGCGAGAAGGGGTGCAAAACAAACCATCCACCATGCCCTCCTGAAACGCCTGGAGCGATTGATGCCAAACTTGGCAGGAGTGTGCCTTGCAGTCTGGCGACAAATACTGTGGGGGTCGGGGGCCCCTAACACCCCCGGGGGTGGGGGTACGTGTTGGGCCCCACATGAAAATGGTTGAAAACTGCCAAAATTGGCATCGGATCAGTAGTTTCCGGGGTCCCCGAGACAAGCGCCGAAGCTCCTGATGTTGTTGGAGTCTGGGTTCGCCCCCCCCCCCTCGATGTGGGAGGCAAGAAGGGGTGCAAAACAGAACGTCCGCCATGTCCCACTGGAACACCTGGAGCGATTGGCACCAAACATGGCATGCGCATGCCTGGCGGTCTGGCGACAAACACTGCTGGGGTCAGCACCCCCAGGGTGGGGGTATGCGGGGGGGCCCACGTGAAAACTGTCACCTGCAGTGATTTACACAAAACACGGCGTGCGTATGCTTTATGGTCTGGTGACAAACACTGCGGGGGCCTGACCCCCCCAGCACCCCCGGGGGTGGGGGTACACGGGGGGCCCCACGTGAAAATGGTTGAAAACGGCCGAAATTGATGTCAAATCCGTAGTTTCCGGGGTCACCGAGACGAATGGTGACACTCCCGATGCTGTTTGAGTCCACGTTCGGACTTGGGATAATTTGTTGCCTGGGCAACGCCGGGTCAAATAGCTAGTATCTGAATAAAACACTACACCTTTTTTTGTATTTAAGATATTTTTCCAGAATTTTTTAAAAATACTTTTCCAATTAGAAATAATACTGTAGCTGTAACTACTGACACTATGTCACATATATCACCTACCTGGTATACTCTTAAAGCATTTAAAATTTAATAAAAAGGAGAACTTGTAATGAGACTTTGAGTAAACACACATAGCACTACTTTCTGCCTTTCAAATAACAAAACCTGTAAAGAATAACACCATTTTCAAATATCCCTAATTATACCTTATATCCCTAAACATTCTTCCACTAATATATAACATATTAGAGTGTAGTATGTTGCAAGAATAGCTCCTTCCTACTCTGTTTTTCACAGTTTTCTATCGCCCTTCCTCCAAGGAACTCAAGGTGGTAGACATGGTGTCTTCCCTCCTTTCACCCACACTACAACCCTGTAGGTAGGTGGGGTTGATAGGTTGACTGGCCCAAAGTCACCCAGAAAGAGCAGGGATTTGAACCTGTATCTTTCAGGTCTAAGTCCAACTTCTGAACCACTACACCATCCTGGCTCTCTATATGTTAGAGGGTTGTGTAGCTCCAGTGTGGGATACAGAGGGCCACCATGTTCCTGGCTAGTGTGGCTCTCTCCTGAAATAGGGCCAAACAAGAACAATATGGAACTTAAGGTTGCAGTCATATGCATAAGGATGTGTATAAGTAATTTTCATTGAATACAGTGGGATACAATGTTTAATATGAAGAGGATTGAAACTAGTGGCATAGCAAAGGGTGTGCAGGGGTAGCCACAAGCTTTAGGGGGTCAACAAGCTGAACTTGACACTAGAAGCCAAAACTGTGAAAACCTTGGTAAATACAGATAATTCCACCCTGTTATATATCATTGGAAAGTCAATCTAATGCTGACTGCAATGAAACAAACCTCATTGGAATATCTGTATTCTCGCAAAAGTTATATCTATCAAAAGTTATGTCCAATTAACAAGAAAACATTTAATTCTTAATAAATTTGATTTCATGTGGAGGGAGGGGCAACAAAATCTTCTTTGCCCCAGGTAGCAGATGCCTTAGCTACATCACTTGTTGAAACCTCACTAAGAACCACAAACATTTATTTATTTGAAGAATTTATACCCTGCCTTTCCCATGCCAAAGTAAATGCCCAAGGCAGCTTAGATGGGCAAGCTAGTCTAAACCACTATTTTTCAATGCTGTTTTTACAAATATATAGTATGTGGTTCCCCAAATCCTCAGTCCCAAATGTAGCCTTCACAGTGTGGTTCTCTTCTCTGGCTATGTGCCATTGAATCTTCAGCAAGTAATCATGTCAAGCCTCGACAGGTCCTCAAGGTCAAACTCCATTCTTCTGCTGGCTGCCCTTCTTACACATTCCCACCAAAGGCGTACCAGGGTGAAACCGTGCCCATGGCGCGCAAAGCCATGACATTACAATATTGTGATGTCATGACGTTGAGGGGTGTGGCTTCTCTCCACTGTGGTTCCACCAACTTTGGAAAGCCACGGCAGAGAGAAACCATGCCCCCCACTTGGCCCAATCGCTGGCTGGGAGAAGCCGGGTACCTCCCTGGCTCCAGCCGGGGGTGGGTGGCTTCCCTCGGCCTCTAATTGGGCAAAATTGCCTGTACTGATAGGAGGCCAAGGGAAGCCATGGGTGCCCCAGCTGGAGCCAGGGGGCGCGCGGTTTCCCTTGGCCACTGCTCTGGCAGTTTTGGGCAAGCTGTGCCTGGGAGAAGCTGTGTGCCTCCCCAGTTCAGCGAACTGGAGGGGGTGTGTGGTTTCCCTTGGCCGCGGCTCTGGGGCACTATGCTGGGGGGGGGGGCTGAGGGCAATCAGCACCCCCTTGGTAAACGGCACCCATTGCTCTTGCCCCCCGCGCAATACCCTAGATATGCCACTGATTCCCATGCTTGCTAATTGACTCCACTGTGACTCTGTTCTGCCACAACAGGTTCTGCAGCCATCTTCCATCCAAAAACAAGACAATGGATTCTCTTGCTTAGCTTCAGGCAGTACCAGCTGCCCAAACCAGTTTATACATCCTGCCCAATACAAACGATTGACCTAGGATTGTTGAGTGTGCTTTATACTGAAGTCCCATTTAGTTTCAGTAAGACCTGGACATGTTTAACTTTCTCTGGATCGTGTCCAAAGTTTTGTGAAATTCAAAATTGTACAAGTGAAACTTCAAAGTGGTGTTTGTAAAATAGCAACCTGCTGCCACCTGGTGGCCAGAGACAATGCTGCTCTAGTTTTCCCCTCATTTTTTCTTCTTCTTTAACTGCTTGCCAACAGATTTGCCAGGCTTGCTGCAACAGCATTCATCAGTCAGGGTGTTCCTGTCTACCTTTTCTCCAGCATAACACCAACTCCTTTTGTGGTAGGTTAATTTTTTTTCTCCTGTTACATGATTTGTACGTTGCTTCAGTTATACTATTAGAGTGTGTTTTGTATTAATTATACAATCAACCCATGTAGTGAAAATACCCGACTGACTAGTTTGGATTTTTCTATCACCTCAGGGCTGCAACAGCATTTTTGAAGGGACTGACTGCTTGGTCATTCAAATGCGATGGCTATGTTTTGCCATTGCTACGCCTTCTCCTTCTCCATCACCAATTGACTAGTAAGAAAAACCTTGGCTTTGAGCCCTGTCCTTGGACCATGAAGCCCAGGGTGGAAAATTCAAGGGGTTCAGGTAACCCCAAATCACCAGTTCCACACATAAGCCTACAGGAATGCCCAGAGGTTAAACAAAGCTGGATCACACACATCCATCTGTGTAATTGCCCTGTTGTGCCATCCAGTACATTGGAAGCATCAACAAGGTCGCTTGCCTACCTGGCAGTAGTGAAGGGGTGGATGAGCTGGGTGAGGTCTGCTTCAGAGCACAATCCTAACCTGCACTAAGGCTGGCACAGTTAGGCCAGCACAAGTGAACTATGAAGTATGTTTGGAGTCAGAGAGGCCAGCACATAGACGTGCGCCATCCTCCCTGACTCCGAGAGTGGTCTAAACCCGATTTATGGTGGCTCTTGTGCTGGCCTAACTGTGCTGGCCTAACTCCAGGTTAGGATTCGGGACCTGTGAATTTGACCCAACATGGGTAACGACCCACATCAGGAGGGCCTCACTGGATCTCCTGGATGCAACCAGAAGAGTCTTTCAGGCACATCTGGAGGTCCTCTAATGGCCCCCACCTATGGACTTCATTATCCCTGGGTTTTGGTATCTGCGGGAGGGACTAACTGTAGAGAGCTTTTTACAATGTTGAAGAGAACAACTCAGTTATTCCCGCTGAGTCTTCTCCTTTCATTTTAAACTATGAATATATATATTTTTTGTTCTCCTTTTTTCTCAGCCTTATACAGTGACGCATTTGAAACTTTCTGCTGGAATCATGATTACTGCCTCCCATAACCCGAAACAAGACAACGGATACAAGGTGTTCTCTTACAACTTTTTATTGAGTTCGGATACATTACTTAGCATTTTTGTTAATTGTGCTCTGATTGGGATGCCCAGGTTACAGTTCAAGCAGCCTGAAAATTGTAACAGCACATGTCAAATTGTAACTTCCGCTCACGGCACTGAAGACCATCTCTTTATGTCCTGTGCATTTCATAGGTTTATTGGCAAAATGGCTCTCAGATCATTGCACCACACGATAAAGGAATTGCTCAAACTATTGAAGAAAACCTAGAACCGTGGCCTCAAGCTTGGGATGACAGCCTGATTGATAAAAGCCCCCTTCTCCATGACCCTTATGCATCTGTCAACAAGGACTATTTTCAAGATATTCAGAGGCACTGCTTGCACAGGTGAGTTGGCAGAAAAGAGAAAACGTTTCTTTTTATCCATCAGGTAATTGGTCTGTGGAACTCCTTGCCACAGGATGTGATAACAGCATCTGGCCTGGATGCTTTAAAAGAGGATTGGACAGATTTCTAGAAGAAAAGTCCATCACAGGTTACATGCTGTGCAGGGTATGTGCAACCTCCTTACTTTAGAAGTAAGCCACCTCAGAATGCCAGGTGCAAGGGAGTGGTAACAGGATGCAGGTGTCTTGTTGCCTCATGTGCTCCCTGAGGCATCTGGTGGGCCACTCTGAGATACAGCAAGCTAGATTGGATGGACCTTTGGCCTGGCCCAGCGAGGCCCAGCGAATGTAATACAAGTACATTCTATCCTCTTAGTTCTAAACATATTTTATTATCACAGAATTCAAACTAAAATGGAACAGAAGCCACATTTCTCAAAAAGAAAAACAGTCTCTTCTGTCCAGTGACAGAAAGCCAAGACTTTAAATCTTGGTACTGAGAGATGTGGGCGAGACCCAACACACATTTTGCTATCTTAAAAGCAGGCATATTCTTGTAGACATACTCCTGTATATATTTGGGGTGCTGATTCCAAAAACGGCATCAGTTTTGCCCTGTCGGGCCTAGTTTCAGGGATATGGCATAGCCTCGTTAGGAAGCCATGGTCAAAGACATTTGTTTTCCTGAAACCTGAACCAATACCCTAATATGAGCAGATTAGCTATAGTGAGGCCAACTGTTCATAGGAAGGGGCGTCATGACCAGACTGGTTTTCCTTTCTTGGCTATTGGGGAAAGGCCTACGTGAAGGAACTATCTAAAGATTTTGGACTATATGCTTCCTGTAGTTTCTCCATTGCTTTTCCATATCCCACGTCCTGTCCTTCGGAACATCTGTGCAGATAATGTTAGCAGGGCCAGCAGGGAGAAGATGCAACATTGTGTGAGACAGTCTGCTTGAAGTTTGAGTGTGTTTGAATGTCAGAACAAAGTTTGGATCATCACTGCCCCAAAATAAATGAGTTTAGAGTCAGTTGGGCGTGCAAGCAGCTTCTCAAAAAAGGCAATTGTCTAAAAATGCATGTTTATTCTCAACGGTAAACAAGCACATGCCAATTTAATGTCATTGATGTACTTAATTTCAGGAATATAAACAAGGAGACAAAGCTGAAATTTGTCCATACCTCTGTGCACGGTGTAGGGCATGAGTTTGTGCAGTCCGCCTTTAAGGCATTTGGCTTTAGCCCTCCATTTGCTGTTCCTGAACAGAAGGCGCCTGATCCAGAATTTCCAACAGTAAAATACCCCAATCCCGAGGAGGGTAAAGGCGTTCTGGTAAACTTTATCTAGTAACAATTTCTTTCTTCTCAAGTTCTTTTCTACCACCTCAAACTTTTTCCTAATTTATAAACCTATCTTAAAATGCATACAAACGTAGCTTGTATACTCGTAGACACCCATATCTTTTCAAAAGCCATCAAGTATCTTTTCTTTCTTACTCTTCCCCATCCTGGCAACCTCTGCAGTAGAAGGCCTAGTTCATACCTTACTTCATGTTTCTGCAAGCTGTGCAAATGAAAGAAAGTGTGAATTGGCTCTAAAAATGTCTGTACATGCCATATAGTTTCAAGATTTCATCCACACTTATTGATCTCTATAACAAGGGCCGTCTTGTACTACATATCTTGTATTATAAGCATGCAAGAAGACAAATATCTCTTAATTTCTTTTTCATTAACCGAACTGAGTTTCTGGCCCTTTTCCATGTCTCTTTCAGACACTGTCTTTTGCCTTGGCTGAGAAAGAAGGTGCCCAGATAGTTTTGGCCAATGACCCAGATGCTGACCGGCTTGCAGTTGCAGAGAAGCAAGAAAGGTATGGAACACACCTGCCAGTTTCAGTGCTTAACAAGTCTAGTGTAGGGATACCTGAGAGCAAGTATAGGTAAAGTGTAGGCTGTGCACAGCCTCTTCCCACCTCAGGACACCTCCACAACAGGAAGTGTCTTTCAGCCATGTCTAGGAGGCTTTCTGAGGCCCTCCAGCCACAGGTACAGCATCTGCAGATATTCAAATATCTCTTGGATGCTGAGCATGCGGGGCCACTGTATTTGCACTTTAAAAATCTGTAGAAAATAAATGCGAACTGTACCCAACACAATACCCTACTTGCCTTCCTTATTTTTCTTACATGCATCAGATGTCATTGTTTCTTAACTGTTGTGCCTCTCTTTCACAGTGGAGAATGGAAAGTGTTTTCTGGCAATGAATTAGGAGCACTGTTAGGCTGGTGGATCTTCACTTGTTGGAAAAAACAGAAACTGGAGCCTGGTGCTGTTAAAGATGTATACATGCTGTCTAGCACTGTGTCCTCCAAAATCTTAAGAGCAATAGCACTGAAGGAAGGGTTCCACTTTGAGGTAAGTTGTTGGCCTAGTTGGGTGGGTGGGTGGGTGGGTGGGTGCATATTTGCTTGCATCTGTCTATCTTCTCACCAAATCTTGTTCTATCTAGGAAACATTGACTGGATTCAAATGGATGGGAAACCGCGCCAAGCAGCTTTTAGATCAAGGAAAAACCGTCTTATTTGCATTTGAAGAAGCCATCGGTAATACGTTACCCCTTGTTTACAGAGTAAATCAAAGTGTGCTTTGAACTGGATCTTTTACATATAATCTATAAGATACATTATCTGTATTACCTTATTATGGAGAACAACAGCTGTTCGGTGTTAACACCTACCCTTAATGTTTTACTGGTGATACAACTCGTATCATCAACTGGAGTTGACACACATGTGTCAATGAGTGCCACACATATAATCTACCATTAC
The DNA here is from genome assembly GCA_029204185.1 of Lerista edwardsae. Taxonomy (NCBI): domain Eukaryota; kingdom Metazoa; phylum Chordata; class Lepidosauria; order Squamata; family Scincidae; genus Lerista; species Lerista edwardsae. The sequence goes on along the minus strand of JAJKFI010000113.1, from coordinate 1,369,243 downwards.
ATTGATAAGGAGCTAGCTTGGTTGCTGAGAATGAGTATACTTAGATGCCAACATTTCTAAACTGTTTTTTCAATAGTTACGTGTTTGTTTGTTACCTGTTTCAGAACTGAATTTCGGAGCACAGTTTTTCAAAGTACAAAAAAACTTGGTAACCAGTGAAAATAGACAGGGAACTCCCAAATCATGGTACATTTTCTCTGAAATTAGATTCTGACATTGCTGACATGGCTCAGAAATTACCTTGACATGGCATCAATATGCATCTTATGATGTGGTTCTTTTGTGCCAATGTACAAGTTTAAGATGGAAATCTAGGCTTTTTCTCAGTCCTGGAACCAAAATAAATCCTTGCCTGACTTCTTGAACCGTTCAATGAAGTGAATTAACTAGCACAGACAACCATTTCAAATAAATTAACTGTTCTAAAATCAAATTATATCAATCGTTTGATATAACTATTAAAATGCCTCAACAATTGTGGGAATGTACAGAGATGAAAGCAACTTTTGTGGGCTTACACAAAAGTTAAACTTACTGTAGGTTGTGATTCTATTTGTATGTATTGTTTAATGGAAGACTTAGCAAAGTTTCATGTTTTTATCATTCTTTCTTCAGGATATATGTGCAGCCCCGTGGTCTTGGATAAAGATGGAGTCAGTGCTGCAGTCATAGCTGCAGAGATGTCCAGTTTTCTAGGAACCAAGAATATGTCTTTGTCCCAGCAGTTGAAAGCCATTTACAATGAGTGAGTATGATTTTCACTGTATGCTTAATGTGCTTTCTTCTGAGAAGGTGCCTGGAGTTCACAACCATTGATTATTTTGGCTCCATAGGTATGGTTACCATGTTACCAAAGCTTCGTATTTTATCTGTTATGATCAGAAGATTATTAAAGGACTGTTTGACAAGCTTAGGAATTATGATGGAAAGAATAATTATCCAAAGACTTGTGGGAAGTTTGCGGTTTCTGAAGTAAGAGATCTAACTACTGGGTATGACAGTAGCCAGCCTGACAAAAAAGCTGTAAGTAGCCGTGTTTTGATGTTGTATTCCTAAATCACTTTTGCTCACTGCATAGTAGACACGAAAAGTTGTAAGTCTACCTCAAAAATTACATGCAGCCTTAAGTGCAGCTATATTTTGTGAAATGGTTTTTTCCTGATTCCGAATATCTTTACTTGAATGTAAGTTTCATTATTCTGGGGTAATCTGGAGGAACCACGTTTGTTGCAATAACACTTAGAAAAGAGCTCTGTGGCATCATAAAGATGTACTGGGGTGTTACAGGCAGTATTGTCATTCAGTAACGAGCTGCCGGAACGTGAGGCGGGACTTACCGCTTGATTGACAGGCAGTCCGTAATGCGTCGCCGCCTGCCCGCCTGCCGCGGGGGCTCTCTCCGGGTGGCGCACCCCTCCACGGCTCGCCTAGGCACCCAGCGCCCCCCCCAGGCAAGCGGGCACCCCCTCCAAAGCCAGGGGTGCCCGCGCGGCGGTCGGGCAGGCAGTGACGCGTCACGAATGGGCAGCCAATCAGGCGGCAAGTCTCGCCTCGCGTTCCGGCCGCTCGTTACTGAATGACAATACTGGTTATAGGTCTTAGTTATTTGCTTTCTTGAGATCCTAGTAAACATGTCTGGAAATGTTGCATTTGACCTTGGTTCTGAAGTAGCTGCTCTAGGCTAAGTGCTGCCAGTGGTATTTGTTCATTGTTCATATTCGTTTTGGAGAAAATGAAAACCAAGCCATAACTTCAGTGTAAAACCACCAGACTCATATGCCCTATAACCTGCTCAGGGCCCCTATGAGTTGTGATTTCTTTTCAGCAGGGTGTGACCTATTTTAACAAGGTTTATAACCACTCCTACTAGTTAGGGCCCTAAGTTAAGAAGACTTCTTAACTTCTAAATGCCCTCCCAGACTATACAAGTCCCAATTATTTGGACTTTTCCAATAGTTGGTAAGCGTGTCCAATTAACAAACTGGTTCCCCTGGTTCTCAAAGACAAACCAAACATTAATTGAATTAACTGTAATTTATTTACAACAAGGGTTTACAACTTAAGGAAAGCTTACAAGCAAATAACTGAGATACTTTTTTAAAATAATATAAAAAACTAGGCTCCTGCCTCTTACTGGACCCTGCTTCTTCAGGTGGATGATGATGATGATTCTCCTTCAATCCTTGGTATTTTTATACCTTTTTTGGCACAACCATTTAGCCAATCAGGGTAAAGGTCGCCCTCTCCTGATTGCGTTATCAGCTGATGGAACCTCCATGATTGAATTTACTGCCCTGACCTCAGCTGTAGCCTCACACCTTTTGCAGACCAAGAAGGTGATAGGTTGCTGCTTGATTGAGTTTAGGAGTGAGCTTGATTACTATCAGCTGATGTTGTTTTTGCAGCTTCAGCTCACTCCTGCAAGATAAAGTTGTATTTTCCAAAATGGAGTCAAGCCAGGGCCTAGTCTTCCTTGGCTCTTTACATTCAGTTGCACACATGAGAGTTTACCACTGCTTTAAGATCAGCTCATTTGTGGGTGGGGTTCCTGACTCTCTGGCTCACCATTAACAACAATCTTTTTGGTGAGTACCAGGAACAGCTTCCTGAACATTTGCTTACAGTACTCTTCTCTAGCATTCAGGCTTCCAGTCTGCTTGTCCTATAAGGTTGCATGTGATTGGTACAAGGAAGAGACATTGCCTCTTAGTGCAACTATAAAGAAGATGAACATAAGTAATGGGTGCAGAGCGGGCCACAAGGGCTATAGAGAACTGTGGAGAACCAGATCCACAGAGATGCCTATATTTTGCTTTATTGGTTGAATGTGTTTTATTCTTTGCTGTGTCTAAAACAGCAGGGTGTTGTTGTTTTTAAAGAAGAAAATTAAATTGCTGTCACTTATTTTTAGGTCCAAGTTTTTATAATTTTTTTGTATATTTTATGTAAGATGTTTGATATGTTTACAATTTATTTTCTCCCATCCCAGTAAAAACCTAGTTCTTCATCTCCTATTGCCTTGAATGTTTCACTTCCAAAACTTGCAATATCTATGATTTGTCATTATGTTTTTCTGCATCTGACATTCAAATGGTAGAATTTTAATGAAGCTACTGTCTCTGATTCTAGGTGCTTCCTACCAGCAAAAGCAGCCAAATGATAACTTTTACTTTTAGTAATGGGGGCGTAGCTACAATGAGAACCAGTGGAACTGAACCCAAAATCAAGTACTATCTAGAACTCTGCGCACCTCCTGGAAACAGGTATGGTTTGGAAATTTTTTAAGTAAATGGCTACTTACACTAGTCTCTCCTAGTGTGGGCCCAGTTCTATCCAGTTTTCCTGTACTGATGCAGCCATGCCAACAGGGTGTGTGCTGCATCCTGCAGTGGGGAAGTGACTACTACTATATCCTGAAGTCACGAAGGCCTCCTCAAGATAAGGGAATATTTGTTCCCTTAACTTGGGGGCTAGATCGCAGCTGCATCAGCCCTGGAAATTTGGATAGGATTTTGCCCTGTCATGAAGTAGCTAGTTAAGCTGTTTTTGGGACTGTAATGACACTTTTTATGACATAGGGTTGATTTAGGTGAGAGATCCCTTCTAAGGTCATAACCACAAAAAAACAAAACAAAAAAAAAAACCTCTATTGCATTATGAGTTGGGAATACTTGCCACCCCTAAATATATTCTGCCCAGCACTGCCCATGTTTCTGAATCTCATTGTACCCATTAGTTTGGGGAGGTAGTAAAACCACTCTTTCACTGTTTTCTGCTACTGGAACAAACAGACCAGAGTCTTGGGGCTTGAGTTTGGGGTGCCTGAAGTGTTACCCAGAAGGACGTTGTTCGCCCTGAGGCCTCATATGCCCACCTGTTTGGTTTGTTTGGCCAGTCGGGTGAACGTTTACTCAAAAGTGTTGGCTCTAGTGAATAGGAACTGTACCCTGCTCTCTCATGGAGTGTTGAGGCCTTTGAGATAGTTGGATACATACCACATTGGGAACATGCATTTCTGACTCACTGGAAGTTTTCTGGCCAGTGAACCAGGAATGTGGAAGATCAGAGAGATTCTAGACGGTGGCATCTTCATTCAAATATCAAGCTCACTGGGTGACCTGTTATCTCACAGTGTTGTCTTGGAGATAAAATGAGATAGGTAAAGGTTTCCCCACGACTGAATGGTCTAGTCGTGGCCAACTGTAGGGGGCGATGCTCATCTCCGTTTTAAAGCCTGTAGAGCCGGCGTTTTGTCCGAGGACAAGCTTCCGTGGTCATGTGGCCGGCATGACTATAAGCTGTAGTGCACGGAACGCTGTTACCTTCCCACCGAAGTGGTCCCTATTTATCTACTTGCATTTAGGTGCTTTCGAACTGCTATGTTGGCAGGAGCTGGGACAAGCAATGAGAGCTCACTCCATTGCGCAGTCTTGAACTCCCAACCTTGCGGTCGGAAAGCCTAGCAGCAGCGGATTAACCCGCTGCGCCACCACATCCCTAAAATGAGATAACCTGATCACAAATATGGAATTCCCTTCCAGAAGCATTAAGAACTACTCCCTCTCTCATGGCTTTTTGGAGAGGACTCAAATCATACCTATTTCACCTGGCTTTTGGATAATGGTTGGATGTTTGCCTTTGGAATAGTGCTATAGTTCAATTGCTCCCTTGGACAATTATTTTCCCCCATCGCGATGTGGCCTGATGAGATGTGTTGGGTTCTACCATATTTTTAAAAGTTTCTGTGTGTTTGTGTTAAATGTTTAATGTTTTTATGCTTTTAACTTATTGTTCATTACATTGTGATTTTATGTTCATTCATTCATTTCATAAACCTTTATTGGCGTTTAGTGATTTTATGTTCTTTGTAAGCCTCCTTGAGCATTTGCTTCGGCATGGGAAAAGCGGGGTATAAATTCTTCAAATAAATATATTTGCTTGAAGGAAGGGTAGTATACAAATATAACAAGGGAATCCCCAAATTTGAGCTTTAGGAGTCTCTTGACTCCTCTTATACAATGGGGACTGAGAAGGTAGCTGAATTGCTCATCAAAAAATGGAAAAAACAAATATGTCTCAGACACTAGCAAGTTTATGAGGTAGACAATCACTTTTCCTGTTTCTCAGTGGCCAATCAGATGCTCCAAGAAGCACATGAAACAAGATACCTGTATCTTCTCCTTGGCACTCAGGGATAGGCTACCTCTAAAAATCCAGAATATAGATCTAGCAACCAACAAAGAAGGGGGTGCACGTGGGGGTGAATTGCTTGTGCCACCTGAGCTTCATTATTGTCCTTGGTGCAATCGTCCCTCCTGTCAAAGAGAGGCAGCCCTCTTAAAGCTGAACAATAGCTTGTGTTTCTTTGGCAGCAGGGACTGTTGTACCAAAAATAACAAAGCTAAAGTAGGGAAAGCGGTTCTTCTCCTGGCTCATATTTTGTCTTTGGATCCCAGCCTAGTATCAAAGAGTCATGGAACTGGAATGCATCTAAAGGTCATTGTGTCCAGTCCCTAGCTCTTAAAGCATGATGCAGAGGAATAAGAAACCCTGTTGAGAGATGGGACTAAAAGGGGTGGGGAGAGGCTAAAGAGGCATGCAAACAAATTGTCTGTATTGGATAAACTGATGGGTGGCATACCTTTTAAAAACAACTCTTGCCGGCCCTGCTCATGCTTTATAGACTGCAGAAGTGAAGTCCTCCAAAAAACTGGTTTTCCTCCCAACATTATTAGAAAACAGTTTGAAAGTTGAAATGGTCCTTTTGTTCAGACAGTGCTTCCAATTTCTAATACAATATTGTTATGCAGAGATTTAGGAAATCAAGCACAACTTAATATGAAAGAAATCCAGCTGGGGGAAATTTGACCATCTTTTCTCTTGTTTTTGTTTTGGGCTCATTTTTAGTGACTTTGAAAAGCTGAAGAAAGAACTGGATGAACTGGCCAATGCTATTGAAAAATATTTCTTTGAGCCGGAGAAAAATAAGCTGCAGACCAAGCCAGAGTGATAAAACTGTCCTTGTTTCACTGCATATATCCATGCACACACGTGCACCAAAAATACTTTTAATGGTTTAATGGGGCAGTCTGTATAAAGCTGCTGATTTGTGGAAGAACGATGATTTCACAACTTGACTATAATTCAGCCTATGTTTCATGTGTCATGCATACTTCTAGTTTATGATGATAATTGCGTCTTCTATGGGTGAATGTTTCTTCAAGAATCTTCACATGAAATTCAGTCTTATTTAAGTAAAACCCTGGTCTTTCATCGCATGGGGAACTTCCCCTGCCTTCATACAATCGGAAATGCAGGAAGCACTAAGGACATGGGTGGAAATCCCATGTCCTTCCATTGGATGAACTCTGCCACTTATGCAGATCTTCCAAGTGTCTTGGTCTCTCCTGCTCCCTACTGTTGGAAATCTTTTATCTCCATCTTTTAATCTTCCATTGTATTCAAAAGCCTGAGAAAAAGTCACCTCTTCAAACTGTTCTCTGTCCTATATCTTTTACTGTTCCGCACCCTGCCCTTGTATGTATAATCTCTTAGATCAGTAGTTCCCAAAGTTCTACTCAGATGTTGTGAACCCTTTAAGTGTTTGCATGGGCAGGGGGAGGGCAGCAGCACAATATCCACAACAGTCCTCCCTGAGGCTTGAAAATGTTCTTAAAAGTTAAAAAAAAAAAAAAAACCTTTCTGACCCTTGAGATTGTAATAAAATAACAGTAAAGCATCACATGATGGAGGACCTGGATGCAAACACATAAGCTTTGCAAGATGTGCATTCCTGTCATTATGGGATACTGCTGTCTTGTATAATAATTTAAGAAGCATTAGATGCTAAGCAAATCAGTTTACTTTGATCCAGGCTTATTCTTTGGCAGTAACTGGCTATTATTGCTGCTCCATTTGCCCCCCTTCTCTTCCACTAATTGCTTTCCTTGCCATTCAGGTGTATGAGTCTTGTTCTTCTGAACAACTATCTATTGGATAGAATAGAATGCTGTTTGTAAGAATTGTTTGAAGAATTCACAAGTCACTTGCCATGACTTCACTTTTAACTGTAAACAAACAAAAACCTACTTTCACTTCTGCGCATATATATCCAGCTTCCTGTATCTCACAGTGCCTCAGGGAGCACACAAGAGAACCAGATACATTGCATCTTGCTGCTACTCCCTTGCATCTGGCATTCTAAGGTAGCCTATTACCCTTGCACCACCCATAAGGAAGACACCAGACTGAGGTTGGGGTTTATCTTTATTAAGCACAAGTGACCAGTTTTTAAGCCATGACCCCTACTGAACATTCGTCCCTCCCTTGCCAGTCAAAAAGACTGCCATCCATGGCCAATTTGGATGACAGAAAAAACATTCCTACCTGGCCCTCATGATGTGCAACCAGCTAATTTGAGACTGGACACACCTGTCATAGCTTGTAACCTGTGATGGAGTTTTCCTCCAGAAATCTGTCCAATCCCCTTTTAAAGGCATCCAAGGCCAGATGCCATCACCACATCTTGTGGTAAGGAATTCCACAGACCAATTACATGCTGGGTAAATAAATACTTTCTCCTAACATTCAGCTTTAGAGGATGCCCCTGGTTCTGGTATTGTGTGAGAGGGAAAAGAGATTCCCTCTATCTACTCTGTCTATCCACTGCATAATTTTGTATGTCTCAGTCATGTCCCCCCTCAGGCGCCTTCTTTCTAGACTGAAGAACTCCAAACACTGTAATCTTTGCTCTTAAGGGATGTGCCCCCAGCCCAGTAACCATTTTGGTTGCTGTCATCTGTACTGTTTCTAATTCCATTATGCCCTTTTTCAGATGTGGGGACCAGAACTGTATACAATACTGCAGGCCTTACGATTGCTTTGTACAATGGCAATACAATATTGGCTGTTTTATTCTCAATCCCCTTTTTAATTATCCCTAGCATGGAATTGTCCTTCACTGCCACTGCACACTGTGTCGACATTTTCATCAAGCTGTTCACCAGCACCCCAAGATTTGGTCTATCACCGACAGCTCAGAACCCATTAACCTATGTATGATTTTTTGATTTTTTTTTGCCCCAATATGCATTACTTTGCACTTATTTACATTGAAATCATGTGTAAAAATCATTTACATTGCTGCCCATTCTCCCAGAGATCCTTCTGGAACTCTTCACAATCCCTTCTGGTTTTTACCATCTGGAAAAGTTTAGTGTCATCTGCAAACCTGGCCACCTCACTACTTATGCCTTTCTCTAGATCATTTATGAACATTTCCTTTAATGTAGTGTCCTAATAAAACTGTTCTTTTGCTCTGCATATTGGAGGATAAAACCACCTGATAGCAAGTGACATGTTCAAGAGAGATTATCCCTGTGAGTTGAGCTACTTAAAGTGTTCTGGTTCTTTCTGAAGCAGGGCCTCCAAACGTTCAGCGACCAGGGCCACATCACCCAGGGCTCAATCCTGAGCCCAATATAGCGAGTGGCATACTTGTACTGCCAGCTCTGGCTGTCGTTTATGGTATCTGGAGAACAAGGAGCGCACACCTTGGGCCAGCTCTGGTCGGCACTTGACCTTCAGCCCCCCCAAAGACCCGCCAGCAGTAAGTATTCTCAGAGCAGGGTGAGTCAGGGAATGGGTGGAGAAGAGGAGTGGAGTGGTAAATATTCTTCGGGGAGGATGGAGGGAGAGGATTATCGGTCCCATGGGGGGATAGGATGGCAGCAGCCTCTGCTGCCAAACCCTAACCACGCCTCCAGAGCCGGGCAGCCCAACACAGGTCTCCTTAGCTCTGTGTCCACTCAAACACAGGCATACTGCCAAGGAGACCAATTGGCTACACAGTGACGTTACTCCAAGGAGTCCCCAGCAGTAGTCTCGGTGGCCACAGGATTCAGTGGTTGCCATTTCTGTGCCACTGGAGCCCTGGATGCTGCCAGCTTCAGAACTCAGCTGCCAGTCTTGGTCTTATGGCAGGCCTAAGAAACCCAGTTATAAAAAATCATGTAAATAATCTTCACACTAGGGGAGTGGTGGGGCCACACATAATTATAATGCCATTAGGCTTGATGGGTTGGTTAAAAAACATATTGGTGGGTGTGACTGAGGCCCATGTGCCTTGGTTTGGAATCCCTGTTCTGAAATGTACTAAAAGCTTTGTTGTAACATCAAAATATATGAACGATATACTGCTTTAAAGTGGATATTCGTAATGTGAAAGCCACTACTTCCCTTCCTAAAAACCAGAGTCCTAACTTAATTACAAAAGGGGTTATTTCCACCCCCTCCCCCAATAAACTGAATGACAAATCAGAGGTGCAGTTTATATAATTTCTTTTTTCAGAAGTGGTGATCATGAGAGCCTGTTCTGATAAAGGCTGTATAGTACATAAATGGCAAGTTAAAAACAGAAATCATCCATAATTGGAGTGGCAGGTGTGTTCTCTGTTCACTTGGACTGCAATCCTATTCACACTTTCCTGATAGATAGTCCCATTGAACCCAGTGAGACTGAATTCCAAATAAATATGTATAGAATTGCACTACATGTGAACATTCCTGAGGAACTGTGGATTTGAATCTTGACACCCCCCCCCATTACTGTTTCCCACTTAGCTCTCTATACAAGCTTGAAATCCTGTACAATCCTTCCTTATTAAGCACTTTCCAGAACTTTACATTGTCTTGGGTAGTGTGCTGTTTCTGTTCCTCTTATCTATAAGATATACAACCTCCTATATATGAGTTGCAGAGATTGTTACAATATCTTACCGAAGTCTGCGAGTCAGTGGCTTACTTACGGCAAAGATATGACTCAACTTTACAATAACTCTGTTCAGGAAGGGACTGAACAGAAGTGAAAGCTCTGAAGCGGTAAGGACATGTTGAAAACAAATTTAATAGCTGATTAAAATATGAACACTTTCTTCCCGCTTGTTCCTTTTCTTTCATTTGGTGTAAGCCTTTGAAAGTGACCTGTGTTTGAAACTAGCTAGCAGGGCAATGAATTTTTGATTTTAAAAACTGCTCCCAAGTAGAACAAGCAGTGACTCATCTTAAAGGAAGTAGAACAGCTGAGTAGGAAGTAACTCATTCTGTTGGTTATCTTGCTGAACACACTTCATTATTTGAATATAGTAAATGGAAAGGATTAAACTGACATGTATTTGCATGTAGAATCCATCACCTTCCTTGTCTGTATCATGATGTGTCTAATCACGTAGCTCATGCTACAAATACACTTACTAGTCTTTATGATTCACAGGACTCTGTTCTGTTGCAACAGCTATGTCACAACAGGGCTGTGTCACATTGGGGTTAGGGTTGCTGAAAACTCGAACTACACTGCTGATGTAAATACTAAGAACTACTCGGACAATAATTTAAAGTCATCTGTAGAAAGGGATAAATAAATCTTCATAATTCAAATAGTGGGTTAGCAGAAAATGCCCTAGTCCTACAAGGTCAGTAAAGCGCTTATGTCAGCTTTGTTATCTGATCGTTCCCTTAAGACTGAATTAATACTGCCCTTATATATTCTTGTAAAGCAAACAACATTTGGGTTCTGTATATAGACATAGTTTTCGCAATATAAAAATAGACCTGGGAAAATAAAGGTCATTAGAAAAGTATTTGATCCAAAGCCCACTGTAGCCAAGAGAAAAGCTTCCAATTGCATTAACTATTAGAGCTTGAATCAGACTTTCATTAAGGCTGTGTGTGTGTGTGTGTGTGTGTGTGTGTGTCTGTCTCACAACCAATTAGAATTAGCAGTGGAGCCCTTTATGTTAAAATACATGTAAACTATAGTCCCATGTTCTTTATGATCTTACGAGACTAAAAAAAAAGGCATATTTGTTTCAGCATAAACTATTGTGCACTCGCATGGTATGTGTGAAATTAAATCTCCAGTAGACCAGCACAGATACAGATATCTACATGTGTATGGAAAAGAAGAACAATTGTACATGCTGAGGTCAAAGGGCAATGTGATGCCTGTTTGCAACAATTATCCTATTAAAGATAATGTATACCATTGTAAAGATATGGAGGAACAGCTGGTCTTTTCGTAAAGACCAGATAATGTATACCATTAAAGATAATGTATACCATTGTAAAGATATGGAGGAACAGCTGGTCTTTCTTTTTGCAGAAAGAGGGGGACAAATTTGCATCTTGTCTTGGAAGAGGTTTGAGACATGACCGCATTTTTCTGGGACCAATAAGCTGATTGGCGGCAATGGGGTGGACCTTTGGGGCCCCACCCACTTCTGGTCCTCTTTCCAGGATGACTTGGAGCTGTCCTCTTGCCCTTTTTCAATATGAGACTAGCTCAGTGGTTCCCAAACTGAGCCACAGCTCCCTGGGGAGCCACGGAAACCAGCCAGGGCAGCTGCGGAATCCACACACAAAAAAAAACACCGCTCTAAACAATGTACAGGATTGTATTGCTCTGGGGAGCCACCACCAATGGCCCAGTAGGTGGGAACTACTGGACTAGCTGGTCACTTTAGGACCAAGTAAGAATGTTGTCTTATCACTATTCCTTTGCAGGGACTGGTTTTTCACCTACTGCATACTGACCGTTGGCAAACTGATGCTTAGCAATTGATGCTTTATTTGTAGCCCCTTGCACCGTGGGTGGTGAGTGCAGGTCCTCATGTGCTGGAGCTCTGCCTTGCTGAGCTGAGCTGTGTACCGCTTTTTCTAACATCGCACTATGGTTTCGCTGCCGAGTGGCAAGCCTACTATGCCACCCCTGCATGCTCCCCACGCTGCACCGCACAGAGTGGGGACTTCTGCTTCTGGGCTTTGGGTGTGTCTGAGAATGAAACCCCTTTGGGGAATGTCTTGCCTCTGACCTTTGGGATTTAAGTTGGGGTTGATTTAGGCTGAGGTCTCCCTCAGCAGAGTAAACTACGTGGGTTGGAGAAGGCAGGAGAAGGCCTGGGGCTGCTGCTGATTTCTAAGCTCATGTGATGCACCTAGAAGGGCAGGCCAGATCTTGTAAGTGAGAACAACACTGCCTCTAGGCCGTAGAGTCTAGGGCTGTACCCACACTATATTTATCATTGGTGATTAATACACTGCAGAGCTCTGTGGAATTAAGTTGTGGCCCAAAATATAATGCAGTACAGTGGTGTAGAGGTTTAGGAGTTGGACTTGACCTGCAACATCCAGGTTCAAATCCCTGCTCAGCCATAAAGCTTCCTGGGTAACTTTGGGTCAGTCACTATCTCTCAGCCTAACCTACCTCACATGGTGGTTGTGAGGACAAAAGAAGGGACTATGCACACCATCCTAGGCTCCTTGGAGAGGAAGGGCAGTACAAAAACGTGAAAAATAAATTCCTATGTAGGTGCAATGGGCAGTCAAAATCTATCTTGTAGAGGCATGAACACAGCAATGTGTCAAATCTAATTTTTTAAATATGTGGCATAAACATGACGAGAGATCACTGCCCCATCCACTAAAGAAAGGATCCTACCCTGTTCCTTTAACATCCCTATTCATCACTCTCCCTCTTGTTAGGTTTAGAAACCATATTGCTGTTTCCTGTTTTGTATGCCTGTCTTATAGTAATGTGGTTAGACGCATGGATGCCCTTGCCTTTGTTACTTGTGTGGGGGTTTCATTTTCTGTTTTAAAAAACATTTTAGGATGCAATCCAATAGATGGCAAAGTGTCGACATGGGAACGCCGACTGCCCCCCCCCGGCATGGGTGCTACAGCGCTCGGGCTGATGCTACCAGTAGTGCCGGCCCGAGAGCACCTCCGGGGAGCCTCCTTCACGCCAGCCAAACTCAGCTGGCGCAAAGGAGGTTCTGGGATGAGGGATGGTGGGTGGGAGGCATTACTGGGCAGGGGGTGGGTGGGCTGGTGGATGTGCCGGCCCGGGGAGGGGGCATGGTTAGGATGCTGCTGTTAGGTTGCATCCCAGGCCTTGTCCCTGGGCCACACAGCCCCCTCACGCAGCAATTTTGCACCCGCAGATCCAAGGAAGCCAGTGGGGAGGCAGGAGCCTCCCATGGTGTAAGGGCATGAACATGCCCTTGCGCCTGGGAGATGCCAGCGCACTCCAATGCTGGGCTGGATACAGGCCTGCCTGCTCCAGCGCAGCATAGGATTGGGCTGTTAATCTTCTACTGCAATGTAAACTTACATGGAGTCCCCAATTATATTCCCCAATAATTGCCAAGAGTTGGCCCTAAATTTTCTCTGTGATTCTTCTCAGGTACGAAAAATGAGAAATGGCATAAATACTTCTAAAATTACTTAATAGTGATGTGGATTCAGCCAAATGTGAAAACCTGGAAAATGTGAAAATTAGTTCAGATAATAGTCAAATTAACTAGATGATAGTTAACAAATGCAAGCTCTTGACCAGTAAATTTGGGGCGATCCTCCTTCAATGGAGATTGGATGCTCCCATTGACAGCCAGATTTTCCAGCTGTATTTTTTTTACCCCCTTTTCTGCATAGCAGGTGGAAACAATAATGGACCCAGTATGGACTGTGATACCCACACAATCTAAGGGGTACCTGATTTTCTGGGCAACACTGTAACCTCCCTTTGCCAATCATTTACCTTTTATTTTTCAAATCTACAAACCATTATATCATTTTTCTCTTCTCCTGCAACCCTGGCAGCTTTCCTAATCTGGTGGTGGGGTTATTTTTTTTAATCTATAGTTGATCATAATGTTAATTTTTGCCTAGTTAACTGTGAAATCTAAATTCTGTGTTTTACTATAAACTGGGATGGTGTAGTGCAGTGGTTCTCAAACTTACCTGTTTCATGATGCTCCTTCAGCCAATGCTTCCTGGCTCAGCCATCTTGAATCTCACAAGATCCAAGATGGCGATGCCCAATCTCATGAGATCCATGATGGTGGTGCCTTGGAGAACAAGTAGAAGGAACCACTGGGGACATCCCATGATGCACACTTTGGGAACCTCTGTTGTAGGAGTCCCAAGTTCAGGAATTGGACTTAGATCTGGAAAAGCCAGCTTCAAATCCCTGTTCAGCCATGAAGCTTCCTGACTCTCAAACAAAAGGGGGAAGGAACTATGTGTGCCATCCTGAGCTCCTTGTAGGAAGCATGGTGTAAAAATGTGAGAGATAAATAAATAAGGAATTGGGGGGGGGAGCCCACATGTCCAATAAAGTGATTTACTTTTTCACTCTGAAAAAAAAAAAATCACTTTAATGGACATGTGGGCTCCCCCCCAATTCCTTATTTATTTATCTCTCACATTTTTACACCATGCTTCAAGGAGCTCAAGATGGCACACAAAATTAAAATGTTGAAAAATTTATGTTAAAAAATTAAAATGTTATTTTCCTCTGGCATTAGAGGAACTAGGAAACTTTCAGGTTTTGTTTTGTTTTTACTGAGAAGCAAATGGCATATAATGAGGCTTCAGGCTAACATTTGTGACAGGTTGTCATAGAATCATAGGGTTGGAAGGTACCTACAAGGTCATTTAAGCCCCTGCCTGTAGCAGGAAATCCCCCTAGAGCATCTCCAGCAGGTGTGTTGAGCCTCTGCTTGAAGGTCTCCAGTGAGGGAGAATCCACCACCTCCCTCAGCAATCTGTTCCACTGTCAAACCGCACTTACAGTCAGGAATTTCTTCCTGATGTCCAACCGGAATCTCCTCTCTTGCAGTTTATACCCACTGGGCCTAGTTCTACTGTCAAAGGCAGCTGGAAACAAATTTGTCCCTTCTTCCTTATGACAGCCCTTCAGATATTTGAAGAGTGCTATCATATCCCCTCTCAGCCTTCTCTTCTCCAGGCTAAACATATCAAGTTCCCTCAACCTTTCTTTGTAGGACTGGTTTTCCAGCCCTCTGATAGTCTTTGTTGCTCTTCTCTGAGCCCACTCCAGTTTGGCTGCATCTTTTTTGAAAGATGAGGTGCCTACTGAGGTGTCCAGAATTGGACACAGTATTCCAGGTGAGGTCTCAGCATTGTGGAGTAAAGCAGAAAGACAACTTCTCATGACTTGGAAGCTACAGTTCTATTAATGCAGGCTAAAATTGCATTAGCCTTCTTTGCAGCCACATAACATGGTTTACTCATGTTCACCTTGTGATGCACTACAACTCCCAGGTCAACTCTTACATGTTGTGCTGCCAAGCCAGGTATCTCCTATTCTATACCCGCATTTATACCCCTGGGCCTTATATTCAAAACCCCTGGTTGCACCAAAACCTTTAAAAAGGTTGACATCCTTTATAATGTCAGGTTAGGTCTCACCAATGTGGAGTAAAGTGAAACCACAACTTCTCTTGACTTGGAAGCTACGGTTCTATTAATGCATGCCCAGTATGGATGTGAGAGCTGGACCATAAGAAAGGCAGAGCACCGAAGAATAGGTGCTTTTGAATTATGGTGTTGGAGAAGACTCTTGAGAGTCCCCTGGACTGCAAGGAGATCCAATCAGTCAATCCTACAGGAAGTCAAGCCTGATTGCTCCCTGGAAGGACAAATGCTGAAGCTGAAGCTCAAATACTTTGGCCACCTCATGAGAAGAGAGGACTCTTTAGAAAAGACCCTCATGCTGGGAAAGATTGAAGGCAAAAGGAGAAGGGGGCAGCAGAGGATGAGATGGTTAGATAGTGTCACCGAAGCAATGGACATGAAATTGGGCGAACTCCGGAAGCTAGTGGAGGCCAGGGAGGCCTGGCGTGCTGTGGTCCATGGGGTCACGAAGAGTCGGACACGACTTAGCAACTGAACAACAACAACAATTGCATTAGCCTTCTTTGCAGTTGCATCACACTGCTAACTCATGTTCATCTCGTGATCCACTGCAACTCCAAAATCCCTCTCATATGTTTTGCTGTCATTCATTGCTTTCATTTTGTCCGAGTAAAGCCGGTTGTGCCCAGGGTCTTGCCCATCCTACAGACACTGGAGAATGGACTCCATGAGTTAGAGACACTGACTCAGTAATGACCATTTTATTCATAGGAGCATATTGCCTCTGGGGAAAGTTCAGTTTGTCTCCCACTGATGTTGCATAATGGGTTTAAAACTACTCCAGCAAGTAAACGCAACCCCACTTTCCAGTGAACTTAAAACCAGAACATCTCTCTTGTGGCTGCGATTGATAACTTCTTCCTTATTCTGCAATACCAGTTGTACAAATAGAATGCCCACTGATGTTTTTTGGTTCCTTGCTCTGCTATCTCAAACACTGTTTGAGGAATGTCTGATAAAAATAAAAGTTATCCTGAGCTGATTCTTCTTAGCTTAGTCAGCTTCACAGTGGAGGGAGATTATGGGTCAAATTAGCCTTCACCGTGTATAAACTGTGACCCATTGTCTTTTATGAAAATGATCAGAAATTTGCCCAACAGCTAGAACTTATGCAAAAGTCATTTGAATGTGGTTTAAATTATAACACACTTTCAAAAACAAGTGCCAAATAGTCACCAAGTCAGGAAGTTCTCAAGTCAGGAAAGTAAGTGCCAATTGTCCTCAACGTCTTTGTGTTATTGCTGTCATTTTACAAAAAAGCATACAGAAATATTGCCCCCTTTTCTGTCAATGGTCAACAATGTCACTGAAATAAATAAATCAGGATATTATTGCTATTCTTATTTATCAGACATATCAATTTGTACTTATTGGCTAGAAGAGGGCATTGCCCAAGTAACTTTTATTGGTTAATGAGATAAGAGTGCTATCTGCATATTTTTCCATATATCTCAACAGACTTTTTGTTTAAAGTGAAAGTGGAATACTTAAGAGAGCCACATGGGTTATACTGGTTGGGAGGTTGACCTGTGAAGGCTCCAGCAACAACTACATCCAATAGGGTAGTCACAGGGTGGGGTGGCAAGTACTGCATGTGCCACAGTGGACTGTGTGAGTGGCCCCTCCCATTCTGGGCTGCCTTGCCATTGCTGCCCAGAATGGCTCTGATGGTGAGTTGGAGGGGCTGCTTACACAGCACGTAGCACTTGTAGTACAATACTTACCATGCAGAGGGAGCACCCTCTGCCTACGCTACTAACTACATCCATGCTGCTCTGGAGAGCCATCTTGATGAATAAAATATACAAAATAGTTCCATACTAAATTTTTTGGGTCTTTGTTGTGCCACTGTGTAAGACTGAAAACCAGCGGTAGATTCATCAAGAGTCCATTCTTTGCTGGCTGGAAAAATAAGATAAGCAGTAGATGCATAAGCTATACAAGTGGCGGATTAGTAAATGAACATTATGTGGATCCATATTTAATTAGGGTTGCAATCGTAAAGAAACTTACTTGGGATGAGTAAAGTAGGACTTTCCTCTGAGTAAACAGGTATAGTGTTGTGCTTTCGGAGTGTAATAACTACAAACGTAAACATTTAACATTCGGTCAGCAGTGCTGAATCAATAGAGACAAATAATTGTTTACTATTGTCATGTGTTGCCAAGTGGCAGAGCTCAAGACTAAATGACTTTCAGACTATAGTTCAAGGTCTGTCTTCACTGGATATTTCTTGATCTGGTGACCAGTATGTGTTTTTTTTAAAGTGTATTTCCAACCTTCACAGCTGCTGGAAAATCTTACAACCATGATTTCAGTATGTGATTTAGGACGCAATCCTAATCTGGAGTTAGGCTGCCACAAGCAATTTGTGCCAGTCCAGGAGTGTTGCAAATGCAGTATAAAGCATATTTGCACCACTCTCGGAGAAAGGGAGGCTGGCACACTCAGAGAGTGGTCCAAGCGTACTTCACGATGTGTTTACAACATTCCTGGACCAGCACAAATTACTTGTGCTGTCCTAACTCCAGGTTAGGATTGTGCCCTCAATTCAGTAATTGGCTGTCTAACAAATCCATTTTGTTCCAAATCTCATAATTGTATTCTTATTGTTAATAAGAATATATATCACTTTTCAACAGGAGAAATTCACAAAGTGATTTGCATAGTAAAATAAATCAATAAAACTGGCATTCTTGGACTGCACCAATTGTACAACCATGAAACATCCCTGAAAGAAAGCAAGATTAGGACAAAATATTATGTAAAAGCACTGAAGTAAAAACAACATTTTTAAAAACGCTTACTTAAAAATTCAAACTGTTAACACTCACAAAAGGAATATAACAAGAGTAAGGCATGCAGTTTCCAAGATGGCTGCTCCCAGCTTTCCGCAACCCACCTGACATCAGGTCGCAATCCACCAAGTGGGTCCCGACCCACAGTTTGAATAACACTGATGTAAAACATGAAACTTTCATATTTAGAGGTCCTTCATAACATGATAACATGTGCTTAAATCCAGAATGGTGTGGTAGTTCTGATGTTACACCTGGAGGATCTAGATTCAAAGTTCTAGGCTTTTTTTTGGTGCTAATGGTGCTAATGGATTTGGCTTTTCAGCTAATAGTTGAAAAAAACTGCAAGATGGTGAAAGTGAGCATTTGTGCCATACATTTTAGACTGGTTCATAAATCTAAAAGTTTGTTAAATTAGCCTAGACTAGGAAAAAGCAGTAAGGTATTGTTGGATCTTTCTGTTGTAATTAAACAGCCACGTGTGCAGTTCTCACTAGAGGTGTATGTTTCCATTGAGTAAGGCCTTTCTGAATACAATAGGCTTTCTTCCGAGTAAAGTAAATAACAATTTTCATACACCTATAGTCATCACATGTGATATGTGTCACATAGCTGCATGTTGTCTTGAAGAGTTTGGTAGCAAGAAAAAAAAAACAGTTTGTGTTGCATCCATGAGTTGCCTGCTTCTGTGTCAGTCCAGTCATGCACACCACTTCATTGCCTACTTAAATCATTCATGTAGAAAATGTCTAGGGTGCTTTTAATTTCTCAATGCTGTTAACACAGCAAAGGAATGAGATGGCTCCCTATCCCAAGGGAGCCTTATCTATAGCTGCATGAAACACAATTCAAATGTATCTGTGTAAGGCCACTGTCTTGAGACCATCTGGGGGGAACAGTGACCCCCCCCCACATAACCCAGGTCTACCCATTGGGACCACCCACAGGTAGACCAGCACTCTACAAGTAAAGAACACTTGCTCTTTACTGAACAGCCTAGATCTTCCCACACCCATTCAGAATAGCTTTACAGTGCCAAGGCATCTTTAATCTTCATAACTTTTAAGGTCACGGTGAGCTCAGCCTTAGTTCTTTTTTGTAGTTGGTTCTTAACATTTGCTGACTTCAGTTTGAAATCCCTGTGTCTCCACTTTTAAAAATCTGTCAGTGTCTGAAAAAGCCACATGTAAGCAGAGACCATCATGCAATGCTTCCAATTTGCCTCTATAACTGGGGGGCAGGCACATGCTAATCTCCCATGCAAATTGAAAGCATTGCATGATGGTCTATGCTCACATGTGGCTTTTTCAGATACTGACTCAGATTTTTGAAAGTGGAGACACAGGGATTTCAAACTGAAGTCAGCAAACATTAAGAACCAACTACAAAAAAAACTAAGGCTATGCTCACCATGATCTCAAAAGTTATGAAGATTAAAGATGCTTTGGCACTGTAAAACTGCTTTGGGTGCATGTGGGAAGGTCTGTACTATAGATGTCTTCTTGTTCTACATAGTGCTGATCTACCTGTGACTGGTCCCAATGGGCAGACCTGGGCTCTACTGTTGCTTCAAATGAGTAGACCTGAGCACCAGTGGGGGGTCACATAATATCATGTGCTCCCTGGGGCAGTATGGCCCAATGTTACAATATTGGCCACTTTGGCTTAAGGCTGGGTATGGGTCAAAGTGAGCTGAATGTCGGAGGATGGATGCCTCATTCACACACGCAAATGCTTTAGTGATGATGTAAATACCCAAAAGCTGGGTGGTGGTGATGACGTTTTCATCTCACCTGCCGTTGCCTGTTTGAATGCCACTCCTGAGGCTGCCTGAGGTGCTTGGTCTTCCTTAAGCCACACCAGCTCAATGACCACAGTGACACTGCAGCTGGTATCTTTAAGGGCTGTAAGTCCGTAAGGCAATCAGAGCACTTTTGTTTGGGCCCTCCCACCTGCCTCTGAACCGCCCAAATGGACCTTCTGGGAGCAGTTGGCATTGTCACCATCTCACCGCCAACTATTTCCAGGTGCCATGCTTTCAGTGCTCGGCTTGGTTAGTAGAGACCCCCAAGGAAATGCCTGCCACTCCTGGAGCTGGCCCTGGCCCGCCCTCCCCGCACATTCAGCCTGGAGCAAAAAACGCAGCAGCAGCCCCTCCAGTGCACCTGTTCTCTGCACATGACCAGCCAGCAGCAGCAATGGAACCAGGAGCAGCCCGGTGCCCTAGCGCTGCGCCACCAAGAGGCTGCGCATCTCTCTTCGAGGCAGCTCTGGGAAGCCTGAGAAGGAAACGCGCCCTTTCTGCGGCAAGCCTCGCCGGGCTCTGTGGGCCGTGCGCTTCTTTCCTGGGTCTTTCTCCCCCCCCGCAAGCCTTGGGGAGCTCCGAGGGCGGCTGCGGCTGCTGCTGCCCCTTGGCTGCGTCAGGCGCCTCGGCCAGTGAGTTGCCACGTCTATTTTTAAAGCTTCACGCCGTGCGCTGAGTATTCCTTCCCTGTAGAAAGAGCGAGTCTCCCGGCCCCTCCGCGACCGGGCTCTGCCCTTCTGCCGCCGCCTCCCCCTGGGGAGACGCGGAAGGAAGCCGGTAGCAGGTGAGGCGGGGGCTGGGCTGCAATGCATAAGCCGGTTTCTCGCTGCTGTTGCCAGGCGGGTTTCTGGCGTGGTGGGTGGGGGAGCGCGCCCTCGGGGACAGAGGCGGGACGGCCCCCGCAGCCCTCTTCTCAGGCGGGGTGACGGGCTCTTTCCTGCCTCTGACGATCCCCAGCGGGAGTCGGAGGCGCCGGTCACGTACTAAGCGGAGCAACAGGAGGGAGGCGCATCCGCTCCTGCTGCTGCGAGCTTTTCCGTGCCCACTTCGCTCGCTTGGCCAAAAAGACTTTGCCCCCAAAGGGGGGGGGGGGAGAGGGAGAGAGAGATTTAGCTGCAGCACTCTCCGACCTCTCTCCGCTCCGCTCCCCGCAGTCCTTCTACGGTCCACCCACGGACATCCCTCTCTCTGTCTGGCATTCTCGCTTTCTTCAATGAAAACAAAACCAGCCCTGACTTCCTTTCAAGGAAACACTTCTGCACACGCCCTGGCCTGACGGGTAAGAGAGTTGTCTGCGTTTTATTGTTAACAGGCTTGGCGCAGACTCTTCTGCCCCTTTGGTCAGCCGACTCAGGTGGGTTGGGTGTTTTTTTTTGGGGGGGGGAGGGTACCGGGTGGCTCTTAAATTTGCAGGGAGGACTTGCATCAGGCCCTGATGATGTTGTACTGAGAACAGGTGGAGTTGGCGCTGGGGAGGCACATTTGCAGGGGTGCTCTCTCCAGCAGGTGCCGCCCCCCTGCTCAGCTATGCCTCATAGCTGCACTGGGTCACTTCTCAGAGTGACCCGATGCAGCTCCGAAGTGCTGGTTGCCCCTCCAAGAAGTGGCGGGTCAGCCTTGTGTACCCACTGTGTTGTGTCACTCTCAAAGCGACCCAACATGGGTATGCAGGGCCTCCCCGCCACTCTGAGAAGGGGTAATCTTGCTGGAGCATGCTTGGTTGCTCCGCGAAGGGGCATCTACAGAAACTGCTTCCCGGAGTGATTTGGATCTTTGGGGCGCGGGTAAGTGCGGGCAGGGGGGGCAGGTGGAGTTGCCCCCACCCTCCCCCCGCCCAGGGCACTTGCCCCCTCTGTCCCCCTCATTTACACCACTGGTTGAGGAAGTTTCCTGTTCCTAGGAGCCACTGTCCAGGCAAGTGGCTTCCAAACATTTTTGACAGGTGACTTCTTGGTCTACTGGGCCATTTGCTACTGCTCTGCGTTAGGAATACAATCCTATATACATTGTATAGGGTGGCTGGTGTTTTTTTTCTTTTTCTTTTTTCTTTTTGGCAAGAATTCCACAGCTTGCAGTTTGGAACCAGTTTGGAACCACGGATCTAGGCTAAGCAATAATAATAAATATGCAATCTAAATTTATACAGCAGCGAGTGCAAAACAAATGCTAAATGTTAACAAGAGATAAATATGTAGAAATGCCAACTGAGTCCTATGCATGTTGATTCAGAAGTGAATCCGACTGTGTACCATGAAATTTACTCCTGGGTAAGAATTGTAGCATTAGGTTTCATTTCAGTTGAGGCTGAAGAGTTGGATTTATGCAAACAGGCTTCAAATATTTGGGATACAGTTTTGTTGCTGCTAAGTTTTTTATGGCTTAGTTTTATAATGTCTGTTGCTTTTGCTGTGGTACTGTATTGCATGTGTTGCTTCTATTATTGCTTTGTTCGTTTCCATTGTAAGCCACTTTGGAGACCTTGCAGGTAGAAAAATGCTAATCTAATTTTTTTTTAAAGTTAAGTACCTCATGGGAATATTTTAATGATGGGCAATATTGTCTGATACTGGAACTCTGTATTCACAAACTTTTGCATCACACAAATAAAGTTAGGAGACTAGTGAAGACTCGCAAAGCAACTTAAAAAAAATTAGGCATGCATATTAGGGATGCACATGCCTTTGTACATTGACCATTTTCCAGTCCTATCACTTTCTCTAAACCATTATTTATCTGTTGCTGTGAGAATCTCTCCGTTGCTAATTTTTCAGTTCCACTGAGATTCCACAGATACATGGTTAGCATTACATCTGTTAACTCAGCGTTTCTCAAACTGTGGGTTGGGCCCACTTGGTGGATTGTGAGTGACCTGATGGCAGGTGGATTGCGGAAAGCTGGGAGCAGCCATCTTGGAAGCTTCAGACGTCACTCTCACCTTACTGTTTGTGAGTGTTAACAGTCTGTATTCTCAAGTGGGGTGTTTTTTAAATGGTTTTTAGTTCAGGGTGCAGTCCTAATTTGTGCTGGAGCAGGCAGGCTGGTGTGCCTGCGCCATATCCAGCACAAGTTGGAGCCGCCGGGAGCCTCCACAGGGCAAGGCCCCACTGGGCTCCTCAGTTCTGCCCCTCTGTAGCAGAGCCGCTATAGCTGCTACAGCAGGTGCAGAGCTGAGAACGCTGCATGGCCCGAATCAGGGCTGTGTGGCTGGGGACGGGAGCTTGCTTGTGGCCTAATGGCCACATACCAACTCCACCCCCCCGCCTCTTAGCCTGCCCCCCCACCCCCTTCCTCCCTCGCTCGCTCCTGCCCTCCCCCCACCCAGAACTGCTCCGGTGTCAGCTGAACTCAGCTGGCACATGAATGGCACAGCATGACGCCTGCTTCTGCCGGGGCCGCGGGGCTGACGCTGCTGCTAGCATTGGCCCTAGGGTGCACCTTGGATTGCGCCCTCAGTGTCATTACATAATATTTTTGTCCTAATCTTGCTTTCTGTCATAAGAACATAAGCCCTGTTGGATCAGGCCACAGGCCCATCTAGTCCAGCTTCCTGTATCTCACAGTGGCCAATTTTGTTGTCTTGTGTGCCTTAGGGAGCACACAAGACAACAAGATGTCTGCATCCCATTGCCACGCCCCTGCATCTGGCATTCCAAGGTAGCCTACTTCTAACATAAGGTGGTTGCACCACCCATCATGGCCTGTAGCCTATGATTGACTTTTCCTCCAGAAATCTGCCCAATCCCCTTTTAAATGTACCTAGGCCAGACGCCATCACCGCCTCCTGTGACAAGGAGTTCCACAGATTAATTACCTGCTGGGTAAAAAAAATATTTCCTTATATCCGTTCTAACTCTCTCCATTTTAGTGGCTGTCCCCTGGTCCTGGTGTTGTGAGAGGTGTGTGGTGATTCCTTCTGTCCAGAATCCAGAACACGTTCAGCACTGCAGAGCTCAGGATAAAATTTCAGCCTGAGATTTTGCTTCAATTTAGAAGTGATGATGTATGTTCACCTGAGTTAGTGACGATAGAAACAGAAAGATCTAGGTCATTGGTTCTCAAACCGTTTATCATCGGGACCCTCTTTATAAAATGATAATGATGTCATGACCGGAAGTGCTGTCATTGCTTTCCTGAGAAGGCAGCAATAAGTTGGGATATTTCTCATGCATTTTCCAACAGCAAAGTGAATCAGAAAGAAAAAAAGCCTATTTTTACAACCTTGACACAGGAAAAATAACCACACAGCTCTCCCCCTTTCCAGCATCCCATCTTCCCAAATTTGCAATATGGCTGTGTTAGATGCTATGTGATCCACCTGAAATTGGCTTGCAACCCAACTAGTGGGTCCCAACCCACAGTTTGAGAAACACTGTTTTAGGCCATAAACACACACACAATCCATAATAACCATTGTCACGATGACGGTTGAGTTTCCCTTGCTCCATTTTATTTTCCCACCCAATTCTCCTACGGAAACCTCAGCATAAGCTTCAATAGGAGAAAGGTTTTCTCAGACACTTTCAAAATAAGTGCTAATATTTGCAGAAAAATCTTATGGCCAAACAGACTGGTGGCTGTTTTGTGGATTTGTGGTCCAGCCAGGACAATCTTCCTAGCAAATGTATCTGCTGGGATCTGCATGCACCAGTCCAGGGGTGGACAACCTTTCAAATTTAGGGCTCCTGTACCTTTAAGACCTGTGTCATCTGTGAGATGACAAGCTGTACCTGCTGATATTTATTTATTTATTTAGAAAATGTCTACCCCGCCTTTTCCTGCAATGCAGTGGAATTCCTCTTCTATACAATTGTTAAAGGCCCTGAAGCCCTAGAGGTTGAAGGTTGGCCAACCCTGCACAAGTCAGCTGGGTTGCGAGCCCAGCTGACCAGGTCAAAGAGCAGATAAGGACAGCCATAAACCATCCAATCAGAAGGATCAGTGACAAAACCTACCCTACGTTTCTTAAGTGCAAGTCCAAGGATGCTTGGGTATGGTCTGGCTTGGCTTCCTTAAGGTTGCATCCGTAGTCAAGCTCTGACATACCTTCTGGGGATGAGGGGTATGATAGAGTCTTCAAGCTGGCTTTGAAGTAAGTGCCAGATAGAGAATAAGGCAATTTAGACATGTTGGAGAAACATTTTTGCTGTTACGTTTGCTTGTAGTTTCCTGCTAGTAATTTTGCTCTGATTGCACCTGGGCACTTTTCAACTTCCAAGCCATTTTCCAAATCTGCTTGTTTTGTTTTCATATTTTATTTTTATTCTTTACCTGCCTGTGGTTGGTAGAACTCAGTCAGACCATTGCCCCAGTTCTCTTCCACCCCCAGGTTACATACTGTTAGTTAGGTTTGGGGAGAATTCTCCATGTACTTGAAAGGGAGGCTTCTGAGGATTGTCTACCTGACTTTGTCCTTGTGGTGGCAGCAGAGACTATTAATTTTGGCCCTGGCAAAAGAGCACTACTAGGGAAAAGGAAGGAAACAGTAGCACAGGGGCTTCCTTCTTCCTTCCTTCTTCCTCCTAGTCATTACTGTCAGCAATACAAGTGCACTGTTTTATATACAATAGATGTGATATTTTCTAGTAATCCATTCACAATGAAATGGATCACATTTTGCAACTTTTCCTTTGGAAGTTTTTAATACATGGGCATTTGAGGAAGTGAAGATGTATTGTTTTCATAAGTGAATGGTGTCACAGTAGCAAACTCCAATCTTTGCTTAGAGTGACTCAAGGTCATTAATTTGATAGTGCTATCTACTCTGGTTTCAAGAGTAACATTTCAAAGAGTTTCTATTTTTTTAGTAAGAATTGGAATGATAGGGGCAAGAATAATGAAAAAGAAAATGGTCCTGGAGATGCATCAGTGACGCATATTTTGGGTGTCTATGGAGGAAGATTTGAGAGCTGTTTAGAACAGTTGAATATCACACCAAGTTAGTGGAAGACGTGCCAAATCTTTTGGAATCAAACCTGTAATGGATACAGAAAAGAAGATTTCAAATATTCTCCTATATTTACAACATGTTCAAATAATCAGCCTGAAGTTGAAGACAGTTAAAAGTACGGAAGCGAAAGCACCACTTCTACTGTATATTAACGAGCTCTTTATTATGTCACTATTATTTCACCACCGGAATAACTAACTGCAGAACCTTTTCTTTGGCCAGTACTTTGGTAGATGAATCAAACATTTGCAGCCATCTCTGAGAATGACTAGAGTTCAGAAACAAGATGATTCACTGTACGTATGCAGACAAAGTTGTGGATTCCTAAATGATAGTGTCACTAAATTTGTGGTGACAATCTAACCCCCAAGTCTGTGCTGCCAGTCAGAATGCAGTAGCTGACTTGCATGTTTGTTGCATGCAATTAACATAACCTACATTGACAGACATGTAGAAGAAGAGAAGGAAGAGGGCCTTCTCGGTGGTGGCCCCCCAACTTTGGAATACCCTCCCCTTAGAATTGAGAACTGCTCCCTCTCTGTTAACATTCCGGCGGGGGCTGAAGACCTTTTTATTTCAAAAAGCTTTTAATTGTTGACAGGTCTGGCGGGCTGGATGGTTTATTATATTTTAGGATCCACTGGGTTTGTTGCTTTTAATTTGTACTGTTGGTGGTTTTAATTGTTTTATTGTATTGTTTTTTATATTGTTTTTGAAATGTTTTTAATGTTAGTTTTTATATTTTGTAAAGCCGCCTTGAGCGCCTTTAGGCAAATAAGGCGGGGTATAAATCTAATAAATAATAATAATAATAATTTTTCCTGCAATATGATCTTTACAATATGACCTTTATCCCAATTCTATCCAATTTTCCATTGCCGATGCAGCCCCAAGGTAAGGAAACACATGTGATTGCATCCTTGATTGTATCCCCACTGCAGGATCGCACAGCTACATTGGCACTGGAAAGTTAGACAGGATTGGGCCTTCACATTCTAACATTAAATGCAAGCAGAAACAACAACCAGCACCATTCCTAGGTTTAGGAATGCCCACACCCAAATTCTGTCAATCTTTACCTTGGATTCCACTGCTCTGGTTGCTGCTATGAGCCAGACTCCATGTCTGAGATTCTGAGGGAGAAAGATACACATTTTCAACTTTTCAAGTCAATTGGGTATGCTATAAGTACACCAACTTTCAGCTTTCTGTCTACTCTGGAAACATTTCAATAATGTTTTACGGCCTGTGAGTGTGTTTAGAAAGAAAATGTTCTAGTGCCATACAGAACATCAAGCCTCCCTTAATTCTAGATCCTAACATTTTACTTTAGCTCTCTCAGGTCCTTAATTTTATTTTTAAAATGAGAATTTTTTTTCTTTCATAAGCTGCTGCATGCACATTTGAACTCCTGTGTCCTATTTTAGCCCAGTTTTAAGAGATTGCCTGTGTTATTTAGAAAAAAGGCTAATACTTCTGAGTTATTACTTAGGGCCCCCATTGCAATACAGATGGTGGGATTTGTGATTGCAGCTAAGCTCAGAGATTGAAAGGAACATTACTGTGCAAAATGAAAAAAAGGCACTCTTGCTATATCTCAGAGTTGAAAAGGCCATGAACTGTTGATGGTTGTTCTCAGTGTATTTAATACTCATGAGCTGCTATATATTAAATAAGAGAAAAAATTCAAAGCCTACAAATTGTCATTAACAACACCATCTTGGTTTTGCTGGCACAGACACCCCTGTGCTGGCTCTGAATGTTGCCAATGTCATAAATCACATTTGTGGCTATTTGTAAGCCAGCAACATTGGCCCAATGGTCTGACTGCTGTGAACTAGCTGCAGGCAAAGGCTCTGGGTTTAACCCTGTAATTCCTGGCTGACATAGACAAGGGGCCACTGCTGATACTATTCCCTATCTCCTCAGGGTAATCTTCCGCATTTCCATTACACTGCCAGCACAGGTAGTGGTACCAGTCAGTGCCGGGCTGGGAGAGGTGTTGGCAGGAGGGCATTTTTGAGGCGGGACAGGTGCATTTTGGGGAGGGGGAGGATGGAACGGGGGCCTTTTCTCAATTATGAATTATGAAAGAAGAAAAGACATGCAAATCTAGATAATATGGGATGATAGAGCCCGATTATCTTGTGGGCAAACCTCAGAACAGCTCAGCAGCTGATAGTGTAGCTGGGATACTGTTAACTGCGCTCCGCGTTACACCAATTGCATTTTTGAAGGCCGAAGTGGGTCTAATTCCAATTGAAGCCCATCTTTATATTGCTCTTGTAATGTATTGGCTTAAACTGATCTCTGTGAGTGATTCTCGTCTCCCAAAGAAGTGTTTTAAAAAGCAATTTCAGAATCCTTATTGAAAGTCCTGGGTAAATTTAGTTAGACCTATTTTGGATAAATATGGGAATAATATACTGTATTTATTATTCCCTTGCCTACTCTTATTTCTAACAAAACCAAGCAGCTGTTTAAAGATAAAATTGGTCTTTATTTCAAGAGGTTGGATCTATGCACTATTTCAAAATCGTCTTCCTGCTGGCTCCATGTATATAAAACATCATATGGGCTGGAGAATTATTTTGTAAACTTAACCTCAGCCCCATTAGAAAAAGCGTTTACAGCCCTTCGTTTTCAGTGTATGCCATCAGCCCTTCTGGAGGGTAGGTATAACAACATCCCTTTTCCCCAAAGGGTATGTACATGCGGAACAGGAAAGGTTGATGATATTTTTCATTATTTATTAAGCTGCCCTTTGCATGAAGACCCTAGAAATCATTTTCTTGCTGGTATTTTTAAATCATTTCAAGATAGACCCCTGTTAGAGCAGGTTTGTATGTTGCTTGCAGGTATAGATATAGTTATAATTCATCAAGTAGCAAAGTTTGCCATAGCAACAAAGAAGATTCATGCAAAACAGTAGATATTTTAAAGAATAATTTAAACTCTGATATTATAAGGTATCCCCAAGTATGTTTTTGGGGTTATATTTCTGTGTGGTTTTTGGTACTTATTTTGTCTCTGTGTTGTTATATTATGATATCAATCAATCAATCATCCACTGGATGTGGAATTTCACAAAGAACTCAGTGAAAAAAACTGGAATGTCATATCTTTATTCTATCAAAAGTTATGGCCCAAACCCTAAAAACTGAAAATACAACTTTTTTAATGTAAAAATCGCAATTTAAAAATAATAATTAGTATGAGTCAGTTCTCATTTCCATACATCAGAGTTAATATTAGAACTCTTATTTAATTGTGTGAGTGTCATCAAATTGGTCATGGGTTTTTTGTTGGTTACTAATTTGTTGGGTAAACTGTATTATAGTTAAATAAATAAATAAAGTTGATGGGGGTAACACCAACCCTAGTGATAACACTGCATTTAGGTTGTGCATATGGTATTGTAATTTATTCTGTATGGTTTGGGACAGGAGGAAGTCCATCATGGGGGGTGACGCGCTGACCTCCCACACCAGGTGATGCAAACTCTAGTGACGCCACTGCTGCCGCCTGCTGCTTGCACACTGCTCGTCCCTGTAGTATATATGAATGAAAATTGCCATAATCACTGACAACGTACTAAATTATTATATTTACTCTGTAAATAAATCTTTCGTTTCAGAATTCCAAGTCTCCATAATTAACCTTAGTCCAACTTGATGACTCAAAAATGGATCCCATTTCATTCACTGTTAAAAATCCTGATGACTCTGTGGACTTCAGTCTTCAGCTAGTGGGCTCTCTGCCGGTACATTCCCTAACTACTATGGCTGTGCTTCCATGGATTGTAGCAGAGATCCGGCGGCTCAGCGCACAGTCCTTGAAGGGAGAGCCTCTCGCCAACCAAGTCCGGCTTTATGTCTCACCAACCAGGCTGCGATGTGAAGCAGACACAGGGAAGATCCAGCAGTGGGATCCTTTGATCTGTTCCAGTCTCTTCGAATACCGGCCCCAGCACGTCCACAAACTGATTCACAACAGCCATGATCCCAGCTACTTCGCATGCTTAATAAAAGATGGAGTGGTAAATCAACAAAGTATCTGCTATGTATTCAAAGCAGATGATCAAACAAAAGTAAGTGGATTTTTAAAAATAATAGTGTGCAAACTAGGAAATGCTAATAACTGTTTTAGAGGATAGGCTGCAAATTTAGAGGCAATCTACATGTTACGTTGAATGTATTTCAGAGTAACACGTTTAGGACTGGCCCACTCTTTTTCCAAAGGAAAATGGTTTTTTTTGGGGGGGGGGGCTGTAATGTCCTGATCCAGGCTGCAACACAGAAGGGGTGAAGTGAATGTTTTCACTGTGTACTGCTTTTCTGTAAAAGCTGTTTTCTCTGAAATGGCTGTTTATTGCATTAATAGTTGTATGTTGCAAATAGGTGCTTTGGGAGCATATAGCAGTTTCAGGGGATATTTTCATTTCCCTTCAATGATGGAATGTAAAGGGTTAACCTCCCCATTTCATATTCCAACCTAGATTGGGGCCTTCATTGTTGCATTTATTTTTTTGGTGGGCGAGGAAGGGAGCAGGCCAGTTCTAAGCACATGCAAAATGTGTAGTTTGGCCCATAACAGCATGTGTGTACTGTATTGTACTGTATTATTAATCCCTTTCTGCTTACTCTCCAATATTCCATATGTTTTGCTTTGCCCTGTGGAAAACATACTCATAGCATCTACTTGCTTTACTAGTTCCAAATACAGTTTGCTAAAAAGCTTAAAGAGCAAAACCTTCAGTCATTAATTAGTAAGGCTAGTTGCATATTTTTTGAGTGGGACAACATTGAGTCATCCTAAAATTGAGCTCTAGATCTAGATAACAAGCCCTGAATATTTTCATATAGATGCAAACATCAAATGGAACCAGAATTTTTGATGTCAAAGTAACCCTTAGAAAGTCACCCAAGTCACAAATGCATCACCCAAGCATTTTTCTTTTTCCTAAAAATTTCTGTTGTGTAAAATGATCCTGATTATTGAGCAGAAGAAATTAAATCACAGCAGTCTTTGTTATACCAAGTAAAATGAATGTTTCATAGCAAAACATTGCTTTGCTGCAAGATATCCCAAACTGTGAGCAGTGGCTCACATGGGCGCTATGGAATCTTGCAAAAACCCACCAACCTATACAAGGTATAGGATTGTTTGTAGCCCTAATGAGGAGCTGTGGCCAATGGCCATGTAGGTCAAGGGAGCAGCCAGTCAAAATGGTTTGGGAACCACTGCTGTAGATGTTCTAGTACATGTTATCTGAAGGACAAATATATCATTATAAAATGTTTGTCCAAAAAAGAAAATAAACAGCAATATTTTATACTTCCAGGGGAACAAATTTTACTCTAATCACTAAGTGGATCTTTTGTTATGTGGCCATTCTTGAAGTGTTGTGATTATTTTTATGCAGCGTAAACACAATACAGCACTTTATGTGGAAATTATTTACTGAGTTTCTATAAACTATACTGTTCAAGCAATAGTGCTTGTATCAGAAACTGAGAACTGGTGAATGGTGTTATGTCCATTTTGTGCCCCTCCTCGCCCCCTCCCCTTGGGGTAGGTACCTGTGCCAGTGGGGAAGCTCCAGATGTCAGCGGGATTGTGTTGCGGGAACAGAGGAGAGGGCAGTCTTGTTGCGGCAAAGACGATTTATTCTCGTCAAGGCTTTACACTCATCTGTGAGTTACATCACTCACAGGCTGAAGTTCAACAGGATTGGTGCTGGGAACAGGGTTGCTTCCCTGGGGGTGGCATTGATCCCGGCCAAGGGCTGACTTTCTGGGGACCTGCCAGGTGTGGTTCCGAATTTGGGCATCATGCGCTGCCCAGGGTCTGCCTTTCTGGTCCCCCCTTTTGGGGGGGGCAGTGGGAAATTCTGCAGGGTGTGGGGTGGCCCAGTTTCGGACTGAGCTGTGGGGTCCTAGTCCCAGGGGCGGGCCTCTGACTGATTCAGGCTGCCCCCAATTAGCTGTCCGGCTGGGGGTCTCAGTGGCCCCTGGTGGCCCCTGCTTTGGTGGCAGCATCACTGTTCACCACATCTCTTGGGGGCTTGTGCCGCTGCCCCACGATGGAGGGAGGTGAAGATTCAAAAAGGATGCTCCTTGAGGTGTGCCAAAGTATTGCACTCGTCTTATGGAATGGATGCCCCTCTTTGAATAGCAGACTCCTTTCCCCATGGTATATTCTGAACCGTTTTGAACTTTCCCTTATATCCAAAAGGCTTGAGAGGCCAAAAGGCAGTTGTTCAAAGAAACGTAATCCAAAAGCTACTTTGGGCGTATTGACTAGCTGTGCAGTTCTTTGGATCCTAGACCCCATCTGCTACCACTCCTTATGGCAATGCCCCAAAAGAACCAATCAAGCTATTATAATTGTGGAAGGTAGCCATTCCTGAGCACAATGAAAGCATACATACAAACATATACGCCTGTCGCAGACACACGGGCAGGTGGTGACCATGGCAGATGCTCTCCCTTACCTGGGGCCGCTGGAGCCCTGCTGGGGAAGGCTGCTGGAGATCCTGCCCCGATCGCTGGGTCTGCTGGGCGAGCGGCGGTGAATTGGCGAGGCGGACAGCCCTGTGTTCCAGGCCGCCGGGGAGTTGGCCATGCCGCCGTGTCTCACAGCAGGTGGCAGCTGCACAGCAGCTTGGGCAAGTGGCCATGAGAAAGCCGCCTCGGCCAATGAAGTGCAAATTAAGTTTTTTGTTACCACATGGTGCTCTTAGCTCATGTCATTCTCTCCTCTTCAAAAGCAGGCAAAGCAGTTTCAACATCAATCCTTCTTACTTCAACCAGGAAAAAAGTATTTTCTAAACTTTTGATCTTTAGAATGCCATTCAAGTGTTCTTCTTTGATATTTAATTCATAAAACAGTGGTTCCCAAACTGTGGTTCAAGACCCACCAGTGTGCCACAAGCCAATTTCAGGTGGTTCGTGAAGCATCTCGAGCAGCCATATTGAAAACATGGGAAGTTCGGATGCAGGAAAGGGAGAGGACTGTGTGGTCATTTTGCTTGTGTCAATGTTGTAAATAGGCTTTTTTTCTTTCTGGGTCACTTTTGCTAAAAATGATATAAAAATAACTCAACTGATTGCTGCATTCTCAGGAAAGCAGCAGGTTCTGGCGTCACAATGATGGCATTTCCAGCCATGACATCACTTCTGGTGGGTCCCAGATAGATTGTCATTCTAAAAAGTGGGTCCTGGTGCTAAAAAGTTTTGAGAACCACTGTCCTAAAACATATACAGGAAATACCTTTGGTGATGAAATGAGTGAACTGGCTGAACAATTGGTGCATGTAAAGACCTATTAATTGTTGATTAGCAGGCCATTCCGCAAAATGTGCACGTGTTTATATTGAGCGATTCTGGCTTTTTATGACATAGGTCAAGAGGAATGGAAATATGTTTCAGCTATAGGAAAGCTTCTCTTACATGCCAGCAAAATGACTAGAGTTGAAGAGGCTTATGAAGTTTAATTGTTCTGTAAATATTTAAATGCTTGTGTTGTCAGATATTTATTTAGGAATATACACAGGGGAATATTTTTAAATGGGTCTGGCCTCCTGTTTTGCAAAACCAAACTCCTGCTATCTCACTGAGACTTTCTGAGTAGCTTTCTTTGAATGATTGGGGAGGTGGGAGGTCAATACTGAATATTTCACTCAGCATCTAAAGTTCAGAGTATGAGGAAATATTTTATATTAGAGGTAGAGGCTCCCTTATCTGGACATCCAAAATCCAGACTATTCTGAAATCCAGACATTTTTCTCCAAGACTTAAAAAAAAAAAACTTTATGTAGTGTGAACACTAGAAGACCTTGTGCTCATTCCCATGTACAGACTGTAAGTTCTATTCTCTGCTCTGTGTGCCATTGCTGAAAAATGTCAGAGGCCAGCAAACACCCAAATGGGTCACAGTGAAAAAAGAGCAAGAGGAAGCATTCCTCATTATATTGATGCAGTTATTCCGAAATCCAGACAAATCCCAAATCCAGACATCTTCCCATCACAAGCAGTAAAAGGGATACTCAATCCGTATTGTTTTCTTACTCCAACTGAGCATAGAAACACAAGTAAAGGAATGACTGTGGTGAAAGTGAGGAGAAAGAGAGACACTACACAAATGGAATCAGGATGCTTCTTTATTAAACTTTCTAGTGGTTAGCTCCCATCCTGGCTGCAGTTCCATCTTTGTCAACCCCCCATTCAATCTGCAAATTAAGGGGGGGGGAATCAATATTTTGAAGTTGCATTGATTTCATTCTGGTTTCTTGTTCTGCATAGTTTAATCTCAATTTCAACTGTGAGGATTGACAGCAAGAGTCTCCTCACACGAGCAGAGTTTCTTCAGAAGTCACTGCTGGGGTTGTCCACTTACCCCAATCCTTATTCTTATCCCCTGTATTCTTATCCCCCAGTACACCTGTCACCTGTGACTAACCTGGCTTAAAACACCACTCCTAGTCAGATACTGTGATGGAAGGAGGATACACCTCCACCATGTGCTACGTGGATCAGAGGCAAAAATTCTTACTTGGACCCCACAAGGCAGACATTCCCAATCTGGTACTCTGCAGCGTACTCACAGGGTGCCGTGCTGCCTCTTCTCACTTCACTGGGTTGAGATCATGTAATATCACGTGCTATTCTCACAAGATCTTGTGTGATGGCAAGCCACAACAGGGTGCAACAGATGAAAGGCACAACAGCACTGTTAAGTTCAGGAACCCTTACTACAAGGGATAGCCAGTTAATCACACATTACTTTCATGTGTGGAAAGTGGGGTTGTGCTGATTGCCAGCACGGGCTGAGTGATACTGAGTGACATTCCTAATGGCTTCCCTAAACCCCACCTCCATGGCCCTCAATCAGTGGACTGACTCCATTTCCCCTTCCTTGTCTTATGCAAGGGGCAAAATTGTCCTGGTCTCAAGGTCTTGGGGAATGGTCCTTTTTGTGATGTTGAAACTAAAGAAGTATCTTAATAGTATGATGTTTTGCTGTAAGCATCCTCAGTACTGACCACAGAAGTGGTTCATTGCCTGAGTGGTTTGGTTTATCTTAGGGCGCAATCCTAATCAACTTTACAGCATTGGCATATTTATTTAACTATAGTACAAGTCAACAAACCAATTAGTAACCAACAAAAAACCCCTAGCCAATTTGATGACACTCACACAATTAAATAAGAGTTCTTATATTAGCTCTGATACATGGAAATGAAAACTGACTCATACTAATGATTTTTTTAAAAAATCATGATTTTTACATTGAAAAGTTACCGTATTTCCCCAAGTATAAGACGCACCAATATATAAGACGCACCTTAATTTTGGGGCTGGAAATTTGAAAAAAAATGTTCGTTCGCTCCCCTTTCCTGGAGGGGCTGCTGCGTGTGGAGTTGTCCTCCCCTCAGCCCCAGAACACAAAGCAACTGGGTGCACGTCGACTCCTTCGCCCTCAGCAGCTCAGCTCCTCCGGCTGGAGGGCTCTCCTCTGGCAGAGGACAGCTCGGCCCTTTAAGACAAGCGGGAGTGCGGAGAACCGCGCTCCCGCTTATCTCAAAGGACGGCAAGTGGCAGCGTTGCCACCGTGTCTTTCAGGGGATCGGATGCACGTGCATCCGATCCCCTGAAAGACCGGTCCTTTGAGAC
>JAJKFI010000113.1:1313958-1333341 GCA_029204185.1 Lerista edwardsae | reverse complement strand
CTTCTGTGACAAGGGGAACACATCTGGACATGACCAAAAGTAACTTCTGGTCATGCCCTGAGGTCCTATGAGGGTCTCCAAAGACCCTCCCTCTTGCCACTGCCAATCGAGCCTCAAATCCCCCCCCCCAGCTAATTTCAGGTCTGGTCCATTTCTTGTAGAAGGAAGTGGTGTATAGAGTACCCTGTCTCTAAGTTGTGAAGGGCTTTAAAGTTCAAAACCAGCTCCTTCGACTAGCAGCCAGTCACAGCTGGGGCACCAGCCAAAGGTGGGCATTGGCTCTTCTGGCCATGGCTGCCACTTGGCTTGCAGGCAC
The DNA here is from genome assembly GCA_029204185.1 of Lerista edwardsae. NCBI lineage: Eukaryota > Metazoa > Chordata > Lepidosauria > Squamata > Scincidae > Lerista > Lerista edwardsae. The sequence goes on along the minus strand of JAJKFI010000113.1, from coordinate 1,333,025 downwards.
AGTGGGGAACAAAGAAGATGTAGATCCATTCTAGCAGAAAGAATGCTGCCCTATTCAGAACAGGTTGCTGTTCTAATACCCTTGGTGTAGGTCTCCTAACCAAGAGGATCCTTGATTTGTTTGAGTTTAATTTCCACTTGGTAGCCATCATCCAGGCATTACTCAAGGACTTCTACTGCTTCCCTGGCATTCAGTGGAATAGGGATGTAGAGCTGGGTGTCACCCATATACTAGTGACAACCAACTCCAGATCTCAATCTCCCAGCAGCTTCATGTATATGTTAAATAACAGGGGGCAAAATTGAACCTTGTAGCACACCAAAGGCCAGGGTAGAACAGAACTCCTGCAGTACCAGTTTCTGGGATCTCCCAGTGCCAGAAAGGAGTGACGTCATTGCAAAGCACCCACCCACCCACTCACATCCAGCTGGTTTTCCCACAAGGACACCACTGTTGATGGTGTCAAGGGCATAAGTCTGGTAGGACCAACAGGCTACACACCCATTCCAGACACATCCATGTTAAGCTGTTATTGCAGATGCAGCCAATTCCAGGCACATTCCGTGTTAGTCTTTTACTTCGGGTGCCCTTTGGGGAGAAAAGTAGGATAAAAATTGGATAAAGAAATAAAATAAATTATTCTACTTCACACTGCCATCCCTGCCCCTGCCTGCCGCCTCCCCACGCTGCTGCCCCCACCTGATCCCCACTATCGGAGGGGCGGAGCACCTTAAAGCCTATAATTTCATTTTTGGCAATTTGAATTTAATTGGCTAAAACATTTCTAATTATTTTGTTAAAGGGAACACATGCAGCTTTTATGGCGACCATGGTTAGATGTAACATAAAATATGAAGTCATTAATAAGTGCAGAGGAGCAGAACCAGGATGCTGTAGTGTTTTGGGAATTGGACTTCAACCTGGAATTTCAAATCCCCACTCGGCGATGCAGCTTCCTGGGTGACCTTGAGCCAGTCGCTTATCTCTCAGCCTCACTACATTATAGGGTTGTTGTGAAGACAAATGGATGGGGGAACTATGTGACACCACCCTGAGCTCCTTGGAGGAAGGTGGTATAAAAATGTGATAAGTAAATAAATATTTGAAACTATATTAAGTAAAGTACTGTGTGGAAGTAAGTTTCACTGAGTTCAGTAGATCTTACTCCAAAGTAGCAGCACCATGGATTGCATATTCACGTTTGTACCCTGATTGAAAATGCACGTACAGTTGTAACATCGACTTTTAAGCCATGAGAGCCTGGATCTGAAGAATTCAGATCTATTCATCATGTTTACTTCTCTGCTGATTGCTCTAGCATGCCTCTGCAAGTACAAACAGTGCTGACATCTGATTGGGTCTCCGGTTACTCCAAGGCATTTCGAAAAGTCATGGCAGGAAATCAGATCCTCTTCAGTTTGTCTTCACAAAAATAACTGCAAGATTGTGGGACACGTTTTCTGTAAAGTATATCTCAAGATACTTAATAACTTTGGTATTAATATGTATCAGGGGCATAGTGTGCCTTCCCTATGCCGGGCGCAAGGCATGTGTTGCACCCCTTCCCATGCATGACATCCTACTGCCCCGTATCATGACATCACGTGCAGGACCTCTCTGCTATAGCCCTGGTGATTTCAAATTGCCTCAGCTATGGTAGCGAGGTTGCCAGGGGCTCCCACCCATTTTCCAAGCTCAGGAAGTGGGTGGGAGTGCCTGCCACCAGGCAAGTACGCTCCCGCGGCTTGGATTATTTTGTCTGGTATGTTGCACTGGTATCCAAATGTGCCCTTGCACCGGGGAGGCTCCACTCTCCCTGTAAGCAGTTGGCCTCCTGGCCTGCCTGCTCCAGCACTGTTTAGGATTGGGCTGTAAATGTTAGCAATTTCTATAGCATATAGAAGACAATTTCATATGGACAAATGTTTGGATATTTGGAAGCCCTTATTCAATATTTCTGTATAGACGCTTGCTATATAGATATCTGTTCTATGTTATCTGCATTTATGCTTACTTCTATTGATTGTATTCTTTTTTCTTTTCCTTTCTTTTTTCCTTCCTTTATAGTTTTCTTCACATTTAATATTGTTTTTATGCATTTTATGGTTTTATGATTGTATTATGTTATCCACTAATATTCATTAATAAAGGAAATTTTTTTAAAAGTTAGCAATTAAAACAAAAACCTCAGAAAACTTTTGCACAACTTATGATTTACTGAGTTGAATGTTACATCACTCATGTGCTGAGGACTGGAGTTGAATAGTAAGCCTCCTGTTTGTATTGCATGCCTGGAATTGCAAAAATGGGGCAGGGGTGTCAAGTAGCTGACAAGCCGCAGTACATACCTGGTGGACTGCTTTTGGTTTGGTGTGCCACGCTGTATGTGTATGTATGATTAGCGTCCCATTTGTGTTCAGTAAAATCTTCTGTAGGCATAGGGAGGGATTAAAAAGAAAAAAACATTTTGCGTTTAACGTATGGCCAAAATATTCAGACCTGTGTTGAAGCATTGTGAACTTTTCAGAGTAGGTCAATTTGATCTAAAATATGGAAGATCAGTGGATATGATTTCAAATACCACATTCATACTATTATTTTATAGTAATTACTAACCTTTTGTGACCCGGCGTTGCCCAGGTAACAAATTATCCCAAGCTTCTAGGCAACCCTGGAAACTATGGATTCGACACCATTATCGGCCGTTTTTGATCATTTTTACACGGCACCCCCTTCGCACCCCCACCCCTAGGGGTGCTAGGGGTGTCATACCCCCACAGTATTTGTCGCCAGACCGTAAGGCATATGTGTACCAACTTTGGTGTCAATCGCTCCAGGTGTTCCAGGAGGCCATGGTGGATGTTTTATTTCACATCCCTTCTCGCCCCCCATGCTGAGGGGGGCCGAACCCAAACTCCAACGGTGTCGGAAGCGTCGCCGCTCATCTTGCCGACCCCGGAACTACGGATTCAATGCCAATTTTGGCCGTTTTTGACCATTTTCACGTGGGGCCCCCTGTGCACCCCCACCCCAGGGGGCTCTAGGGGGGGGCTGACCCCTGCAGTGTTTGTTGCCAGGCCGCAAGGCATGCACATGCCAAGTCTGGTGCCAATCGCTCCAGGCAGGGCATGGCAGACGTTTTGTTTCGCACCCCTTCTTGCCCCCCACGCCGAGGAGGGCCCGAACCCGGACTCCAACGGTGTAGGGAGCGTCGCCGCTCGTCGCCGCTCGGCAACCCCGGAAACTACGGATTCGACACCAATGTCAGCCGTTTTTGATCATTTTTACGTGGCACCCCCTTCGCAACCCCACCCCGGGGGGTGCTCAGGGGGGCCCTGACCCCTGCAGTGTTTGTCGCCAGGCTGAGTGTGGTGCCAATCACTCCAGTCGTTCCAGCAGGGCATGGCGGACGTTTTGTCTCGCACCCCACGCCAAGGGGTGGCCGAACCCAAACTCCAATGGCATCGGGAGTGTCGCTGCTCGTCTTGGCGACCCTGGAAACTCCAAAGTTCATTGGATTTTTTGATGATTAAAGCTGAATGCACAACATATTGCGTAGAAAATAATGTTACAATCTGTTTTCACTGTGATGCCAGGAAGTTATCAGTAATGCTCTGAAAGTTTTGTCATGCAGGAAATGATGTATCTGATAAAAAAAAGTTGCAATTTCAAATAAAATGAAAGATATGTCTGATGATTTCTGACCCGGGCCAGTGTTTCATGTAGAAGAGGAAGTGTTTTTGATATGGGGATGTTTCATGTAAAATTTGCTTTTCTGCACTTGCATTTAAGGAATGTCCAAACATGCATGGTATGTTCTCTGTTATTGTCTTAAAGTTCATGGTGAGTTTCTGTCATTTTCTGGGAGGAAGTGAATGTTCTCTAAGTGGTAACTCCCATGAATCCCTTTCAGTCATGCTGGAGCTGCTCATGCAGACACATGGCTAGTGAATCTTCACTCCACTGTTGTTGTTTGATGGTTTTATATTTTCATTAACACCAACAAACATCGTAATAAGAATTTGTAATTCCTTGTGGTAGCTGTACACGCAGCTGCCATGTATTGCAGGATAGCTTGGTTTTGTGGCTTGTTTCCTTTCCAAAACCTATAGTTACATAAATTGCTTAGAAATGAAGCTACAAAGAAACTGCCATGTTTCTAACTATTTAGTGGTGACATCAAACGGATAGCATACCTGTCCACAGTAAATGTAACATCTGGAACATGCATAAATGTGCACAAAAAATTCTACCTTCAGTTCCTACCAGCTAAAGATCATATCATCTTTTACAGATAGGCTTTGAGAACAAACGTCTCTCCTGGCTTTGAGTTGGAGGTTTGGCTGGTTCCCAAACTTACCCTGAACACAGTGTCCTTGGGAATTCTTTCACAGTGCCCAGTAGCAGCAGTGCCGCACAGTGGGAGGATGAGGCAGCTGCCAGCACTCCCCCTAGATAACACGGAATATCATGTAATACAGCGCAATCTCAGCCTGGCCAAAATGCTAGTGCCTGGGAGAGCCGGTGCTCTTGTGAGTTCGCTGGGGGAAAAGCGTGCTTCCATGCAAATATATGCACACGAGTGCCATGGGTGCAACGTTGGCTCTGCTTGGGCCAAGCGCTCCCCAGATGCTGGTACCAGCACTTCCCTCTCAAGTGAGCAACCTCTGAGCAGCTGGAATGCCACAGGAGAGATGGCCTACGCTGAGATGCTCAGGAAAAGCTTAAGAGTATCGCTTGGGTCCCTGAAACTCTGTGAGCCCTAGGTCAGTTGGCCTTTGACACCACTGGAGTCCCCAAAGCTTAGAGTGGTCACACTATACAACTTACATAAGCCAATGTGAAAATGCATTGGCTATTTATGATTGTTGTTTTTACTTTGAGACAATTATCCAAAAGCAAGGGACCAGGACGTTCCCCAACCCCCACTTCAGCCATTTCAAATTCTAGTCGTGTAGTTTAGGTGAATATGTAGTTCTTAAACGATTAGAGAACGTCTCCAACAGTTGCACTTCCCCAGGAGCTCCCCATCCCACCACACCTTCTGCAACTACTGCTGATTAGTTCCAGTTGTAGCAGCTAATGTTCAAGCTAGATAATTTCTAGTTTGATCAGACTTGCTCCTGCAGTCACCATAGCTTGTACTTAGAGAGGCAATTTACAGAGGAATCTGCTTCAGAAGCATCTTCATTTTCTTTATTTCAACTGGCATCACATCCTGGTTTGGAAGCCAGAGTTAAACCACAGTTGCTGGCTTTACATGAATTAAAGAAACTAAGATGTTGATGTCAATGTGCCACCCAGGGCAATGACTGCAAAATGCCACCCCCAAGCCGCATCCCTCTCCTGCCGGTTGCATCCGAATACCTTATGAGGCCTCTGAAAGGCCTAAAAGCGCAACTTCCAGTTTTCACTGAAAACCAGGTGTGATGTTTTTAGGCCTTCCAGAGGTCTTAGAAGGCCTTTGGAGGTCCAGGAAGGCTTCCCCGGCCCTCAAAAGGCCTTCTAAGGGCCTGTAAATGCCACTTCCCATTTCCCTGCGAAACTGGAGGTGGTGTTTTAAGGTCCTCCAGAGGCTTTAGAAGTAAAAAAAAGGGGGGGGCAGTGGAGGGTTGATTGTGGTGGTGCCCCCCACCCGGAGGTGCCCCAGGGTATTTGCTCTTCTTTATCTTCCTAGGTACGCCAGTGTGGCTGTGATGGAGGAAAGGGAAGGAGAGCGTGTGAGGGCCTAGGAGTATTAGAAGCTGTATACATGTAGTTGGAAATCATGGTTTTCCATTATTTGTGAACTGGCTGGCTCAGTGTCTCTCACAGGTGAATTAAGGTGTCATTCCTTTTCCCTCCCATCCTGCTTTGCCCACCTATACCAGTTTATCATGGCTCCCCATTTGTAAAATGCTATTTTCAATGCATTTCCAAAACGTTACATAATATACATGGTACAGCTTGATATTTTTATAGTTCTGGATAGCATGTTCCTGAATTTTCCATTTGTTTAAAATAAATATATAGAATTGTTTTAATCTTTTCACATGCTGCCATAATCATTAAAAGATGAGGTTCTATTTTTGGGATATCTGTTCTGTTGAACCTTTTTTTGGTGGTGGTGGGACAAACATTAAAGGTGAATACATGAAAATGCATTCTTCAATCCCCAAAAACCTTTCCCCAGCCTCTCATAATAACCCCCCTTTTTAACTTGCTGACTTCACTTTTACTGTGCAACTGGGGGACATAAATACATTTGTCTAAGAGCATTTATAACTGTGGCAGGAGTTCTTAGTCTTATGGTCACACTCCTGTCTTTGCTGGCCACCTACCCAATTAACTTGACATCATTTAAAATGCTATGTATATATTGCTATTACTGTGAATAATTTTGATTCCAGACTAATCCAAGGTATTAGTTCTTCTCACATTACTTTTAAAACTAGAAACCTGCAGCCAGAAAATTAGTTTCTAGCTTCTAATCAGTTTATAGACAATATTATTCAGAACTTCTTGAACATGGTCAGTAGTAGCGACTATGTTTTCTGTGCTAATAGCACTTAACTAGGTAAAAGGCTAAAGAGTATATGTTAAAATCTGAAACCTAGGGTAGCATAAGAGCCTAACATTCGAGCAAGATGTTCCTAGCTCAGTTATTTCTGCAGTGAACTACACATTAGATAGCATTAGGCAAAACCCTGATGCTATGCTTCAGCCCCACCTACAATATGAACACTATAGTACTGACCGCTTTTACAGGGTTGTTGATCAACAAAGATAATGTAGGTGCTTTTAATGCTAAAGTGCTGTATAATTCAGGGGTGATGGTGGTTGTTATGGGAACACTTTTGCTGCCTTGTATTGGCCATCAGAAAGTCTTTTGCCTGTATCTTGGATGACACTACATGCAGAGGAAGCCTTGATTCCATGAGAACAAAGAGGATGATGTCAGGTAATTGGTCCTAAGAAGTAGCCCACATTCAAAAGCTTTTTCACTAAGTTGGGGGTTAGATTCCCCCCTACATAACTAGAGCGCAATCCTAAGCTGCAGTGGAACAGCGAGGCCGGTGGGCCTTTGCTGTATCCAGCACAGCTTTGCAGCACTGGGGAGCCTCCCCAGGGCAAGGGCACATTCGCAACCTGGTCCCAGGGGAGCTCCAGCTCCCCTCTATAGCCTGTATAGCAGGCACAGATCAGAGGATACTACGCAGCCCGAATTGGGGGCATGTGGCCTGGGGGAGGGAGGCTTTGATGCGGCTTAACAGCCGCATCCCAACCCTGCCCCCTCCCTGGGCCGGCACACCTTCCGGCCTGCCCACCCCCACCCAGTTCCTCCCTCCTTCTCCTCCGCCCAGAACTGATTTTGCGCCAGCCAAGTTTGTGTCTTGGCCTTGTGTCGGCACCGGTTGGAGCCCCCATGTCGGCACTAGTGACGTTGGGTCGAAGCAAGCGGTTAGTGTCAGCCCAAGGGTGCCCTCTGGATTGCGCCCCTAGAAGAGTTTCCAGTTCTTTAGGGAAATGAGATTATCTGCATGAGTGGCTTATCTGAAGTTTTCTCAGTGCTGTATCAGTCCAGCTACCTGATACCCTCTGACCTGACTTGCTGTCGGAAATTGTAGAGAACTAGTCAAATGGCTTATAGAAGGTGGTGTGGTGGTGGCAGTGGCATCCCTTTGTTTTTGTGACAGGTGAAGCAGGTAAATGTCTATCACTTCCACCTCATGTTCCCAAGGTACACATTGTTCCTTCTGAACTGAGCATCAGCTTCCAAGATTATTATGTCCATGTCCTCAGGGTAAAGAGAGTGATTTCTACATAATGCAGTTAATTGTAACTTCTCAACCTTTTAAAAAGAAAATTGTCTGTGATTTACATTTTTATGTGCTACTCCAAGGAGCTCAAGGTGTACTAAGTTCTCATCCCCGCAACAGTCCAATGAGGTAGGCTAGGCTGGGAGATTGTGATTGGTCCAAAGCCACCAAGTGGGTTTTTGTGGGTATTTGAACCTGGCTGGGTCTCTCTAGTCCCATAGCCCAGCCCTGTGCTGGTTTATTCAGAAGTAAGCCCACTGAGTTTAGGGTGACTTACTCCCATGTAAGTGTTCATAGCATTGCAGCCCTAGTCAGGCACACTGCTCTACTACACTATACTGGGGCTGCAATCCTATCCACATTTACCTGGGAGTAAACTTCATTGACTATAATGGGACTTACTTCTAAGTAGACAGGTATAGGATTGGGCTGTGGATCTCTGAAAGTGTGTTAATACAAATGGCCATTCAAAACATATTGCAACTTCAAAAATGTGCAAATATTCACAATGGGGACACTTTTTTGTTTGCTACAAAAGAAGGCTGGGTATATCAAACCCAAATCCAGACACTTATTTTCAATGAACCGTATTAATATATTATAAATGTTACTGCTGGGCAGCTCAGTCCTAAGCTACCCAACCGCCCTGGAGCACAGCAGTAGCCAGGCAGCTACCACTGCTTCGTGTGGCAGCCAGGTAGCTGCAGTAGGCTCCACGGGAGAAGGGCATATTCTTCTCCTTTTCTCACGGGAAGGTTGCAGGGCAGGTAAGTGGTCTACTCACCTCTACGCCAGTTATTTTGTTGGTTCAGAGGTGAGGCCCTCTGTGTAAGGCCCCGCTGGTGGCACCCTGCTCCACTCCTCCCCTGCCCCGGAAAGGCCACAACGCCGGCAACGGGTGGACTCACCATTTGCTGGATTGCGGTGCTCCCTCCAGGCTGCGTGGGGCCAGCGTTCCCATGGTGTCAGCCCAGCGCCAACAGTAATGGTTTACCTCTGCTGCTGGAGGTGCTTCACAGCACCTTGCATGACAGGGATGCGGGTGGAATGAGTCCATCGCCCACGTTAAGCCCTATAGGATTGGGCCCTTACCCAATATCATTATAGCATCCTTAGTTTGCAAATGGAGGTTTAATTGTACCAGGTGTATTGCAAATGCTTGCATATATATGCAGTATGATTAAACTTCCATTTTGAACAAAGTCAGAGAAACACGTGAATATTAATTTAGGAAATTCTAATAAAGTTTCATCACATGAAACTTCTAATATTTTGCCAAATACCACTTTTTCAGTTGTACTCAGAGGATAATGTACCATTTGGGGTGCAGTGGGGAAAAAGTTTGCAAATCTAAGCATTTCAGATGAAGATGGAGCCATAGATGAAACATTTTATTGCTTGCGCTAGATAGCATGTTCTGATATATTTACTTTTACCTTATGGTTAAACACATTTGGGAGCTGGAGGTATTCCAGCAGCTTAATAGTGCAAAAAAATATCTAAAGCATTTAACCTCAAAACCACCAAAATAATTACAGATACTTTTCAATTTGTGTTTTGAAAATGAGCTACATGAATTACAAATTGCCTATATTGTATTTCATTATTGTATTACAAAAAGCAGGATATACTTTTAACAGAGAGATAAAAAACAATTTCACTGGATTTTGGTTTTATTTTCAATTAGTAGTGACATTATTTATTTGAATGTGCGGGATCTTTCCCGCCTGTATTAACAGCTAAAAAAAATTTTTTTTTTTAGAGTAGTGCTTATGAATGCCAGCTTTAATACAGAACTCCTGAAGTAGTCACTGTATGTTCACAATTTTTTCCCCCTCTTGGCATGTTATTGCAGCGCTCTTGAACACAAACTTCTGCATTTCCCAACTTCCTGAGCGATCTACAGAGCAACACTTTGTTGCTACTTTTTTTTCTCCCCCACTCTCCCTGGGAGTAGGTGGAGTCGTCTTTTGAAAGCAGCCTATGGAAGAGTTCCCTTCTCCTTCCCTCAACCCACCCAGCCTTTTCCTTTTTTGCACTGAATCCTCAATAGACGGCGGAATTGTGTGAGACTGGTGACCTCATAGCTACTTGCAGACCTGGAAATGCGAGCATGTTTCTTTGCAGCATGGGAGCGGATTTGTTGAAAGAAGCCCTTTCACGTCTCTCACTCCACGAGTTGACTGCTTGGGGCAGATAAGAGAGGGTGTCTTTTTCAGAGAGCAAACACTGAAACAGAAGAAGAGAAAGTGGCTGGGATTTTACAGCTTGCCATAGTCTGCTGTGTTATCTACCTTCATTAGGATGTCACCATTGTTCAGCTGGGTGGCAAAGGTAGGCAGAGTTCTTCACTGATTTACTTCTTTATTTGTCTCTTCAAAAGATGTGGCTAGCTGGTAAGTTCTGATCTGGGGACTTGGAAAAGAAAGAAACAGGGAGAGCTAAGTTTAATGGGATTTTAAAAATGTATAAAAAGCATAAAGGTTACTAAGTTATTGTTCTTGCCTCACAGGAAATTTGCAGAAGTTGGGGTGTGTGTGTGTGTGTGTGTGTGTGTGTGTAGGGGGACGAGATGTCATTTTACATATAGCATTGTATAGTAGGTGGAGACTGACCATTCATTTAAGTGCAACAGTTCTTGTTGGTTCTGAGCAGCATGATGTTTGGCCCAGAAATGCGAGGACCTTTTCAGTCCTCACAGGCAGCCCTCAAGTAGAAATTTCTATCAGTCTGTTTAGGACGCTTGGCTGCAGCTTCTCCTTCCAACTCTGTTTTCTTGCGAATGTGGGCACTGGGCAGCACAGGGAGCTGAATGCAATAAGGTGATTGGGCTGCTGTTGTATGCATTGTGTATGAATGTTTGCTATGAAACAAAAGATTGGTCCTGGTTCGAGATTCAAATGAAAGTGAAAATCTTAATTCTGCCTGAGATAATTCAGAATAGTTCTGCATATACTCTCTATGACAGAATTGAGCTTCAGGGATGGAAATCCCTTGAAGAAGTTATTTGACATTTGCAGAATTTCCCTCCTAATCCACATACATGTTATAATGCAACAATCTCCTCCATTTACCACATATATTCATGGAGAAGTCGAGGGCAAGTTTTAAGCCAAAATAATAGAATTTGATACAAACTGTGGATAAGTCAAGGGTAAAACTTGGGGGCGGGGGAGGGTATGGTATGAAATTAATGACATGCCAGTAATTATTCTGCAGCAGCAACAGAAAGCCATTTCACTTTCTTCAAAAAACAACAAAAAAAAACCCCAGAGCCATTTCACTTTCTTAAAAAACAAACAAACTGAGCCATTTCACTTTCTTCTGAGGCCACACAGAAATGGGGCTATTCTACTGTACAAACAAGCAGGAAGATGAAGGAGCTTATGGGAGTTGTAAACTGTGTGAGGAATACAGTACAGCATCTCCATACCAGCAGCCCTCATAATGACTACATTTCCCATAAGCACCTTCAGCTCTCTGCCTGTTTGGAGAAGAAGGAATATGGCTACTTTTTTTGCTAGCTGTCTGTTGGTAAAATTGCTCTACTCCCTGCTTTCTGCTTCTTAGCCTAGTCCCCCCCCAGCTATAAATTTTTAGACTTATACATGAGTATATAGTACTTTTTTCCCAAAAGTGTTGGTGGGGGAGTGTACTGTCACTTGGTGCCTCCAAGGAAATAAAGCCAATGCTGCTTATTAAAATGCAATGCGTTCCTCTTACACTATATGTAGAAACCCTTTACAGAAAAATGCAAAGACCTCCTCAGTAAATGTCTGGCTGGCTGCTGCTTACTGTACACCTTTGTACATCACCATTGGGAATGATGTAAGGGTAGTGCCCCATACTTTGAGTAATCAGTAGCTGCTGCTTCTTTCTGTTCTTCTCTGTTCAAATTTTCTGTCCTGAGTGGAATGATAGCCCTTACCCTTGCTACTGCCCCAGGGGTTTCCTTGTTTCTGACTATGCAATGAGACATTTGTCCATTTGCATCTTTTTTGGCAGTCACATGGGTGTACTTAGTTCGCTCTAGTTGTCTGGGAAAGGACAGAATTCCTAATCTTAGGCAGTGTTCCTCTTGCCAGAAATCCATTGTACAGTTTATACATTTGAACAACTCTTTGAAATGATAGCACTTAGAAGGATTAGTAGCTTATCTTGGTTAGCTAGATGAATTGAGAGCCCAATGCTCTGGGCACTTGGCACTGCTGGAATTAGTGTTCTGCCACGGCCATGTGCTGCCGGACTGCTACCACAAATGGCAAGAGGTGTGGCACAAATGGAAGCAGCTCCAAAAAGCTCTACCAGCACCTGTGAGTTGCCAATGGGGGAGAGCAATGGGTAGGGAGGGGATTAACGGGGTGTTTCAAGGGAGGAACTGGTTGACATGTTGGGGAAAGGAGAAAGTAGATCCAGTAGCAGTCACAAATGCCGGATCTTATCCCCCATTTATCAGCTTGTCCAACCCCCCTGACTTTCCTTGGATTTATGCCACCTATATAGGGGCCAGGAGATGCATAGGTCATCAGGGAAAATATTGAGCCTTACCTCTTGCAGGCATCCTGATGTGCCCCCCCCCAATAGTATGCAGTGCAGTGTCTGTTGGTGCACTTACATACTGTAATGTGGCAAGGGATAAGATTGGGCTGTCACTCTGTCAGTTTTTAGATACTTATAAGGAATGACAACCAATAGTTTTGCAGCATCTTAAGGACTAACCAGTTTATTTCCATTTATGCTTCAATAAATTAGTTCAGTGGTTCCTACACTGTGAGTCGGGACCCATCAGTGGGTTGTGACTGGATTTTGAGCAGGTTACAAAACTATCAGTCTGGTAGCTGACAAGGAAAATGTAGTGAGTTTTATGGGGCGCATGTGCACGTTTACTCATGAGTAGGCAATCATGCTTTCATCTACTTTGAAAGGCACAGCAGACATGCACCATCCCCCCTGACTCTGAGAGTGGTTCAAATGCACTTTACAGTGGCCCTTGTGCTGGCCAAACTTTACAGGCCTAACTGTGCCGGCCTAACTCCTGGTTAGGGTTGCACCCTTAGTTATGTTTTTAATCATGTCCTTATTGTTGCATTTACTGGTGCTGCTTATTGTTGCATTAAGAAGCTACGTGGTAGCATCAACACTTTGCACCCCTGTGTTGGCGCTCTCACTCTGAGACCGGCGCTACAGGCAGCGCCAGCCTTGGAGCACCTGTGTATTTAGACTTAACTAAACCCACAGTAATTTGCAGAAGCAAAAATAAGTGTGTAAAAATAGCAATAGAATTTCATCTGCTAATGAATGAATTGAGAAGGGATGTCCTTGTCAAAGAAAACAAAGTATTCTAATTTTGGCTGTGGATCATAGACAAACTGTTGATGAATGGAATCTTGGGTAGGTTTTGTCATCTGCATGTTATGACAATTTATTATTATCCCAAATAGTCAACAAAAGGTGGTATGTGTGTTCCCCAGAAGTCATAATCTAGGTAAAAGTATCCATTAAAAAACTGATGTACTCTACTGTATTCTAATAACCCAATCCTGTGTGCCCGTACAAGCAGCGGTAGTTAAGCTACTATTGCTGCAGCAGGGCAGTCACCAGAGGCTCCTTGGAGGAGGGGGACAGCCATCCCCTTCCCCTGGGTAAGGGCACTGGGTCTCCTCGTTTCTCTGCTGGCTGTTTTGCTGGCACAGTAGTGAGGGCCTTGTGGCCTGACACAGAGCTTAGGACCCAGTGGCAAAGGTTGCCGCTGTTTCTACCTCCATTCCACCCCTCCCCCATCCAGGAATGCCCTCCTGCCCAGCCTGGAACTGGCACAACATTGATGATAGTAGCACTTACCACTCACTGGTGTGTGTTGTCATTCCCAGGCAGTAAGGTCTTACCAAGGCCTTACCGCTGGCGGTGAAGGTGCTTTTTTGCACCTTCATGACACCAGTGCCCATGGTACACTCATACTGTGGGTGCTGTGGAGCGAAAGAGTGGGCCCTAGATCTCTTGCAGTCAAGAAAACAAGAATATCTTGGATGGGTAGTTCTTGGTCATTCTAAAGAATGCAGTACTATTCTCACACTGCTCTTCGTCAGATAAATTAGGAACTATTTCAAAACAATTTTTTCTGCTTGAGATAACACTAAACATGGATGAAGACATTCATGCCAGCTTTAAAACATATTAACAGTGCCCTTAGTAGCTTGCATTCCTCAGAGGTTCTGTTCTCTTAGTCTTCCACTCTAATTCTTGAGTAGCAGTTCAAAGTGCAGCCAAACTATACATTGTCCATCTGAGTCATGCACCATGCTCCGAGAATGAAGTAATTCTTCCTGTCTTATTTTTAGACTATTCAGATTTCCTTATTGCAGCCCTCTGACTAATGCTATGTCTGTTATCCATTAAATGACCTTATTAAGACCTTTGTCAAATCCTGAAGTAGATCCTTTTTATTTGTTACAATTAAATTTTGCATCTTTTTTTTGAACTGAGTAAATACATGCAGGTACAAAAAGATAAATAGTTGTCTTAAAAGTTATGGTTTCTGGGCCATTTCTCTTCTTTTGCAGATTACCCCACAACCCTCAAATAAGCACACGAGACCAGGGCTTGGACTTAACTGGGCCACTCTATTTATATAACTTACACAAAATTAACTTGCAGCTGAGCAGACTAACAACCAAAGTGTGTGGGATCTTTGGGGAAACAGCTCTAGCCGTCTGTCTCCCCAGGTGATACAGGCGTATCACCTGACTCCAGACTCCAGCTTGTTCTTGCCAAGCTAAAGGCAACCTGCCAAGCTAAAGGCAACATCATCACCAACCTGTGGGTTGAAGCAGTGTGATTGCGCTGGATCACCCTGGCCTGAGCCCAAGGGTAGCCTTTGCTAAATCTGGTCAGGGGACAGCCCGCCTGCCTCCCCAAGCCAGATGAGTGGCCCTGGCCGATCCCCAACTGTGCTGCCTCAGTATGTATGCCAAGTCACCAATACAATACAATACAAAAACCTTTATCTATATATATAAAGAAGAGCCTGGGTGTGTGTGTGTGTGTGTGTATGTATGTATGTATGTATGTATGTATGTATGTATGTATGTATGTCTCGCATAGGCTCCGCAACGCGTGGAGCAATCGGCATGAAACTCAGCACGCATACACCTTGCGGCCTGGCGACAAACACTGCGGGGGTCGGGCCCCCCTAGCGCCCCCGGGGGTGGGGGTACGCGGGGGTCCCGGCGTGAAAATGGTCAAAAACGGCCAAAATCGGCGTCGAATCCACCGTTTCCAGGGTCGCCGAGATGAGTGGCGATGCTCCCGATGCCGTTGGAGTCTGCGTTTGCCCCCCCTCGATGTGGGGGGCAAGAAGGGGTGCAAAACACAACGTCTGCCATGCCCTGCTGTAATGCCTGGAGCGATCGGCACGAAACTCGGCACGCATACACCTTGCGGCCTGGCGACAAACACTGCGGGGGTTGGGCCCCCCTAGCGCCCCTGGGGGTGGGGGTACATGGGGGTCCCCACGTGAAAACAGTCAAAAACGGCCAATATCGGCATCAAATCCACAGTTTCCGGGGTCACTGAGATGAGCGGGGCCGCTCCCGACACCATTGGAGTCTGGGTTCAGCCCCCCCTCAAAGTGGGGGGCAAGAAGGGGTGTGAAACAAAATGTCCGCCATGCCCCGCTGTGACGCCTGGACCGATTGGCACGAAATTCGGCATGCAGAAGCCTAGCGGCCTGGCTACAAACACTGCGGGGGTCAGGCCCCCCTAGCACCCCCAGGGGTGGTGGTGTGCAGGGGCCCCCACGTGAAGACAGCTGAAAACGGCCAAAATCGACGTCGAGTCCATAGTTTCTGGGGTCACCGAGATGACCGGCGACACTCCCGACACCAGTGGAGTCCAGGTTCAGGCCCCCCTTGACACGGGGGGCCAGAAGGGGTGCGAAACAAAACATCCGCCATGCCGTGCTGGAACGCCTGGAGCGATTGACACGAAACGTGGCACGCATACAACTTGCGGCCTGACGACAAACACTGTGGGGTTCAGACCCCCCTAGCGCCCCCGGGGTGGGGGTACGTGGGGGTCCCCAAGTGAAAATGGTTGAAAATGGCCAAAATCGGTGTCGAATCCACAGTTTCCGGGGTCGCCGGGGTGAGCGGCGATGCTCCCGACGCCGTCGGAGTCCAGATTCGCCCCCCCTCAGCGTGGGGTGCAAGAAGGGGTGCGAGACACAACGTCCACCATGCCCTCCTGGAACGCCTGGAGCGATGCACATCAAATCCGGCATGCGCGTGCCTTGTGGCCTGGCGACAGACACTCCGGGGGTCAGGCCCCTGTAGCGCCCTGGGGTAGGGGTGCCCCGGGGTCCCCACATGAAAACGGTCGAAAACGGACGAAATCATGGTTGGTTCCTTAGTTTCTGGGGTCGCCGAGGTGAGCGATCGGCACGAAACATGGTTCGCATACACCTTGCGGCCTGGCGACACACACTGCAAGGGCGGGCCCCCTAGCGCCCCCTGGGGTGGGGGTACATGGGGTCCCCACGTGAAAACGGTCAAAAACGGCTGAAATCGGCGTCAGACCCGTAGTTTCCGGGGTCGCCGAGGCCTGAGGCAGGGGGCCGAGGCAGGGGGCCTGAAGTGAAGATGGCCGAAAACGGGCGAAATTGGCATTGAGTCCATAGTTTCCGGGGTTGCCGAGGCGACCAGTGACACTCCCGACGCAGTTGGAGTCCGGGTTTGGTCCCCGTTGGCGTGGGGGGCGAGAAGGGGTGCAAAACTCATAAACTCTGGAAGATCATTTTGTTACCCGGGCAACGCCGGGTAACAAAAAGCTAGTTGGCATATAAAGAAAAGAACAGAACAATCAAAATGAAAACTATCGCAATCAACTCTAAAATTCTTACACTCAGGAACCATTAAAATAGGGAAAATCAATAATTAGTCGGCTCCAAACTTTTAACACGAGCCAGATTGGTTTTGATTACCTGAACAAGAAACAAAGCGAACTGATTAATATGGATAGGATCTTTCATAGCAAAAAGAAATTTCAAAATTTCAGAGTCAACATTCGCACTACACATCTGCATAAGAGGTTTTAAAAAATTTTCCCTGCCTCCAAGATGGTTTGGGCAGTGGAATAGAAGGTGCTCAAGTGACTCAATTGCACCCAAATCACAACGGCAGAGTCTTTCTGTAAAGGGGGTACCATTAAATCTGCCCCATAGCACAGCTGACGGGATCACATTGCAACGTTCCAAAGACAAAGCTCTTCTGGTATTGGGGCTATCCAGTGCATAAAGAAAAGACGGCATATGGCCAGTTATAACTGGAATTTGGTGGAATAGAGAAGAGCAATATTTATTAGCAGCGTTTAATAAGTTCTGGTCATGAATATCCAAGAGTCTACGTTTTATCAGTCTGAATGCCTCTGTTTGTGAAACAGACCCAATCAGGTCCATACCAATGCCAATTTGCATGATCTTTGCGACCCAAAAGTCAGCTGAAAAAAAGGGATCAGTCAGTAGATGGTAAAGTAAGCTATTCTGATTATTGGTAAAGAAAACTTTAAGCCAAAATTTCGATGTTTGGATCCAGGCCAGTGTCTCAAGCATGCGTTGACCTGACTCAAGACATAAGACTGCGTACGAGACACAATAAGGCAAGCCGAGGATTTTCCTTAAAAAGGAAGCTCGGATCTGTTCGATTGAGTGGTCAAAAGATTTAATCCACAACGGGATGCCATATAAGATTTGTGGGATACTTTTGGCAGAGAATACTTTTATAGCCGCTGGGACAAAGGATCCACCATTATGATAAAAAAAGCTGGTGATGGCTTGAGATGACACCATAGCCGCTGACCGGGCCATCTTACGGTGCTTAGACCAAGAGAGGTTAAAGGAAAATAAGATACCCAGATATTTAAAGGTCTTTACCTGGTCTATGCATTGGTTTTTAAAGATCCACTTCTTAGGTCTCCAGGATTTAGCAAAGACCATGATTTTAATCACTCTTTCACTTTTCACTCTTTCACTTTTCAGCCTGCTCTTGGTCTTTTATGGGACCAAGAGCATGGGCTCAGGCTCCATGTGCAGGAGACTGAACACATCAATGTATTACCCCCTCCAAATTTTTTCTATCACTGCGAAGGATAAATGCCCATCAAGAGGCAACACAATTAGGCTGTAAGAAGCTGGAGGGTGCTCAGGAACTAATTCTAGCTGAACCTGAGGGGGAAAGGGGCCAAGCGGGCTCCAGTAACCCAGTGAAGAGAGCTGAGCAACTTCAGCTGCCTCCCCAGCACCCTGAGCCAGCCATAAAGACCCTGCAGCAGACACAGGTGTGACTGACACTTGAGGGGCTGCACCCTGAGGGTATCAAGGGTAGGACCTAGCATGCACCCCTTGTGAAGCAGCACCTTGGGCCGCTGTCCAACCTTGCACCCAAAAGTAAAGGTGATCCTGATGGGAGAGCAGGCTTGCATACCCTTCACGCTCATCCTATACAACTGTGCAAGAATGGTCACCAAATGCAGCCTCACTTGTGGCAGAAGCAGCTACATCCACCTGTGGGGTAGAACATTCTACTTCAGAAGGAAGTGCCTTATTCCCACCACTGGCTGTGCGATTAGAACCTTAATGTGATTGGAAAGAAGCATTGGGAGGATTATCATTCTCCTGGACAGACATGGAAGACAGAGGCTGAAATGTTTTATTTCCCAGACCCTGGCTGGTGGAGCGGCGAATTTGGGTAATCATCCAAGAAACCTCACCCCCATTGCCCTGGCCAGCCGTATGAGCAGCCTTCTCTTTCTCCAGAGTGTCCACACTAGCCATTAAGGCACAAAACTCAGCCACACTAAGAAGAAGTGTGGCTAGGGTCAATAGACAGGGTTGGCGCTTGGAGGTCCTGTCACCCTTCTCCTGGCCTTTTATAAGCATGTTAGCACCTGCCTCCGAAACTGGGATGAGGGCAAAATACTCTGGATGGGAGCACTATCCAGAGCCCCCAAAACAAACCCCAGTAAGCCTCACCAGTTTCTTCCTAAAAGAAAACTGGTTTTTTCCAATTGATGAAATATTCTTTTTCATTTCTGTGGGGAGTTAAGGCCATTCATGTTGACTGATAAGATATTTATTTGGTTTTCTCCCATCATTTCTCCAATTTTTTCGTCCTATTTTTCTCAAAGTTCGTACTCTCTGTGTTAGGGGTGGTGCTGCCGCTCCCCTCTTTTCTTCTTCTTCTTCTTCTTCTTCTTCTTCTTCTTCTTCTTCTTCTT
>JAJKFI010000113.1:1297996-1313948 GCA_029204185.1 Lerista edwardsae | reverse complement strand
TCTTCTTCTTCTTCTTCTTCTTCTTCTTCTTCTTCTTCTTCTTCTTCACCACTTCAGATGCAATTGATTCTTTCTTCCTTTCCAGGGTGTTATTTCTGGAACTCTGTACTTCTCTATATTCTGCTTCTAAGGTTTGAGATATTTCAGTAATGCCTAAATCCTCTCTGAACTTCTCAAGAAATTCCTGCATTTTGCTTATTGAGTTAATATTGTATCTTTTCCCTTTATACGTAAAAGAAGTCCCTCAAGAATTTGCCAATGATATTTGACTTCATTTCTTCTTAGAATTTCCGCAAAATCTTTATATGGTTTTCTTTTCTCCCTCACAGATCATGGAAGATCCTTTAAAATTCTAATTGGGTTTTGTTCAACTATTCTAGGTTTTTCATTGAGAATCTACAGGACCATATCTCTAATGCTTCTTTGTGTAAATTTCACCATCAATTCTCTAGGGAGTTTATGAATTCTAGCATAGGTTGAATTTCGTCTGAAAACAGCTTCAACTCCCCTGACTATAATTTCTTCATCAATTTCTGTTTCTTGTATCAACCAGTCCGAATTATCTCCTTGATCCTTTCATTTCTTTCATGTGTAACTTAGAAAATGAATTTGCTGTTAACCGATGGATTCCTAATGTATCATCCTATGTACCCTTTACCTATGTATTTTCCCTTCCTAATCCCAAACTGTAGATATAGATATGAATAAAAATTTCAATTGGTAAAAAAGAAAGCTGGTGGTAGTCTCAGCAAATCCAGAATCCCAAGGGAATTGCAAAAGTAAGAGATTAGTGGAAACAAAGCCTCTTAAATTGCACCAGAGAATATGAACACCCTGATGGGCATTTCTTCAGGACCAGGCCCGGCAAATCCTTCAGCTGTGCTGTTGTCCTGTAGGCCGCAGGCTAAGCCTCCTAACCTCAGGCCTGAATGGAGGTGCGAGTGCGCCCATGGCTGGCGCCGAAACCACGCCCCCAGGGCATTGCCCTGCCCCCATGCATCGCTCCAACACACCTTCCTGCACCCGGAAACGCTCAATTTCAGAGCGTAATGGAGACCAGGGAGGGAGGGAGGGCCAAAGAGCGCAGTTTCCCCCACGGACTGCGTGCAATGGTGCCCTGCTGCCCTGCCGCTGCCCAGCGCCCATGGCTCGCGCCATCCTGGGCTACAGGTCAGATATGCATCTGCCTAACCAAACCTCGTTCTCCACCACTGCTAACAAAATGCTAGACAGAAAGCCTTGAAGTCATCGCCCCAGGCCAGCACTGTGGGCTAACTACAGCCCAGTTAAGATTGCATCCCCCAGCATCTGGAGCCACTGAAACTGCAGTTCAGGCCAGAAAAATGCGGGGACAGAAGCACTCTCACCTTAAGGCTAAACCTGTGCCTGGGACTTAAAATGGCGGCTGCAGCTCTGGGGAGCACCCCGGCTACAGAGGAAAGCACCAAGCCTCAGAGTTGGCTAGCGCTAATCCCCAGTATGCAGCTGCACTTAAATGGCAGCCACTGCTAAAGAAAGCCCCTGACTGCAAATTAAAAGGGGGAAAGCGCTGTGCCTTAAGTACGGCTGGCTGGCGCTAATCCCTAGCATACAGCCATGCTGAAACAGTGGGGATAAAGGGGGGAAGCTCCCACACCAGAAAGGTGACTAATGCTAACCCCTGACACATGGCTGTGCTTCTACATTAAAGCCGCAGTGTGAAGATTTACTGCCCTTTTCTCCCGAGAGGCACAAGTAAATCTACCTCATGTGTTGATCCAGTTAGCTTACATATGCCTCAACTGGCCAGAACGCTGAGGATTTTTGTTTAAGGGGAAAAAGACCAATGTGCTCTGTGCACCTTTAGCTGCCTGTTAGACCTCTGGCGCTGCAGCAGGTCAACAGCTTTAAAGTGGAAGCACTTTTTTCCTCTTAGGTCTTTTATTGAATAGCTATGATCCAGCATTAATCAGACAGGTTTCCAAAAACACAGATAAAAGTTTATTAAGGATAAAAAAAAGAAAAGCAGTGGTGATCTTACAAGTTCCAAGCACAAAACAATAAAGCTAAACTCCTAAGCTTACTTGTCCCTCACTAACACGGCAGTCTTGCTAAGCAGCTGTTCAGTGTCTCATACTTACTAACAGCAGCTCACAAGGGTCAGACCCTTGCTTCTTTAGATCAGTCACGGATCTAGGGGGGCATGAGCCCTGGGCACCATCTTGGGGCCATCTAGGGGGGCACCAGTGGCCCCCACAACATTGCGTGGGTAGACCTGGGATCCGGAGCCCAGATCTACCCATCGGGACCGGCCGCGGATAGACCAGTGCTCTACAGCTCAGGAAGGTAACCATCGTGTAGACCTTCCCCCCCCACTCAAAACATCTTTCTAGTGCCAAGGCATCTTTAATCATAACTTTGAAGGTCACGGTGAGCTTAGCCTTAGGTTGTTGTTGTTTTTTTGGTAGTTGGTTCTTTACGTTTGGTGGCTTCAGTCTGAAATCCCTGTGTCTCCACTTTCAAAAATCTGAGTCAGTGTCTGAAAAAGCCACATGTGAGCAGAGACCATCATGCAATGCTTCCAATTTGCATGGGAGATTAGCATGTGCCTGCCCCCGTTATATAGGCAAATTGGAAGCACTGCATGATGGTCTCTGCTCACATGTGGCTTTTTCAGACACTGACTCAGATTTTTGAAAGTGGAGAGACAAGGATTTCAAACTGAAGTCAGCAAATATAAAGAACCAACTACAAAAAAAACTAAGGCTGAGCTCACCGTGACCTTAAAAGTAATGATTAAAGATGCCTTGGCACTGGAAAGATGTTTTGAATAGGAGGGAGAAGGTCTGCAATACAGATGCCTTCTTGACCTGTAGAGCACTGGTCTACCTGTGGCTGGTTCTAATGGGTAGATCTGGGCCTTGTGGCTATTCTCAATGGGTAGACCTGTGCTCCAGAGCCCAGGTTTACCCACGGCTGCTTCTGTTGGGTAGACCTGGGCTCCTGTGGGGGTGCACTTCTATTGGGTGCTCTGGGTGCCATTTTGACTAGGTGTGCCCCTGCTTTAGATGTTTTTGTCTTGAGGTTGTTGGCTGCAGACGTTCAGCAACCCAGCGTAGCTCTTCCATCCCAGGTAGCAAAGGATGCATTCTTTTGGTCCAATACATATAGCAATTTTGAATATACTTCTGTCCATCAAATCGTTTTAACCAATCACATTCAGTTGTTCAGTTTTTTCTATTGCTGGCAGTTTTTTCTCTCCCTGGCTTTGCACACTTAAAACAAATTTACATTCTTGCCAGACTAGAAATAGGTGTAAATGCCTCACAAATGGGTTGGACATTACTCAGTTCCTGGGCTTTGTTAGGTACTCAGCCAAGTACTTAAGTCTTTTGTTCTCTTAGGAATGCCACCGATTTACAGAAACCTGTGCCTGATGTTTTCCAGGATGCTCCTAAATGGCTCAAATTCCTGGCTATCTCAGCATGCTCCAAGTCAGTTCAATCTCAGGGCAAAATGGCTTCGCTTTGGTTACACTGCTGGATTTATTTGACCTTGACACGCAGCCTTTAGAAAGCCTGCCATCACAGCCGCTACAAGGAGCACTAACGTTCTGATCAGTAGGCCAAAGGTGCACACACATGACCTAGACAAGGCCACACAATTACATGCAGTCTGCCACAGGTCCTGCTGGACTGCTGGTCAGACCCCAAATGTGGAGGAGGTGGCACACCAACTGAAACTGGCATTCGCCCCACCCTCCTGGCTGGCGGTCCTGCCTCTGGCCCCACAAGCCCCACTCCCACACACTACGAGGGGGTGGGGCAAACCATGGTGACGCGCAAAAGTGCATCACCTTTATTCTCTAGAGTGGAAGCCTTTCTATTTCTGCTTGCTGCTTGCATGCTCCTTGCTTACACATTAACTTTTACATATTTGTTAATTTTAAAGTTTGGGTAAACCTAACTTGTATTTTGCTAGCTGGGAAACAGAATTGTAGAATATGTTAAGTTTATATGCAAAGAAAATCAAATACAATATCTTGACTCAAAAAGCATCTTGTATGAACTAATTTTGAGATTTTTTTTCAAAATTTTGAAAATATTCATTTTTGAAAAAATTGATTTTAAAGTTTTTAATTGATTCTTTCAAAACTAAAATAATTATTAAACCCATTGTATATAATATGAAAGCCCATGAAAGGATTTTTAAAATGAGACCCCTCCCAATTCTATATTTCAACCTGTGCCCGAGTTACAACTAGTTAAACTCTCACTGGCATACTATTTTTTGATAAAATTTTGAAACTTTAGACTCAGAGCACAATCCTAAATTGGAGTTAGGCCGGCATAAGCTAAGCCAGCAAAATTTGGCCATATCTGTGTGCTGGCCTCTCATTGCAAGAGTGGTCCAACCATACTTTACGGTGGCCCTTGTGCTGGTGTGATGATTTGACGGAATGACCTGTTCATTATGTCCATAGAGCAGTGTTATTCAAACTGTAGGTAGGGACCCACTTGGTGGTCCAAATTGCATTGCCAAAGAATGCTAAATTGCATTTCAGGAGTGTTGTTTTATTAACAATGACAGCACTTCTTGCTTGATGATGTCACTTCCTGCCACAGCATCACTTCCAGGTTAATGACATCACTCGTGGTGGGTCCCAACACGAGTGCCATTCTAAAAAGTGGGTCCTGGTCTAAAATGTTTGAACACCACTGCCATAGAGTATATGGTGAAGAGAGTCCCATTGCATCTAACCCCATATTTCCCATAGGCTCAATGATTCAGTATCTGCTAACACAGTATCTGCTAGGTTTTCCAGGATCCTAACACCAGCAAATAACAAGGATTGACTGTAAAAAGGAATTATAAATAGTTTACTTTTTGCATCCCATTTCCCTTCTCTTGTATGGGTGACTGATATCATGCTATCATTTTCTTACAGGTGCCTGACATTATAAGTACCATCAGACAAGCTGGAAAAATTGCACGCCAAGAAGAGTTTCAGAATAACCTTTCAGATGTTGAAGATCCTTTTAGCAAAAAATTTGAGGTGCTATTCTGTGGTCGAATGACAGTAGCACACAAAAATGCACCTCCAGCACTCATAGATGAATGTATTGAAAAATTTAATGATGTTAACTATACCAAAAACTTTGACTCTGGTTCATTCTTCCAACAACCTGAAACTACCAGCCATTCTGGGGGATTTTCTCTAAGTGATAAATTCCGATCAGTCTTCCAGCCCTTGGTTAATGATGAACAGGAGAAAAGACCAATGAGGAAATCTTACTCTCAGCCGGGATTGCGTTCTTCGTCTTTCAAGAAAGATTTGCAAACCAGAAGCATGAGGAGTAACAGCTTTATCAGATCCTTTGATGAAGATGTCGTTTCTCTGAACTTAAAAAGTCGATTTATCCATGGGCAAAATGTTGTGCAACCAACAGATATTGCAGGGAACCGGATTATGTTGTTCACGGTAAAATGCAGCTGTAGTATTTGCTAGAATGTGTGAAACTGGATGACATGTTTACAGAAAAAGATATCAAAAGCTTTTGGGTGCTACTACCATGTTGAATAATGCAATTAATTAAGGGCATAATCCTAAACTGCACCAGCTCAGTGTTAGCTCAAATTGTGTTCCTCAAACTGAGGTCAAGTGGGTCACGGAAAGTTGGGAGCAGCCATCTTTGAAGCAGCAGATCTTACTCTTTCTACACAGTATTCCTTTTGTGAGTGTTAACAGTTTGAATTTTCAAGTGAGCGATTTTTTAAAATTTTGTTTTTAGTTCAATACTTTTACATAATATTTTGTCCTGATCTTGCTTTCTGTCAGATATGTTTCATGATTGTGCAATTGTAGCAGTCCAAGAATGCCAGTCTGCCTTCCAGGAGTGTCATTTTATTTCATCACAATGATGGCACTTCCTGCTTGACATCTGTCGATGTCATCATGTCCAGGTTAATGACATCACCTTCGGTAGGTTCTGATGTGAGTTCCAGTCTAAAAAGTGTGTCCCTGTTCAAAAAGTTTGAGAACCACTGCTATGGCTTCACTTCACAGCTCTGCAACTATTCTGTGTGTATGTGGAAATTCCCCTTTCCCTTCAGTGTTCTCCTCCTTGCAGGGAAGGATGATTTGTAGGCTCTGGAGATGTATCTTTGTAGGCTCTGGAGGTGTATGTCCATTTATGAACATAAGAAGTTGCCTTATAACGTCAGACCATTGTTCTATCTAGCTCAGTATTGTCCACATGACTGACGGAAGCTCTCAGGGGTTGTCAGGCAGAGAATGTAATCCTGGAGATACCGGGAATGGAACTAGGAACACACACACACCTTCTACAGTCCCACTGACCTGGGGCCTCTCCCATTTATGCAAGATACTGCTGAGTTGCGCTAAATTCCCAAAACATAATAATTACATTCTATTTGGTTTTTTTTTCTTTTCAGATTGGCCAGTCTGAAGTGTACATCATAAGTCCTGACACCAAAAAAGTAGCTATTGAGAAAAGCTTTAAGGAAATTTCTTTTTGCTCTCAGGTACCTACATTTTGATACCTTCTAGACTTTTTGTCAGTGGTTGGTTGATATTTACTGGTTTCCATGCTAATTTCTGTAACTGGGGGTATGCTTCAAAATCCAACTAAGTGCAATCCTGTGCATGACTGCTCAGAAGTAAGTTCCATTGAGTTTAAAAGGAACTTACTCCTCAATTCAACTTAGGTAACTACAGCTTATTTATGATAACTTCCATTCCTTTTTAGAATATAAGTGAACAAGTACCTATACTTTATATTCAGAAATTTTGTCCAGTTTTTTCAAAGAGGGTTATGTCAAATGGCTAACATTACAAAACAACACTTCCCGAGTGTTGTTTTGCTGAGACATCTTATTCTTATCAGTAAGCCCCATTTTGGGGCTTACGTATGAGTAGACATGCTTAGACTTACACTATCACAGGGTCACCCTCTGATGTTGGACTGTTTGAGAGCCCAATCCTATACCGCCTGACCGCCTGGGAACGCAGTGGTAACCCTTGGCAGCCAGGCATGCAGGAGCCTCCAAGGGGAAAGGGAATGCAGGGCAGGCGACAGTTCTGTTCGCTTCTGGTACAGCTGGTAAGCTGTTTAGCTGGCAGGAAAACTTGTGTTTTACTTTGAGTTATAAAATTGAGCTTCAAGAGGTAAGTGATTTATCATGAATCCTAGAAATACCCTTTCTAAAGGAAATCTGTCAGGCAGTAGAAGAGCCTTCCATGAAACTACTTCCTTTGTCAACTAAACAGAAAACTCTGACTTAGCACTTAGCAACGTGCCCTCAAGGTCAAATTTTGTCTTTCCCAGACCAACAGGAAATAAATTCCAAATTTAATGACCCTTCTCCCAGTCAATTTAATTGTTAAACTAGTGGCATCCAATTGGGGAGGGGGTAAATGCTATACGTGTTCCTTGTCTCTCGAGATAAAAAGGAAAATGCCAACACCATCCTTCCTTGGAGGTCTGCCACAGACTCCATTTCCATGGTGATTGTTGGTTTGATGCCTTACTCTGCTTAGGTCTGCAGCATGGATTAAACCCATTGTTTTGTTTTCTTCTTCCATTTTAAAGAGCTGTGAGTCTTAAAACCAGTTCTCCCAGAAACAATATTCCTGTTCAAAAGATGCTTGTGTATTTTGTAAAACTGTAGCACACCAGATGAAAATGAAGCTCCTTGAAAAGCGCCATCAGTATTAAAACTATTTTTTTTTTAAAGAAAGAGGTATATGGAAAACAGAGAAACCTGAGAAATTAAGGTTCATAAAACTGCTATACTAACTTTTTGTGTGTGACAGTCATTCCTAAAGCATTCTGTTACATTTCTTACCATTGGTTCCAGGTCCCTAATCGGCATGGGAGCAATGTTTGCCTATAGGCATCAGACTGTCGCTGGAAAGCTCCCAAAAGAATCATATGTGTTTACTGCTGAACTTTTTTTCAACTTCTTTAGCCTGGAATGCCATTACATTGTTGGTCCTAGAATAAACTATTATATATAGCAGTTGCCCCTGCTAACTGGGCAAGAGGCACTTTTTTCAAGTGGTGTTCCTCTTACATTGAGCAGGGGGAGAGTAACTGTCCCTATTCACCCCAGCAGAGTGTCTTTTCTAGTGCATATCCTAGTGCATAAAGTAAGTTTTAAATACTGTTGCCATGTGACTTTATGCTGACTAATTAATTGAAAGACCGTGGCTTTGTAATGTACTGTGTTCTTTTAATAACTGTGTATTTGTAAAAATTGTTGTTAAGTCACCTTGGGGCCATAATAGTGATAAGGCAGTACACAAGATTTCAAGATAAACAAGCAACTGACTTCTGTGAACGTGGTTAATTTGATCTTTTTCTTGCAGGGAATCAGACATGTGGATCACTTTGGTTTTATCTGCAGGGAGTCTTCAGAAGATGGAGGTCTCCATTTTGTCTGTTATGTATTTCAATGTACAGATGAGGCCCTGGTAAGAGAGTTTTGGTTTTTTAAAATTAGTATTTCAAGGAAACACTCAAAAAAGGATATCTTATACAGCTTTGCAGATGATTACAAAATACCTCACCAGCCCAATCACTTGCACACAATACATGTGCCATGTGGCAGTTTATATGATGGGGTCTGGCAAGTTAATCAATAGCAGTTCAATAACTAAGAAATCTTGTTAAGTTAGTTCCTGCATTCTGACTCTTACCACTTTTGCAATGTTTATGGTGATGTGGTATGACTGCTTGACTGTAGATTTAGCATTCGCCATTGATCCAATAGCTCACCATCCTAAATAGTTCATCAATATAAATAACAATAAAATAAGGGAAATCTTTTTAGCAAGATATTTTTGTGGTAGTGTAAGTTTTTACCCCTGCAACTATTTATTTATTTGAAGGTTCATGCTAACTGAATTAGATTAATGGTGCAGGAACAAATGGTTACAGCTTCCTACACTTCTCCTGCAATTCAAAAGCCCTCTTTCCCATAGCTGCTTTTGGGAAGTAGATAAATAAATAAATAAATTATGAGTTTGCTCCTAAATATTAGGTGATACAGTCCTGTCATATCATTGTTGTTGTTGTTGTTGTTCAGTCCCTAAGTCGTGTCCGATGCTTCATGACCCCATGGACCACAGCACGCCAGGCCTCCCTGTCTTCCAGTAGTTTCCAGAGTTTGCCCAATTTCATGTTCATTGCTTCAGTGACACTATCCAACCATCTCATCCTCTGCCTCCCCCTTCTCCTTTTGCCTTCGATCTTTCCCAGCATGAGGGTCTTTTCTAAAGAGGCTTCTCTTCTCATGAGGTGGCCAAAGTATTTGAGCTTCAGCTTCAGTATTTGTCCTTCCAAGGAGCAATCAGGCTTGACTAGGGTAGTTGTGACTTGAAGTGATTTTCCCCTTACATGCAGACTCTAGAATGTGATCCTTGCATTACATGAAACTGACTTTACACAATTTTAAAGCAGATGTAAGGCAAATATTTTCTAGTGGTTTTAATGTGATGCACTATAAAGTTTTTGGAATTGGATTTTAATATATTGTGCTCATGCTGTAAGTTGTCTTTAGCAGAACTGTATAATAAAAGCAACTGTATAATGTATTGAGATGATATTCTTATTTACTCTGAAACTTGATGGTTTCTGCTGTTAGGCTCATAGAGACTAGCAGTTTACTAAAGTTTGCACTAGCCTTTTATGTTGGCATCACCCAATAAGCACACAAGACAGAGGATTGGGATGATTATTATCTATATATATAAAAATGGACGTGGGTATGTATGTTATGTATACACGTCTCCGTGCCTTGACCCACGGCCACGAAACTTGGCACACATGTAACTTGCAGCCTGGAAGGAATCACTGCGGGGGTCAAACCCCCCTACAGCCCCCCGTTTTTCAGGGAGGGGGCCGGATCGTTAGGAACCAAGGGGATTGCATTGGACTACAGGTCTGCTGCCACCCTGTGGTCACAGGCGATTCTGCAGGTAATGTGGGAGGGCTGTAGTACCTCAGCTACTACACAGGGACAGAAATGAAAGTGAAACTAAACTGCTGTGCACTGCCTGAGTTGGCCAGGCTGGAAAGAGAAGGATCCAGAGAGTTCTAGCACCCAGTCGGATCTGAGAGGGACCTATTTGCAGGGAGCTAACTGGCCACCTCTGCCTGTTTCTCATACGTCGGGGCTATCCTCCCACAGAACCTGCAGATACTGATCAGTGAGTGTGCCAATTGCATTATGCTCCTTTGCGTGATTCTCTCCCTGTATTCATTCCTTCTCCTAATACAAGCTGGGGGTACTTTGTCCCCCGGGCAACGCCGGGTAACAAACAGCTAGTTTATTGAATAAAATCACAATAAACCTACGGCAGGGCAAACTTCACTAGGGAACAAACCCCAAGCATGCTGGCAGCTACTTGATCAGGGGAAAACGGCTGGCCATTTACCTCCCCCATGCCCCAATGGGCATGACATACTGGCTCCAGGCACCACCCAACCCAGGGTTGGGTTCGCCTATCCCAGCCAACCCCGAAGGGTCGAGGCAGCTGGCCAGCACTGACTTACCCAGGCAAAGCCTTGGGTTTGCATAAACCAGCCAAGGGACTCGCCAGCCAGTGCAGACTGAAGTTGATTGCTCACAGAAGCACTGACAGCTACACCACACTCCCTGTGAAACCTGCAGCCAATCGGCTGCATGTGTTCTCCAGCCTCTGCCCAGCTTTGCATAGGGGAGCCACGCAAATGCTGCCTGGGCTCTAAGGCCCTAGCAGTACTCTAAGAATAGCTCTGGAACCTTAAAATAACATGGAATTGCCATTCTTCAGCCTTGATTTTCTTTATTCTAGGTGGATGAGATCATGATGACTTTGAAACAGGCTTTCACAGTAGCTGCTGTGCAACAAACTTCCAAAGCACAATTCCAACTCTGTGAAGGATGTCCCATGCAGAGCCTGCACAAACTATGTGAAAAAATAGAAGGTGGGAATTATGCAGTATAGTGTACGTCTCTTCTTCTAAACTGTTTTGTTTCTGACAAAACAAATCCTGAGTCCCTCAGTGCAGGTGGTACAAGCGTACCACCTGCGCTGGTGTTGCAAATCATGCTATAAGGCACATTCATCGTGGGTGATAAGGGCTTACTGCCTGTGCTGGAGTGGCGTCGGAGCTCACTGCTTAGAGTTGGTAGGTGAACTCCCTGCCAGCATTGCAGGGATTCTGGGCGGGATGGGAGGGAATAACAGGGGTGGACCCGGGGGTGGGACCACTGGCAATCTTTGATGCTGGATCCTGACCTCCGCACCGGGCTGCACGACCCAACCTGGAGGCTCTCACCTCTGCACAGGTAAAATAGCTTTGCACCCTTATCAAGGGGAAAGGGGGATGAATATTCCCTTTCTCCTGCTGAGCCTCCTGCAGCTGCCTGGCTGCCATGGCATGCAGCGCTGCACCAGTAACGGCCCGGCCATTCAGGATTGGGCTGCCCTTCCTCAGTGGATTTTCAGGGATGAAATACGTTGTTATCTGCAAAAATACTAATGCTGCTTGGACCCTACCTGAGAAGTTTGGAAAGTCCTAGTCACAGAAATGCCAGCATATTACAAGATCAAAACACAATGATTTTGCAAAAATTGCCATTTTTCATGTTCTAGGTGGGGAAAGGATAGATCAGGAGTAAGTACTTTGACAAAAAAAGTCACAGGCACAGATCTTCCAAGACCAGCTGTCAGGGGGCTTAAACTGTCAGGGGGCTGCCCTCTCACAGTGTAAAGTACTGTTGGCGAAAATTGGCTTGAAATGGTTTCTATCGTGGGAAAATATTTAAAAAGGCAAATAACCAAACGAGAGAGTATGAGGGTCATGTTTATTACACCTGCGCAGGCGGTCCCCTCTCCCTGGAAAGGCAGGGAAAAAGGCAAAAAAATACAGATTGCAAACATTTTAATAGTCCCCCCTCCTCTTCCTCCAAGCTGCTGCTTGGTGGAAATTTACACCGGGGCAGGGGCCTGAGAAGCTCTATGTTGATTGGGCCTTGAGAATATGCTGTGACCATTTTGATAAGGAAGGAAACAAGGAAGCTCTGCCAGCTTGAACCAGTTTTCTATCTATTGTGAGAATTAGCCCTGGATTGGAGAAGGTTACTCGGGGGCAAATGAGTGAGAACAATGAAAGCAAAGAGGGTTAAAGTTACATACTTTAGCAACTTTGGTATGTTGGCAACAGTACTATGCTTGGTATTTGCTTTAGCTTCTGCCAATATGGCTCCACCAGGTCCTCCTGTTTAACATTTCTGCAGAGCAGTAGGGCAGAAGGCATATTTGCCAGGCAGCAGCTGCTGGCCAAGCTCCCAAGACATGGCTGCCACCTTGATCTTCTTGTCTGTTGGCTCAACAGGTTCTTACCTCCACACCGCTTCGTCCTTTTACCTGTGGAATCAAAGTAGGCCATTTGAGCAGAGTAGGCCATGGTTCCAACTGCAATTCTGGAGGATCTCTGTTGCTGTTGCTTTTCACTTACAGTGGATAGGATGCAGCATTTCTCTCATCTTCTGTTTTTAGTCTAGTTGTGCTCTCTTAGAGCTAATAAGTTGTGCCTATAAGTCTTTTGTTAGATTAGAGTTTGTGAATATTGTTTTAATTAACAAGTATTGTGTTAATTTTGTATTTGCTTATTTGTTGCTCACTAGGGCTGCATCCTTCCAAAACTAAACTAGAACTTCAAAAACACTTAATACTGCTAAATAATCAGGAGCAAGCCTCAATCTTTGAGGAAGTTCAGGTAATCTTTTTTTGTGTGGCCTTTGACAACTGTTTCTTGCAAATCCCCATTTGTGAGTTCCTCTGTCTGCAAAATGTTGACAGCCTGTAGCCTGACAAAACGTTTATAGCCTGTAGTGAAAGCTATAAAACTACACTGGAGTTTACAATAATGTGTTTTGCCTTCAGCATTGATTGTAATGAGATTTTTTTCCCCTAAAAAAATACAAATCCTTGTGATGATGAAGTGAAAAAAAAAATACTTGTGTTAGCAGTGGCTAATGAACGACACTGGAAGATCTTTTAAGTCTCTGGTTCATTATTAATACTTAGGGAAGTTCTATATGGAGACGACAAGATTTATATAACTACTAGGGGCTGGAATTGTTTCTTAGGCAATTGATACTTTAGGAACACAGGTTCAAGCTTGGAAATTGATTGATCCTAGTGAAAAGTGTTGCACACTTTTACAGCCAATATGAATTTTTTTTTAACCCAGTGGGACTTTAGATTCATTTTTCTCAAACAGCAACCCACTCCCAGCCCATAATAATTGGGAAGCTTCTTGCTAGACACAAAACAGCTCTTTAGATCCCAGTTGCAATCCCCTGGCTGTTATCTATTAAAGGTAGTCATTCCATTAAAAAATCTCAGCTGGGTTGTCATTTATTATGAGGATCTATACTAAGAAATTTCAATAATATCCTTCAAATGCCTAGGGATCTCCTGACTAATGTCGGTTTGGTTTGATAGCCCTTTGTATCTTCAGTGGCTCCATTCCATACTTACTTCTTGGATAAAATAGAGCAAGGATTCTTAACCAGGAGTATCCATACCCTTGGGGGTATGGTTCTCTGAACAATTTGGAAAAAGATGTTATTAGGTTAAATTACTAACTGTTGCCATTATCAATACAGATTGCGCCATTCTGTTCCCAGCTACCCATGTAAAGTAAAACCAAGCTATTGACCTCTTTTGAAGTCATACTGGTACCTATAGGACTGGTGAGGATTATTTTGACAGTGTGACAAAGTGGGTATGGGGATATATTGGGCAATCCACTGAGAGTCTAATTGTAAAAAGATTAAGAACCTGTAGTGATTGGCAGCCTATCTTCTCTCCTTTCTGTTGCCTGATTTTATATAATTTGAGATGCTGTTGCCATCTAGTGGTAGTTTATAATGCAATTTTTTTAATACACTTTGTTAACAAAGTCAAGTTATATGTAGAGGTGTTTGTCTTACTCAGCAGAAACAAACACCTCTAGTAATAGGACACTTAAAGGACACAAAGCTAAGCTGTGAGACAGCCATCTATAGGTTTAGATAGCTAAGTTGTAATGATCCTTTTTCTTTTATAGAAAATAAGGCCAAGAAATGAAGAGAAGGAGAATGAATTAATAATCTCTGTCCTGAGAAATATGTATGAAGAGAAACAGAAAGATCACATACACCTTGGTGAAGCCAAGCAGGTATGTCATTGTGAACACACTGTGAACACTATTTCCCTTTCTTATCACTATACAAGGCAAAAATACCAGGCATCTGCATGTACAATCTGATCTGCACATTCAGAAAAAGAATGTTGTACAGCTCTCCACAGGGAATTGCATATCTGAATGCTACTCTACATAACTCTCCTTCCTCATAGAAAGCTAGTCAGGCAGGGAAAGAGCTCCAATGAACTTACCCTTTTTCTTGCTGAGCTAGCTTTCAACTGGCAATAAGTTTTAATTTCAGCTACCTAGTTCATTATTGAACAGTCATTCATGCTGTTATGAGAAAAAAAAAACGTATTAAAGAAATATAGCATTGTAATATCTCTGAATTTTGCACTGAAAGCTTAGGTGACTGTAGCTGGATTCCCCTTTAACCCATACATTTCAATTTGTATTAATATTCTTGTTACCTTTTGTGTCAAAACAATACTACAGAGAGTTTGCCATCATATGTGCCTGAAAGAAAGAGTAGGTAATGATGAGGGTAGCATAGGATGCAATTGTTTTATAGCTGGTTCTGCCTAGGTTTGACAGGGAAGGGTTCCATTTTGCCACTTGAAACGGCACCCTTTGGAAAAAGTCCATTTTTTAACCCTTAATGATAAACAAATTCATGACTTTTTATGAAGATTATTCAAGTATTGTACATACATCAAATAGAACTGACATTGCAATCCTATATATGTTTGTTCAGAAGTTAAGTTCTTAAGTGCCGTTTCTTCCCAGTAAACATACCCAGGATTGTGCTGCGATGTCTTGACTCACTTTCCCATCACTGTACCCCAAACTAGATTACTAGTCCAGTAGTTCTCAATTTTTTTAGTACCAGGACCCGCTTTTTAAAATGATCATCTGTCTGGGACCCACAGAAGTGATGCCACTGCTGGAAGTGCCATCACTTTGATGCCAGAGCCTGCTGCTTTCCTGAGAATGCAGCAATAAGTTGGATTATTTCTCAGCCATTTTCCAATAACAAAGTGACTCAGAAAGGAAAAAGCCTATTTACAACCCTTTCCAAAATATCATCTTCCCATATTTTCAATTTGGCTACTCTAGGTGCTTCATGACCAACCTGAAATTGGCTTGCAACCCACTGGTGGGTCCTGACCCACAGTTTGGGAACCACTGTACTAGTCAGCTTCTGAATGGGACATTAATGTGAAACAAACTACATTAGCTTTTCTTGGGACATTTTCTGGTGGAAGAGGGAAGGTGTTATGAGCTTAACGATTTGTAAAGTGCTTTACCTTTCTTGAATAAGGAAAAAAATGTAAACAATATAATTAGCCGTGCAGAATAGTTTTCTTCAGACTTTATGTCTGAAATATGTTATTAGGACATGAGATCATGTCAACGCAATCAGTATGGAAAGTATACAACACTTTTAATAGACTTGCAAGGATGCTGTAGTAAGACTCTCATCTTTCCATAGAATCTTTCTCTGGTTATCTTTATTTTATTTTCAAAAATTATGTTTGTTTTCTTCTTAGACCTCACAGCTTTCAGTAGAATCCATGGGAAATGAGATGCCAAACAACACACCCCGCTTCAGGCTAGATATGTTGAAGAGCAAGGCTAAAAGGTCGCTTACGGAGTCACTAGAAAGTATTTTGTCCCGAGTAAGGCTCTTTAGTTCTGTTACCATTTTCGTCTAATTGTTTCTTCTTCTTCTTCTTCTTCTTCTTCTTCTTCTTCTTCTTCTTCTT
>JAJKFI010000113.1:1286660-1297986 GCA_029204185.1 Lerista edwardsae | reverse complement strand
TCTTCTTCTTCTTCTTCTTCTTCTTCTTCTTCTTCTTCTTCTTCTTCATTTCTTTCCAGCTGAAGTACTTAGACAGTTGTTAAGACGCTTGATATAATTGTTAAATATGACTATAATTTACCCTTACTGAAAACACATTACAGTCAGCCCTTCCCATCCGTTGGTTCAGCACCCGTGGATTTAACCCCGTGTGGGTGCTGATCCTGCATCGGAAAGACCTCCTGGACACTACCAGGAGGTGCTTCCAGTCACTTCTGGGAGGTCCTTTGACAGCTTTCCGCATTCGTGGAAATCAGTATCCGCAAGGGATGCGTGTCTGGGAATGGATCCCCCACGAATACCAAGAGTACACTGTAATTATCTTTACGTTCATTTATCATACATGCCATCAGTTGCTACTACAACCCATAGGTTGCATCTACAAGAATTGGTGCTCAATGCTTGTGTAGCTGTGTTCAAACCACTGTGAATATCAACTGACACAATGCTTTGTGTCTCAGTAAAAATTGAAACATCTCCCTTCCCCCCAAAAAGTATACCTAGAAAAAAGACACATCTCTTAAATAGTTTAAGAAGTTCACACAACAGTATGAATCCTTAAAAAAAGGTTTAGTAAAACCTTAAAAAAAATGTTCAGTAGTTCTTTGACCAAGGCCATGGTCCTAGTGCCCCTATCATTGAGGTAGATGGCACCAAGTTTTTCAGCCATGGCACCCAGATTTTTAAATCTCTTTGCCACAATCCCCCCTCCACCCTGGATCATGCACATTCACTTGATCTTATTTTATGGGCACTAACAAAAAACATTTTTTGTGTCCAGGCATGAGCAGCCCAATCCTGAATTGCCTGGCTTCTGGAGGAGAAGCAGTATCAAAATGGCAGCTGCTGCCAGAGTCTCCTCGGGAGAAAGGGCTGTTCATCCCCACCACCCACCCCAAGGAAAGCCCTGGTCCCCACACTGGGCCTGCTCATGTTTCCGCCAGCTTTTTTGCCAGCACCACCTCTGGAACCCATGTGTTGGGCACCTAAGCTCAACATGGGACAGGGGTTAGGCTGCAGTGGTAAGGGCTACCACCTATCCTACCCCTCCCAGGGCTGCTCCTCCTCTTCCTGCACCCATTTCTGCCTTCCCCGTGCCCTCCCCCGCCCTGAAAAGCCACTCCACCTGCTTGCAATGGCACTTCCATGGTTGGCGGTACAGCAGCCCCTCTATGGTGCTGAGGCTCTGCACCACGGGCACGGGTCCAGCGCCAGTGTTGGGTGTCTTTGATGGTGTTGCAAATGTGCTTTATGGCACATTTGCACTGGAGCCAGCAGTAAAAGCTATCACTGGCTTCAGGATTGGGCCCTTAAAATGCTGTTGTGTGCATTTTAATCTGTGATGGCTTCTTGGTTATTCCGCTGGTGCTTGTTTTTGTTTTATATTGTTGCTTTATATTATATTTTTTAATGAAAAGCTTCCTTTGCTATAAGTTATTTGGGGAACCAATTTCAAAAGCTGGGCTAGAAATTTTTAAACGTCAAGCATCTTATGCTATTGCTGCTGCAGGATATAAACCAGCCTTTACTTGCAACACATAGCTAGTGGTTCAGCATTATTGCTTTCAGGCACATTTGTTATTGACAGTTAAACTTGCTTGCAAGATGTTAAAACAGTGAATAATAGATTCTTACATACTTAAGAACTTTATGATCCAAACTTCATGGATATTTGCTCTGGTAAGTACATAAAAATTGATATAATTCTGGGGAAAGTCATGTTTGTAGCTTAGTATACAGTTTGCTTAGTACTCTGCACTAATCAATCAATTTCTAGATTTTGAGAAAATACGTCTTATGGCTCAAGATGCATCCATTGTGAGGATAATTGAAATAATATTCAAACACATTGTGACTATGCAAATGTTGTTTGATATGTCTTAACTTTGAAAGGAACCAATAATACTGATGACTGCATCAGTCATCTGATGATATTTATAAATATCACTGTCAGTGACCTTTTTGAAGGAGGCTGCTGTTTTTCATGATGAGAGAGGTTATTCCTGGGGGGACCCGTTTTTCAAGCCCATATCCAGTCACACTAAGGATACTCCTTGGCGGGAGGCAGGTCGGGAGCTCCTTGTAGTAGGCGATTCTATAGTTAGGAATATAGAGAGGGTGGGTTGTGATGGATGTTAAGACCACATGGTGACATGCTTTCCTGGTGCAAAAGTTGCAGACATCACATCTCATCTAGATAAGCTGGTAGAGAGTGCTGGGGAGGAGGTAGCTTTTGTGGTGCATGTCAGCACTAAAGATGTGGGAAAATGTAGCTGGGTTGTCCTGGAGGCCAAATTTAGGGAGGACGCTAAAAGCCAGGACCCCAAAGGTAGTATTCTCAGAAGTACTACCTGTTCCAAGCACAGAGCCAGGTAGGCAGGTGGAGATCAGGGATCTCAATGCATGGATGAGACAGTGGTGTTGGGAGGAGGCACTGGGGAACTTTTTGGGACAAGCCAGGCCTGTACAAGAAGGACGGGCTGCACTTGAACCAAAATGGTTCTTGCTAGCGCATAATATTAAAAAGGTGGCAGAGCAGCTTTTAAACTGACCCCTGTGGCATCTGGTTCAGAACTCGTAAACCCTAGGGAAAAAGGGTGGTGAGGTGACAGAAGAACCTCACCAGGAGTAGAAGCATGATGGAAATGACAGTGAGTTCAGCAGAACAATAGACCGCAGGGCTAAAGGTGGAAACAAGCAGTCCTTCTTGAGGGACTCCACATACAGGTATTTTTATGCTAATGCTCAAAGCCTTCGAGCGAAGATAAGAGAACTGGAATATTTAGTGGTTAGGGAAAACATTGACATAGTGGGCACAACAGAAACCTGGTGGAATGTGGAGAACCAGTGGGATACCGCAATCCCAGGCTATAAACTCCATAGGAGGGACAGGGAGGGGCGTGTTGGAGGTGGGGAGGCCATCTGCGTCAAAGGAAGGATAGAGTAGAGATTGAAGGTGGGTCTGACTCCACCACAGAAGCATTGTGGGTTCTGTGAGTACTAGATCCAGGGAGTGATACAACAGAGTGTGTGTGTGTGTGTGGGGAGTTATTGCCCTCCCCCCCATCAAAAACCTGCAAGGGACCCTGAATTGAGAAATCAATTATGGTCAAGGAAAAGAGACTGAGTTTCTTGACATGCTAAATAATTGTGCCTTGGAGCAACTTGTCATGGAGCATACTGCGTAACACCCAAGACCTGGCTAGAGATGTCATTGTTACTGAGGTCACAATCCTAAACTATGCTAGAACAGGCAGGCCGGCAGACCGATGCTGTATCCAGCACAGCTTGGGAGCCCGTTGGAGCCTCTCCAGTGCAGGGGAGATGTTTGTGCTCTTGCACCAGGGAAGGCTCCAGCCTCCTCTATGGGTTCCTTGGATCTGCTCCCACAAAATAGCAGGCAGAGGTCCAAGGAAGCAGCACAGCCCGAATTGGGGCTGCGCGGCCTGGGGATGGGACCTTGGATCCCAACCCCCCTCCCTGGGCTGGCCTGCCCATCCCCCACCTAGTTTCTGCTGCCCATCCGCCCTCCTCCCAGAACCGCCCTTCCACCAGCCGAGTTTGGCAGTGAAGAAGGCCAGTTTCATGCTAGGGATAATTAAAAAGGGGATTCTTTATTTGTATCAGAAGCACCTGCATTAATATAATTTTATACATACATAAAAATATATTTTTAGAATAAAATACAAGGTTAAAACTAGATATCATTTGCCCAATACTGGGCCACTTCAACAGTGTTCTCCCTTGCCAACATAAGATCTTCCATTGTGCATGTAGAGGGGCACCGTGTGCACTGTAGCATATGTGAGATGGTTTGTTCGTCTCCACATTCACACAGCATGTCTTTTATGGGGAAACCCCATTTCTTCAGATTGTCCTTAGATCTTCCTAACCCAGCACGCAGTCGATTTAAGGATTTCCATACAGGCCACAGTTGTCCTTGACCTGGTGGAGGGCAAACATATGTTTGTGCCCATTCACTCGGCAGCTCCTTGCTCACTTCCCATAGTTCCAAAGCAGTCTGTGGTGACTGGTTATTTGGGGGGGGGTGTTTCTAGGTGAGTCATACAGTGAGTGTGTTTCTGCTCTCCTGACGAAATTTGGGAGGGGGAAGGCCAGCTAGGTAATTCAACTCAATTGGAGATTGAGAATAAAACAGCCAATATTGTATTGCCATTGAACAAGGCAATGGTAAGGCCACACCTAGAGTATTGTGTACAGTTCTGGTTGCCACATCTCAAAAAAGACATAGTGGAATTAGAGAAAGTACAGAAGAGAGCAACTAAAATTATTACTGGGCTGGGGCACCTCCCTTATGCAGAAAAGTTACAGTGTTTGGGGCTCTTCA
Source organism: Lerista edwardsae (assembly GCA_029204185.1). NCBI lineage: Eukaryota > Metazoa > Chordata > Lepidosauria > Squamata > Scincidae > Lerista > Lerista edwardsae. The sequence goes on along the minus strand of JAJKFI010000113.1, from coordinate 1,293,599 downwards.
GTCTAGAAAGAAGGCACCTGAGAGGGGACATGACTGAGATGTACAAAATTATGCAGGGGGTGGATAGAGCAGATAGAGGGAATCTCTTTTCCCTCTCACACAATACCAGAACCAGGGGACATCCTCCAAAGCTGAGTGTTAGGAGAATTAGAACAAACAAAAGAAAAAAATTACACGCTGGGTCAGTGGTGTCATTCAAATGATTTAGGAACAGGAACTCACTTTTGAATTCAAATGTTGAAAAACAACAACAACAAAAACCCCGGAAGCAGCCATGGAGCCCGTTAGGATCCGGAATGCCCGTTCTGGTCCGTTCCCCCTGAATGACATCACTGCGCTGGGTAGTCTGTGGAACTCCTTGCCATAAGATCTGGTGATGGCGTCTGTCTTGGATGCCTTTAAAAGGGGACTGGACAGAATTTTGGAGGAAAACTCCATTATAGGTTACAAGCTACGATGGGCATATCCAGTCCGGAGATTAGTTGGTCGCTCATCATGAGGGCCGGGTAGGAATTTTTGTCTGTCATCCAAATTGGCCATGGATGGCAGTCTTTTTGGCCTACCCCAGACTGGCGAGGGAGGGATGGGTATTCAGTAGGTTTCATGATTTATACTTGTGTTTAATTTAAACCCCAACCTCAGTCTGGTGTCTTCCTTGAGGGTGTTGCAAGGGTAATAGGCTACCTTAGAATGCTAGATGCAGGGGAGTGGCAGCAAGATATCTGGTTGTCTTGTGTGCTCTGGCATCTGGTGGGCCACTGTGAGACACAGGAAACTGGACTAGATGGGCCCTTGGCCAGATCCAGCAAGGCTTTTCTTATGTTCTTATGATGTAAAATCCTATAATTAGGCTCAACCTGTAGTTTCTTCAGCCTTGTAGAAAATGCAACAATGTGAATATTCAGGTTTCTCCATGTCTATCAGCCCTTCACCTATACCATCCACACCCTCAGCCACCCCAATGGTTCATCGGACATTGCCCTAGTACTGAGGTTTCAGGGGTGGGCTTGTAAAAGTCCACCCCTTAAATGTTCTGTATTTCATGGATGTGGGCACTCACCAGTGCTTAAAATAGGTTCCTTTTAATTTTAAAACATCACCAAACAACATTTGTGACAAGGCACCAAGTGTTTGAATGTCCTTTCAGTTACCTTGCAATGGATTCATCTTGAGCTGATGCTGTCCATGACGCTTATAGAATTAAAAATATATAATGTAGGGTGTGTGCTTGTTTTATATTTTTGTAGGGAAGTAAAATTAAAGGTCAATTGGAAAGTTCTGGAAGTATTGATTTGGACTGTTCCTCATCAAGTACTACAAGTAAAGTAAGTATGCTGACTGCTGAAGTGTTTAAGAAGTTAAGTGTTAAAAACGTTACCTCAGAATGTCAGATGCAGGGGAGTGGCAACTAGATGCAAGTCTTGTGTACTCCTGAGGTATCTGATGGGGCCGCTGTGAGATACAGGAAGCTGGACTAGATGGGCCTTGGCCTGATCCAGTAGGGCTTTTCTTTTGTTCTTAAATGTTTAAAAATAATAGCATACTTTAGAATTTTCTGAAATCTGTTTCAGAAGCACAGGTGGCCTATATAGCCCCCAGTACCATTCTTAAAGACAATACTTAATATTTTAAAAGCAATAAGTTAATTTATTTGGTTTATCATAACTTGCAAATAACCCTGTGCCAGAACATAAACCGTTTTAGTGCCCACTTGTCAATTCATATTTATTTATTTATTTATTTGAAGAATTTATATCACACCTTTCCCATACTGAAGCAAATGCCCAAGGCAACTTACATGGGAGGCTAGTCTAAACCTCCATTTTTTAATGTCCCCCCCCCCAAAAATACAGCATTCTATGATACACTGAATCCTCAGTTCCAGATGTAGCCTTCACAGTGTGGTTCTCTCCTCTTGCTGCGTGCCATTGAACTTCATATCTGTATACACCAAAATGATCTACAAACATTTCCCTGCTCTGCTTTCTGGATATAATAGGATTCATACCCATAAGAGGACACCAGTTAGGTGGCTCTGTACAAGTTTGTAGCAAACTATCCATTGGCTAGACTTGAATACCTGAAACTCAGGGACTCATCTTAAATGCCTTAAATGTTCTGTATTTCATCCAAACCCACATCAGATATATATTTTTCTTGAGTTTTCTTCAGCAAGAGCATTTTGTTCATGAATTTAGTTTATGTTTTGGATAACCTTATACTTCCTTAATAAGATCAATAACAACAATATAGTTTGGAAAAATAAATAATGGCTTCTGAGTAAACCCTTCCCTTTCACACAGAAATACTTGGGTGGTGTGCCCCTTCCTTATACAGCCTGGTTTTTAAAAGAGAACATTTTAACAACTGTAATGTTTTTCTCACTGTGTTCTGTAATAGCTAAAATCTCAGAAGTGCAGCCAGATGACACATATGATTTGAACAGGCACATTCTGTGCTGGCACAGACTACTGTTATACCATGTAAGTTTAGATCTGCAACTCTTTTATACTGACAGGAAACGTTTCTCTGTGAGAGGGATGAGCTCCCTCCTCCAGAGAGTCTTCTGAAAGCCAGTGGATCTGTCGGAAGCGTCTCCAGTGAACCAGATAGCCCCTCCAATGAACAGCCACCAAAATCAGCTTACCAGGGTTTTAGACGACGAGCAAACACCCTGACGCATGTGCCACCTGAAAGCCAGGAGTCGTTGGAACCCACAGAAGCATCTCCATCTGTACCCCAAAGGAAACTTATGAGGTATCATTCCGTGAGCACAGAGACTCCTCACCAGCAAAAGTAAGATTAAGTTTAAAGCAGGATACTGTTTGCAAGAAATTTTGAGCAATGTTTTAAGGTATGTCTGTTCTAGGGAAGGGGAAATGATCTTGGGGAAAACAAAATGACTTAACTAATATGGACTTTTAAAATATAAGTTTTAAAATATAACTCAGAAACGGCAGGAATTAGACTACCCAGTTCATCTTGATGATAAATGTGCTTTATGAATGACAAGTGTTTGTGAAATGGGTCAGTGAGCCGTCAGATTAGTGCCCCTGGGGAATCATGAATTGCTTAGTCTACTTAGAGAGAAATCCATTTCCCATCATTCAAAGGCTACAACTCATCCATGGAATTTTGTTCATGCAGATGTTCCTTCAAAGGGCATTCAAATGTATATAGATAATTTCCATTCAAGTAGGAGAATAGGAAGGTAGAACTTGGGTAATGCCCATAAAAATGAATAAAAGGGCAAAGATACGCATGTCCATATCTGGTGACAGAGATTAGCCTGTGTCCTATTTTATCCAGAAGCCTCCATGAAATCTGTGTATTTGCTTTTACTGACAAAAATTTGTTTCCGTTTTCCTTCTTCTGCCAGTGCAATTCATAGGTTCATTTTCTTACCGCTTGCATGTACAGCCCTAAAATCTTACTACCTCATAGAATTATCTTGCTCCTCTTATACATTTGCCTTCATTCATTTCAACTTGCCTAAATGCTCTGTTGCTTTTCTGAAACACTGGTTATACAAGCTAGATTGTTAGAAATTGGAATTTGTTCCAAAGCAGTTTTTCCACCATACGAGTACCAACACCATTTTAAAAAATGCACATCTGAGATTGGTGGTTACTGTCAGAGAGAAGAGTGGTATTCAGAGGGGAAACATGACCTAGGTTTCCATGCCCCTTCTTTGAACCTTGTTGCTTATTTATTTCTGGAGGGCTTTTTCATTACAGTTTTGAACTTGAAAATTGTTTGCTGATAGTATTTTGCCAGGGTGCTATTTTCAGCTTGCTGCTGCTTGCTCAGTAGACTTGCTTAGAATTTCTCTTTCATGATTCATCTTTGATGAAGTGCAGCTTTTTTGTGGAATAGCTCATTTAAGATGCAATGCCTGATTGCTTTTTCTAACATGCCACAGGGTGAATGCAAAGAGTGGTGAAGAGGGGAAAAAATAAAATCTTTAAACATACACACACCCTGCTGAGCAAGCTGGAAAGCACTGGTGCATGTTCTCAGCTTAGCTTTAACAGGTATATATTTCAGCATAAGCTTTAATGGACTGTCACTTCAGGAAGTTGTATAGACTGGCATGGCTTCGAAACCATTATAGGCAAACAAGTGTTGGTCAACCGTTGTTATCCCCCCCGCCCCCAAAAAAGACATCATTTGTGGCTGTGACATTCCCTTCTATCCAAAATAGTGCTTATCTTAAATTTATATTTTAAATGTCTTCCAAATCATTTGGGTGACAGAGGTTAAAAGGAACTTGAAGATGCAGTTGAGTTGGTTGCAGCTGGGTTGATATATAGGCCTCCTTAAAGGCCTATTCCCAGGTGCACATTCCATGCTCCATTTTAGCTCCTTAGAATAGTGGTAGAGATTTATCCCCAAAAAGAACATTTTGCGGATCTTAGGCACCCTTCCTCTTTCTAGACATCCATGAGTGCTATTTAGTGTATGTGGGCTGGATGTATAGAATCAATATATCAGAACCTTGGAAAGAAAACGTGTCTATATACATGTCTATTCAGGAGTTCCATTTATTTCAATGGGATTTGTTCCTCTGTGTATACATACATACATACATACATACATACATACATACATACATACATACATACAGTGGGCCCTCATTATCCATGGTGGGTTTCACCAAAATCCAAAAGTGACTTTTTTTTTTTTGCCTAAACAGCCATTCTGGGGCCCGCAAACCTCACAGGCTGTTGCACGCAGCCTGTTTGGGCTTCAGAAAACCCTCTGGAGCTCAGTTCTGGTTGAGTTCAGGGGGTCAGTGTTGGCTCAGGGTTCAGCATCAAGGGGGCCCCAGGGCTCGGTTTTCAAATCCACAGAGGTCAAACCCAAAGCCAAACTAGAAATATATGTAACAGAAATCCGTAGTTCTGTAGAGCCCTCCCTCCCACTCCACGGATCTGTGCTGTTGGCATGCTGCTGTTCTGGCCACTTGGGAGTTCCCAGCAAGGACATGTTGCTGGGTGTCACAGGGACTGCAAAAGCCAACAAGAGCTGGTCAGGCCAGATGAGTGGGAGAGGATGGAGCTTGGCAAGGCAAGCAGGATTGAAAGGAGAAGAAGAAAGAGGGGTTGACATTGCTGGAAAACTGAAAGGCTCGAGGGGGCAATGGTCGCAAGAGAAGGAAGCATGCAACAGCAAGGAACAGGAGAGGTAGAAAGGTACAAGGAAATGAAAAAATGAAGAGAGAAGGGGCAAAGAATTAGGGACTACAGGAGGAAAGGAAAAGAAGACAAAGAGGGGTATGGAGTAAGGTGGCTGAAGGGGGTGAACACCCCAGGAGGGCAAGGGGAGGACCAGGCTCCTGATGGCTTCTCAGAAACACCTGCCCCCTGCTAGAACTTGGGGCTTGGAACCTGCTACCCCTGCACCCTGTGAGCCGGGCAAGAGGTTGGCCCCCGTTTGGTCAAATCTAGTTGCTGTCGCTTGTTGAGCACGGCCTTTCCAACAAGGAAATCCCTCTGTCCTAGTTAGAAGAAGCTCATTGTGAGCCTTCTAATAAGGATTCACCAGTGAACCAAACTAATGGAATAAAGTAGGGGATTGAGGTCTGAATTCTGATGCAAAGTTTCTTGTTTCTCTTGGCAGCAATTAACTCTGTTCCTGCAGAGCTCCCAACTGGGTCTGGTCCCTTACAGGAAGTGTCACTATTTGTTCTCCACCTGCCATGACATAGACTTTGTCCCCTAGGGAGGAGGTGGAGAGAATGGGGTCCATCACAAACCCTATACATTATTTCTGTACTTTTGAAGCTTTGTCAATGGCCAGTATTGTGGGGTGGTATCATAACTTTTGCTTCCTGAAGGATTAGGGAGTAGAACCAGGACATCTTGATTGGTTCAGGGTTGATGGAGTCTTCTTTTATGACTTGTGGAAGAACCAAGCAGTAAGGTTATATTACATGCTTGCTGTCTAATGAATGGTTCTATCTGCAAGTTTTTGTCTGTTTCCATTGGAGGATCCTTTGGACCAGGAAGAAACTACACGTCATGGAGGAGGCAGACTTCAGTGAGCGACTGCTCATCAAACATGTGTCAAACATAAGGCCCATGGTCTGGATGCAGCCCACAGGAGCTCTTTACCTGGCCCTCAGGCTCTCCCAGCACCACCATGAGCTGCTGAGCTGTGCTGTCACTGCTGAAAGGGCAGCCCACATGATATTTGGGCACTCCCTTATCTTGAAAATAAGGGATATTTTGCATATTTATTTGCATATTTTCTGTTTGAAGCAAATGAGTTCCCAAGTGAGAAAACAGTGCTTATTTCTGGCCATTACATGTGTAATGATGTCACTTCCTGTTTTGTGACATCACTTCCAGCCCTCAGCAGGCATCATGAATGCTATTTGACCCACCATATGAAATGAGTTTGACATCCCTGCTCCTTGCTAGCATAGCATAGGCATGACACTCAGTTCAAGAATAGGCGCTTGATATATCTTTTATTTTCTCTCTCTGCCTTTTTGTTTGATTTATCACATTTCTTTCTTGTCTTTCTTTGAATCATCCCTGTTGGAAACCTCCCTGTAAAATTTGAACACATCTGCCTGCAGCTTTAAAATTTCTTCCGATCAGTCGACAGATCCTCTTCTTCCTTCTCCTCCTCCTCTTCCAGCTCGTCTTAATTCCTCAGCCTCCTCGCCCAATTTCTTAAAACATCTTAGGCACAATTCAAGTGAAGAACAAAGTGGGAGTGCTTTGCCAAAGAGGTGAGCGGAAAAAGATAAGTGAAGTGTGTATGTGGTTGGTAGTAGTTCATGTTATGAGCACACAACATTAGGAATATCCTAGTGTGAAAGAAAATGAGGCTCACAAAAAAATTATTACATCCATCCATCCATCCATCCATCCATCCATCCATCTATCTATCTATCTATCTATCTATCTATCTATCTATCTATCTATC
>JAJKFI010000113.1:1272016-1283598 GCA_029204185.1 Lerista edwardsae | reverse complement strand
TTATTATTATTATTATTATTATTATTATTATTATTATTATTATTATTATTATTATTATTATTATTAGCCTGTAGACCACTTTGTGAACTTTGTGTTGAAAAGCAGTATATAAATAGTGTCTGATTGATTGATTGATTGATTGATTACAGTATATATGTGACCCACCCACAAGTCAAGCAGCCCCAAGTAGAGAGTAACACTGTTTTGAAATGCCCTGTAGTGTTTCGCCTTTGATTTCTTGGTATTTGTTTAAACTCCTACAATTATTTTCTTCTTGATTTGGTACTAACACTGTAAAGTTTTGGGTTGTTTTCAATTTTTATTTGGTGTATTTAATACTTCCTTATTCTGATCTGCCCCTTTTCAACTGCACTCTCAGCGCCTCCTACCGTTTTGCTCTACGGAAAAAGCTTCACTCTTCCTCTTCTGTGCCAAACTTCTTAAAATTTCTGGCTCGTGTAGATGAAAATAACACCTCTGACTTTAGGAACACAAAAAGGTAGGGTTCCTTTCCATATGTCAGCAACTGGAGAAAAAAAGTCTAACATTTGCAAATGTTGTTTGTCTCAGCTTCTGATAAAATGGTCTGCAGTTTAATGAAATAAATTCTGTTCAAAAATATAATTGGTATAACAATGGGCATTATAAAAGCTTTTTCACTACAATGTTTCTTACTTGGTGTTTAGAAATAATATAAGAAATGTGATGATGACCATTAATCCTGCAGTTTCTAAGATTTACTAATAAATGCCACGTGCTTCATTAAATAATTTTCTGCTAAAACTGTTCATAAGTTTGAGGATCTAAGTTGTCACATGTCAGTTGAAGAAGAATCTTTTCCAACCTACTGTGAATTCCTCGTATCTTGCAAATGTCCAACAAAAAATACAGACATGCAGTTAAAATGCAGGAAGAAGACAAAATGGAATTGATTTGAGAAGGAAAATACGCACAGTGTGAGTTTAAGGACCATTGCTTACATCAGCACAAACTGGGCAATTAGAAAATATTTGCAGGGCTCCTATTTTATTCAAGGCAAGATTTTCACAGAGTCTGGGGAAGTTTGACAGCTTAGGCCAGGCTTGTCCAACCCGCGGCCCGGGGGCCGCATGCGGCCCAGGACACCTATGGATGTGGCCCAACCAGCAAGTCTGGCCCCGCCGCCCGCAACATTGCACGCTGCCGCCTTAAAGTGCCAGCGGGAGTCATGAAAAGCCGGCAAGCCGCGGTGCAGTGTGCCCCCCAGCTCTGCAAACCGGGAGGCGCGCTGTGGCTTCCCTTCTTTTCCTGCCTCCTGCTGGCCTTAAAGTGCCATCTACCTTCCAGCACTCCGCCCGCTCCCTCAGAGAGCCCTCCTGCCGCAGCTCTCCTCCAAGCCATTCCTTCCAATGCCTTTCTTTCCTTCCTCGTCCCCTGCTCATGCACCTCCAAAGCAAGCCAGTTCCTCCGGTCCTTCTCCGCCCAGGTCTTCGCCGGCCAAACTGCAGCAACCTCCGCGCTGGCTTGAACTGCGAGGCTGAGAATGGGATCTCCACTGCCAGCGCGCCCCTTGTAGGAGAGTGCGTTTGCAGAGTAATGTATTTTATATTTTTCAAATTTATTTATTTATTTATTTATTTATTTATTTATTTATTTATTTATTGCACATTTATTTCCCATAAGGAGACGAACAGCCAGCTTATATTTTGGAGGGACACACACACACACACGAGACAATATACCCTGCGGACAAAAAGCACTGCCGTGGCCACCACATGTCTCCACTTTAGGGCTGAGCTTTCACTCCTCGCAACTCCAGGCCACACCAGTGTTGCTTTCCTCCACTCTCTGCAATGCGAGCTCCCATGCGCACTTTTTCTAATCGCTGATTCGCTCAATAGGAAACCATTCAATCATCCATCCATTCCTGCCCCCTTCCAGTTTCAATGCAAGCTACCGCAGGCATGCGCCGCAATCTAGTTCTCGGGGGATCAGTTGCCTCGCTATATAAAGTCTCAGAAAGGTCATTTTCTTTCTTTCTTTCCTTCTTTGCTAGACCGTGGGTGGTGAGCGTGAGTTGTTCGCCTGGTTGAGACAGGACGACAGGGGAAGGGGGGGGCTAGCGAGTGAGTAGGCAGTGCTGGCCACGTGCAAGATTACGCTGGAGTGTAAACCACGTTGTGCTCATGAACAGAATTATAGATTGTCTCATTCCAATCACTTATATGGGAGCTTTGTAGCACACTGATTCTTCCTGTGCAAATCAGCTCCACCCAAGACTTTTTCAATTCATTTTGAAAAAATGAATGTTGAGGCAGCTGTGTGACTTCTCCCAATCATTCCTCCCTTGGCTGCTCTTCACTTTTACTTACATGTTTGGGGGGGGGGAGTGAATCACAGAATTGGGTGGGGTTGAAAATGGGTTGGTGAAGCTGCCTCATGTTATGCAACGCAGAGAAATTTAAAATGAGCATGGATTATCAAGCTGCAGCTTGGCCAGTGAGCCCCAGGGGACTGACAAAATATGAAGGTGGTTTGATAGAGCCCTCCTTGCCCCCCTCTCTCTGTGTGTATGTACTATAGTACACCTATTCTTTTTGTTTATACAGGTTGATTATCTCTTATCTAGAGTGCTTAAAGGTGTCTGGATTTTGGATTTGTCTGGATTTTGGAATAATTGCATAAATATAAAGAGAAATGCTTCCTCTTGCTCTTTTCACTTTTAGTCATTTGGGTGTTAATATGTCAACTATGTTTTCTATGGTTTTTTGGATGATCAGCTATCGTTAGTGTTTATGTGCGGCCCAAACCAACTCGTCTTCTTCCAGCGTGGCCCAGGGAAGCTAGAAGGTTGGACACCTCTGGCTTAGGCCCTTATCTCATGGGAGTACTTTCCCCATACCAAGAAATGAGGAGAGACGTTAAATCCTTTCTAGTCAAAACAACACTTCCAGTGCTCAACTTTCTCTCATTTAGGATATCCACAGCTAAGGTGCAAAGACTTCATATGATGTTTTCCTCAAAGACAATCTGCCTTCAGACTTGATGAGGGTTCTTGGGTGATATGTTCACATTGATCTCTTGGCAAAAAAAATTTAGGATACAATCTTATACAAACTTTCCAGTGAGTAAGCCTAATTGAACAAAGTGGATATATTTCTGAGTATGTATAGGATTGCACTGTTAAAAAAGAATGAAGTACTGCCTTTTATATGATGTTTGCAGGTTGCTGCTGTGAATTGGGATACAGCTGGCCCTTGTCACCTGCGGATTTGACTTGCTGTGGGTGCTGACCCTGCACCTGAAGGGCCTTGGAACGCCTCCCAGAGAGGTTGAAAAGGCACTTGAGGTTTTTGGCAAAATCTGGAAATGCCTTTGAACACATCCTGGAGATCCTTTGAGGGCTTTCCAAAGATTACAGTGTCCTTGGGGGGGGGAATATGAGGATTTATATATTTATCACATTTTATGTCACTGAATTAGCTCAATCTCCAGCTTTTGGATAGAGCCAAAGCTCTGCCAAAAATCTCCAGGCCCAAAAGCTTGATAAGGAACCCTCAATGACATCCTCTCCCATGCTTAAGAAAATGCCTTTTTGTGCTAGGTAACTTCTAAGGGGCCTGAGAACCAGGCAACAGGTAGACACACATCCTCAGTGCCGTCACGTGACAGTTACAGTGGCGGCAGTAAAGGAAGACTCATTTCTGTCTACTATCTAGTTCCTGGTTAGTTTTCTCAGAAGAGCACCACTGATGGTAACCAGGCAATGAACTTTGTTGCTTCTGCAGTAGTTACCAAAAGGGGATGTGTGTGCTGCTTCTGCCTCTAATTCACTGTCTCCTTGTAAGTTTTCCTGTGAAGTCCTGAGCCCTGACTGGCCTACAGAGTGATAGTAGGAAGCTGGCAGCTGCAGCAGTCCAAGGTTCCTGGCTTAGCAGCTGGTATTGGGTTTTTGCAAAAACTCTTGCTGCCATGGATTGGCCAAACATGGGTGTGGATCTTTGCATAGGCCTGTTCCCCAACAGGTCCCACCTGTAGACCCACAGTGGCAACAGTGAATATATTTTATAGTTATAACTAAAACACTAAACCAAATTTGTTTTCCACACTCTAATTTTAGTGACTACACATCCCAGTCAAATGAAGCAGATTGTATCAATGAAAGCCCCGTGAAGACCCGCCGGCACTCATGGAGACAACAGATATTTCTCAGAGTGGCAACACCACAGAAAGGATGCGATTCTTCAAGTTGGCATGATGGTAAAGGCCTTCCCCTGATAAAGAGCAACCCTAATCTATACCTTAGATGCAGTACTGATCTTGGTTTTGTTTCATAGCAAAGATGGTTGATTGCAATATATTTTAAAAGAATAGGTTTATAGCTTACCCTATAATCAGACATGTCATGTAGCGGGTACGCGGGGGTACACGCATACCCGTTCCTAGGATTAGGGCTGGCCCAGCCCATTTGCCCGCCCACTCGTCAACTCCATCGGCAATCCGCTCCGCCCCCCCGCAACGTTTGAATTGCCTGCATGTTCTCAGAGCCAGCCAGGCAGGCAGGCAGGCAGGCAGCGGAGCGAGGGAGACCGACGGCAGCAGCAGCGTGAGCAGATAGGCTGCATGGGGCTCCCTCCCGAGGAGGCGCGGCGGTTCCTGGGGGGGGGGGGAATCAGTAGCCTGTGCAGCGGCCCTGGAGAAGGCCCGGGCGGCCTATCGAGGAGGCGCAGTGGTTCCTGGGGGTGGTTCCTAGGTTCCGGCTATGACCTCACTTTCAGTGGGCGGGCCCCAACACAAGTGCCAATCAAAAGTGAGTACCTGTTGCTAAATCATTTAGATGCCATTACTGCCTATAATTTATCTGTTTGTGAAAACTAGGCCAAGGTTTGATTGGTATTGGTAATGTTCCTTCCCCTAACTCTGCTATAGAGGCAACAGAAGTCCCACACCCAATATTCTGCCCCAAATATTGCTTTGTAGTTTGGTGTTGATCTCTCTTTTTGAGGTAAACTTCATGTCTCACATTTTGACTATTAAGTATAAAAATGTCCAATTTTCAGATTTTTCTGGATAACTAGCATGTTTGGGGCATGTGTGTGTAAAATTTCAGATTTCTGGGTGTAGCAATGCCTTATCCCAGAGGTTCCCAAATTGGGACATTGTGATGCCCCAGCCGGGGAAGCCCTGTCTCTGCCCCCTTAAAGGGTGGGATGGCAGTAGTGCAATTGCCATGATCATGCCACTTTTGGGGATAGTAGACAGAAGTGGGTCACGATTGCTATTTTTAGCTTTCCTGAGGCTTGGATAGCCCTGGAGAGACGTCCGTGGGGCTCCCTGCATCCCCAGAGACCCGCATTGGCGCATTGGCTTAGGTAAGTGCAAAAAAAAGTTCCCCTTCCATCCCCAGTGGCAACATGATCTGCACTGAAATTGCACTGCCACGATCCCCTCACCCACACAAACATTTACAACTTTCAGTGTCAATTTATAGAACTGCCGCCTTATCTATTTGGGAGCACATTTTGCAGCCTCAGTTTTGAGGAACAGCCATGCAAATGTTCCATTGTCCAATATCTCCTTGGAATCGGACTGTCTTGTACTCTGAGTGGCAAATTTCAAGGCAACAAAATGGCAAATGAGTGTAAAATGACAAACATTGGACATAAAATATATAAATCTGAACACTGTTAGCATCTGAACTGGCTATGCAGAGAGAAAGCTTGGGGTCATGGTACGTTGCTCAATGGAAACATCAACTGGCACCCAGCAGTAGAAGGAAAGACAAATCTTCAAGCAATGAGGTTCTAATTCAAGGAAGCAGGAGGACATGCTTCTAGATTAATTTGATTGGTCACATTTGAGCCAAACATTTTGATGCCTTTTGTGGATAGCAGCAGATGTTTCTGTCTCAATATCCTGTCATTAGCAGTAGCACACTCATATTAGACTGATTTGCAGTGACTCTGGCATTAAAACAGTTGATCATAATTTGAGAAAGGAAAATGGTGGTCATTCTGTCCTACTGGTTCTTTCCTACTGTTTCTCCTGTTTGTTATTCTAGAACAGTGGTTCTCAAACCTGTTAGCACCGGGACCCACTTTTTAGAAGGACAATCTGTCTGGGACCCACCAGAAGTGATGTCATGGTCAGAAGTGTCATCATTGTGACACCAGAGAATGCAGCAATAGGGTGGGTTATTTCTCAGCCATTTTTCAATAGCAAAGTGAATCATAAAGAAAAAAACCTGTTTACAACCTTGACACAAGCAAAACAACCACACAGCCCATCCCCTTTCCAGTGTCCCATCTTCCCATATTTTCAATATGGCTGCTACTTAGCAATCCACCTGAAATTGACTCATGACCCACTTGTGGGTCCCAATCCATGGTTTGAGAACCACTGTTCTAGAAGCTTAAAGTTCTTTTGTTTGCTTCCCTTTTGTTGTTAAACGTTTTCTATATGCACCACCTAACTCATTGTCGCTTGGTGGAATAAGAATGGAATAACAAGGTCTTTAGGAGTGTGTTTGGGTGAAAAAAAATCTTAACTTTGAGGTCTGAGATCTTGCTTTGTGATAAAAAAGCAAATGACTGGAGTTCTGAAACTTACTAGAAATACTGGCTGGGACCCAGTGAAACCCATGCTGCACTCAAAACAGGTGGTGGCTGAGTTTTGCTTCTGGGAAAAACTTCTATCTCTAGAGCAGCAGTTCCCAATGGTTGTTGCAACCCAATAATGGGTGTCCCGACAGTGCCACAGCAAATGTGGCTCTGCGGGGACCCAGGGGCTTTCCTCCCTCCCTGAAGGGTTGTGCTGGCCTCAGAGAGCTCACAGCCCCCTCTTCAGGCCTCCTTGATGCTCAAAACCGTGCAGATCAGGGAAGACTGGAAATGTGGTTCAATCAGTGTGATTTTGAGTATCAGGGAGGCCCACAGAGGCTGATGCAGGCCTCCTGGACCCTCCCCAAGGCCAGCATGACCCCCCAAGTACCAGGTCCATGTGGCATCACGATTGCTGCAGTGCTGTCGAGAACGCCGGCCCCAGCAAAAAAATTAGCACGGTCCCAAAGTCTGAGTAGGACGTTAGGAACTGCTGCTCCCGAGCAGGGACCATACCTGGCCTGCCACAACACTTTATCTGGCTGCAGCAACTTGGATTCTCTGGGAGGAAGAAGGGGGGCACTCGTCACCTATGGGAATGCCCCTCCTACTCCTGAAGGCAGGGTCAGCTGAAGATCGAGGCTCCTCCCTGTAAGAGGACATCCTGGTCCCCAATGCAGCCCTGCCTTCCAGAGGACATGGTCATGCACGGCTGAGCCCCATATAGCTCAGCGTTTGAGTATCTAGGCCAGTGATGGCGAACCTTTTTGGCTCCATGTGTCAAAAATTCAGAAAATTCTTAACTTGACTCTGCTGGTGTGTCACCCCCCCCCCCAATAAAAGCGGAACAATTCTTTACAGACCAGAACCAGATAGCATTACTATTCTGTTATACAAATTAAGATCTGCTTCAGAGAATATTTGAGCCAGCAAATTACTGCCCAGTGCAAAGTGGCATTATGTTAGCAGTGGCTTTTCCCCCCTTTAACCAGGCTGTGCTCTTCCAAATACCCACCTCCTTCTGTGCTTCACCTCTCATATGTACACAGCATTTTTTGATTCACATAAATAAGAAAGACTGGTTCAAAATACCAGCAGGATCAACAAGGACTCCAGGCTCCCCCACCTTTTATTCTCTGCTATGTTGCACTTACTGACAGAGGATCTGCTCTGCAGCTGGTGGTGGTAGTCACTTCTCTCTCTCATGCTGTGCACAGAAAGAGTTTCCAGCTCTTCAGCTGCTGCTGCTCAGAGAAAGAAAACTGCCTGACCAGCTCCTCTCTGCTGCAACTTGCTTCACATGCTGGAATGAGCGGGCTTGGGGATTGTTTCCGGCGCTTTGGGGGTTGCTTCCGGCACTTCCTCCAGCTGCAAAGGAGAATGCAATGGATGGGGGATCCAGGGGGGGCCTTCAAAAGTGACAGAAGACAGCAGCTCCTCTGGCTTCTGCTGCCTTGGAAAAAGGATTGGATTGCACTGAGCGTTCACCCCTTTCCAAAACAGCAGACTCCGGCAGCTCTGCCGGTTTCTGCTGCCTTGGGGAAAAAAAACCTTAAAGAGGTGGACGTTCAGAGCAGATCGCTCTGAGTGCCTGCCCCTTTCCAACACAGCAGACGTCTGCTGCCTTGGGAGAAACCTTAAAGGTGCAGACGTGCCGAGCAGATCATTCCCTGGAAGTGCCAGTGAAAACAATCCCTGGCTGCCTGGCGTGTCACCCAAAACGTCTTCACATGTCAGCAGTGACACGCGTGTCATAGGTTTGCTATCACCGATCTGGGCCATCTTTCTTTCTTGTCTTCTTTCCTCCCAGTGCTCTTTTTTACCTTTTGTGGGGCTCCTTCTGTCTCCCTCTTTCCCTATTATAGTCAATGGTCCTCCTTCTTCCTTCCTAGGGTAAAGGCAGGGGAAAGGGCCCACATGGATTGGAGTGAGCTCCCATGGCCTCTGGGGTACTTGCCTGCAGCTGGAAAGGCCAGGCGCGCTTACCAACGCGCACGGAGCCCAAGCCTCAAAATGTCAGAGTACATTTCGACGCAGAACGAGGTTTGTGGTCATGCCACGGAAGAGCAAGCCTCTTTGGGATGCTGCTGCGCACGCCACCATTGCAGCTCTGAGTGGCCCGGAGCCTCCATTGAGCGAGTGCCATGCCGTGCCTGTGCTGAAGACTAAGGTGGCAGCACAGTCTTCCCCCCCGGACTCCTGTACAACTCTGAGCTGCCTAACGCCCGGAGCACACATAGGACCGCGCCAGCATCCTCACCAGGACATCAGCACGGGCACCAGCTAGCCATCCCCAGGAAGCCCCACAGTGAAACCAGCAGGAGGAGCAGGAGCGCAGCGCCAGCAGCCTTATTGGTTCTTTTCCGCCTTTTTCTTCCGCCTCCTGTCTGCAAGGTAGGGTAATGGCAGACCAAGCTGGCAATGGGGGGGGCCTCAGCTAGCCCAGAATGGGGGGAGGCAGGTCTCTCCAGCCTCCAAAAGGCCGAGGTTATCTCCCAGGTCTTCCCCAAGGGTTACTCCCAGGGAGGAACCTCATCCAGTGTCTCCAAGTCAGGAAAGGAGCAACAAAACACATGACACCAGGCCTGCTGCCTGCTACTATTGGCGCCTGGTCCTGGAGACAGTGACACAAAGGGTTACTCCCTAGAGTTTGCCACCAAACCCTGGAATCGCTTCTGGAAATTCACAATTTCCAAAAACCCAGTGAAATATCAGGTAAAGATCCAGGCCATACAGCATTAACTGGACATCCAGGCAATAGAACCAGTGCTGCACAGCCAGAGGAGCTCGAGGGTCTATTCAGTGTTGTTCCTAGTACTCAAGAGATGCAGGGTCACCCAAGTGATCCTGGACCTCAAATGGCTAAACGAGTTTCTGAAGAAACGCAAGTTTCAAATGGAAACCTGGCGTTCCATCACAGCGGCACTGGAAAAGGACGCTCAGTGGCATTCTTGGATTTATCAGAGGCTTATCTGCATGTTCCGATCAGACCCAGACACCGCACGTTCCTCCGCTTTTGTACAGGAAGAAGCATTTTCAGTACTGGGCTCTTCTTTTTGGCAGCATTGTCCAGGGGGCTGCGAGCGGCTATTGAGCTGGCTTGCTCCAGAGGCTTGCTCTGGATGCTCCAGAGGGCATCAAGGCTTATTCAATCCAGAGGGTGGCTACCTCTGCAGCTTTTGAGGGCTATAACTCGTTGGGAGACATTTGCAGGGCGGCAACGTGGTTCTCAGCACATACATTTACTAAGCACTCCTGGATGGACATGGCTGCTTCCACCAAGGCTAGCTTCAGTATAAAGGTCCTACAGAAGGTGGTAGGGGATTAGGCATTCTTCCTCGCCTGCCCTGCGCCTTCTAGTACTGCTCTGGTACATCCCATAGGTGACTAGTGCCCCCCTTCCTCCTCCCAGAGAAAACTAGGAATTCTTACCTGGGAATCTCCCATTCTCGGGTGAGGAAAGGGGGGCACTGGGCCCATCACAATTAGGCTCGGCAGGTCACCTATAGAGACACAGGTGCACGGGAGGTGGGGGCTAGCTTCTCATGCCTCACCCTGGGGACGTGTTTGTGCTTTCCTTTCCTTTGCTTATGTGTATATGATCATGACACTTATAACAGGAAACTTCTAGTCTGGTCTTAGCTGTTTCAGTTTGCCTGCCAGGGTGCCAGTGTTGGGTGCTCACATGGGACTAAGGGAGGATTCCTGCTCTTCAGTTCTGGATGGGGGACTGGGATGCCCTCCTATGGGGAGAAGCCTTGATCTTCAGGCGACCCTGCCATCAGGAGTAGGAGGGGCATTCCCATAGGCGATGGGTCCCCCCTCTTCCTCATCCCAGAATAGGAGATTCCCAGGAAAGAATTCCTTGGGGGGGGGGGTTGTCAGAACATTTGGCTAATGTTTGACATTTTTACTCATTGTAGATGATTTGTCAGTTTAAGCATGGCATTATTTCTTTGAAATTGTCACATTTCTCTTTGTTCTGAAATATCATGTGATTACAAAAAACAACAACACCGAAGAACCAAGTAGAATTTATTCGTTCATTTAAATTTCATTCATTTATAAAACTGATCTTTTTTGGCCCACAAAAATGAGTAAAACATATGATGTGGTCCTCATACTGAAATGTTTGGAGACACCTGCTCTAGAGGGTTCTCTGACTATTTGGATGGGAGAGGATATGCTCTCTTGCTCTCCGTTGCTTCTCTTCCCTTCTGGTGGCTAGCAGAAGAAGAATAAAATGTGAAAAATGAACAAAAATCTGCTTAATTTTAATTTGTACAGGTTGCAGAAATGCACTATTTCAATTAGTACAGAATACTCATGGCTAAATGACTGTGGAGGCTTTTCTAAAGTTAACTGCAAGTGCTAAACTGTGTTACTACAATTAGAATTCATTTGGCTGACTTACTCTACAAGTTTTGCGAGGAGCCTTACCCTGTCATGTAAATCCCTCCTCTCCCTTGCTGCTGTAGCCAGTAAGCAATGCCAAGATGTTGCTTTTCCCTGTGAGGATTGGCTAAAATGGTGCAGGAGAGGAGTGATTTCCACTGCAAGGTAAGGCTTCTTGCAAAACTTAGAGTTTTGCCCTCCCTTAGATCTGCCTCTGCTCCAGGTTGAGCATTCTTGATTTTAAGAAAGCTCTGCTTTAAAAGCAGTTAAGCACTGCTGGGAATGGACCTTTCATGGAAAGGGAGCTGCTTTCAATGGGGCATAACTCTCATGTGTAGGACGGTAGAACTGAAGTGAGATGGTGAGAATGGCTTGTGGATCTCTTTGTGGGGGAAAAAGAATGTGCCAATTGGCTTAAAAAAAAACATTTGTTGCTGTTAGGAATATGCTGTTTTGTTGTTTACTGATTTGCTGGGTGATTTGTACTGTTCAAATAGTTAAATAAATAAAGTTAAGCGGGGGTGACACCATACCCTGGTAATAGTCCGGTGTACTTAGGGTTTAAGGTCCAAGTAATTGTAAGAGAAGCGTTCTCTGCAGGATTTGACA
>JAJKFI010000113.1:1257485-1272006 GCA_029204185.1 Lerista edwardsae | reverse complement strand
GAACTTTTTTCCATGCAATACGCACACCTAGTACTGTCAAATCCTGCAGAGAACGCTTCTCTTACAATTACTTGGAGTTTAGACCATTTTCGAAGCTGAATGCACCGGACTATAATGTCAGATAATGACCTGAAACTTCTGCTTGGAGTGGCACGCTTGGAGAAGGTGTGATGAGACCACAATCCATCCGCTCGACACACACTCCAGCCTGCCACTCTACTGGATGCTCTCATGCTTTTCTGACATGTTGGGAGCAAGTTGGAAGAGGATCATGGCAGCCCCAGTGGATACTGGGGGTGCCTTTTTAAAGATAGGGGAACATCAGTGGTTTTGCTGCCTCAAAATTTAAAAACATAGAAATTTGTTTAATGTTGCCCTATCTTTTTAATAGGAGTCCCAGAATCCATGGTATCTGTGGATAACTGAAACAGTGGATACCAAATCACCATTGGTACCAGGGCACAATTGTACAAGGAAACCACTTGGCATGCCCCAACCAACTGATTCATCTAGAACAGCCTTTTGTACTTAAAAATATTCAAATGGTAGTTTTGTTTTATTTCCCGTCTTACAACAATATGCAAGTATTGCTGTGGGTGGGGGGCACTACTCACAGAAGTATATACACAGATTTTAATTAAGATCTCCAAATCCAGGTACTTTGGATTCATTACCTAGAAGACAAGCGTTCATTTTTGAAAGTGCTGTGAAGTTTTTATATTTACATATATACTGTATAATAGAATGATTTTCAAAATGGGCAGAAGTTTTTCCAGCAACTGTTTGTACATTTTCTGATATTGCTTCTGTAGACTGTTCAAAAAAAACTGATCAAGCTAGCAAAATTGTTTCCTGAAACAATTCAGCACTAAGAAGACTTGGGCTGCAATCCTATACAAATTTGTCTGGGAGTAAATCCCATTGAATTCAAAGGAATGCACCTCTGAGAAGACATGTATTGGATTGCACTGTTGAATTATTACACTAATGCTGTAGTTCCAAAGCTTTTCAGATTGGCTCCTCATTTGACCTACTGGGCTGTTGACTGTAGCTCCCCATTAAGTAGCTATACATCCTATACATGGTATAGGGCGGCAGGGGTTTTGCAAGGATTCTGCAGTCTGCAACTCTCCAGGAAGCCATGACTCACAGTTTGGGAACCACTGCCCTAATGCTTGGCAGCGTATATAAGTTCAAGGGCTAGTGATTTGTTTTCTATTTAAATGAAATCTAGGATTTTCAGGAAGCAAAATACTGTGGTCCATACCACATTCAGTTGGAAGTATTGAATTGAAAGTCATAGTATATATACATTGCTTCTTGCCATGTTTTGCAAAGAAGGCATACTTAGATATGCAAAGGCACTGATCACAGAGGGCACTTGAAAAGGATCCCTTTGTGGTTGCCATATTGTGCCTCCTGGTAGCATGGCAATCACATTGAGGGCATTATGCTTAGTTTCTACATGTTCTAAATAAACCTATTTAGGAAATCCATGCATTGTAATAAACACTTTACTGGAATAAGAGATGGTCTATAAATAGGGGTGGGTTTTTTGTTACACACTGCATAAAAACACAAAATGCGCCTTTTGGGGGTTGAAATATTTGTATAAAAACACAAAACACCGCATTTAGGTGTTTAAGTTATTTTCCAGAAATTGAAATAGATTACTTTTCCAATTAGAAATAATACTGTGGGTGCTGACACTATATCACCTATATCATCTACCTAGTACCCTTTTAAACTATTTAAAATTAATAAAAGTGAGAAGTTGGAATGAGAATGTAGAATAAAAACACATCACTGCAATTTACTATTTTAATCAAAAAAATTTGAGGAAAAAAATGACGAATAAACCATACCCATATCTATAAATAGAGGTGCTTGTTTCCAGTAAAATGGGATTACAGCCTAAGTCTTACTGAATACAATGGGCTTACTTCTGAGTAAAATAAATAACACCCTTTGGAAACACTTCTATCTAGAAATCCAGGTACATTTAAGCATTGGATTTTTTAATGCTTCTTTCTTATTTTGTCATTTTATTAAGAATACTCTGAGTTGGGAGAGCTTCCTCCCAGATCACCGTTTCAACCAGTTTGTGAAAACGGCCCCTTTAGGACAGTGAAAGAAGAGAGAAAGAGAACATCCAAGGAGCTTCGAGAACTCTGGCAAAAAGCCATTTTGCAGCAGATACTACTACTTAGGATGGAAAAAGAAAATCAAAAATTGCAAGGCAAGTAACTATTGGATCAAAACCTTAAGATGGGAAAGAACCTAAACCAATAAATAAGTGATCTAGAAGCTTTATATGTAATTGTCATGTGCTTGCTCAGAACCCCCTTTTCCCCAATAACCTGTCATGTTTGCTTTATTTCTCTTTTGTTGCACTTTACCTATAGTTGTTTACTTATTCTTAATAGCTGTTTTTCTTTTGCCATCAATGGCAACTCTTATCCTAGTTCCTGGAAGTTCTGATAAGGTGCTCAAATTCTGCCTCCTTTGAACTGCGTCTCTGGATCCACCTGCTCATGTTTAAAGGTCTTAATTTGACTACAGCAATCACATGCCAGCCTACAAATATTTCAAATGCAGTGTGAAATCTTTAAATGCAATCACAAAACTTCGTATCACATTAGGGCTTGGCTGAAGTATCACCTACAAAATGTTCATTGCAAAATAGGGAGGCTGTGGGATTGATCACAAGGGTTTCTTTGGGTCTGATTCTCCTCCTTACCCAGCACTTCAGTCTAGGCACAAACATGGGGAGAGAGGTTGCTTGATTATCCTATTACTCCAACATCTCATAGGGTAGACCTTCAGATTGGATCTGCCTGTCCATGTTGCCAATCCTCAATTAAGGGGTTCCTAGGCGTTCTAAGGCAACCTTCCAACCTAGTTCGCTTTCTCACAAAGAAACATCCTCTTGTGAGATGCTCAATCCCTGTGCCCTCGGCCCATTGCTATGGATTTTTAATTGTGACCCTGCATGGGTGACCCCATCTGTGTTCTGCCTCTATCCCAGCTGCAACGAGACTGATTGACCACATCTGCATAGTCAGTGAAAAGGATAAGATGCCACTCTGAACTCCAGAAGGAAGAGCACAAAATCTTGCTTGAACTTTGCAAGTCTTTTTTTTCCTTTTTTGCATCCTCGGTAGCTATTTATAGCCATGATTATTTGCCTTTCTGCTGCCATTTTGTTTTCTCCTTCACAAAGTGTGTGGTTCTAGCTAGTTAAGGATCACTTAGGCTGCAATCCCAACCTCCTGGTAGGCTGGCACAAGTCCCTTGTGCTGACCTATAAGTGTCGCAAACATTTCGGAAAGCATGTTTGTGCCACTTTTGGAGTCAGGGAGACCTTGCATCAAGAGGCAGGTAAGGCTGGCTTAGGGAGCTGGCAAGGGGGGGTGAGAGGGCAGGGGGAAGGTGGAGGAAAGGCAGATTGGGGGGGGAGGGTCCATGGGCCCTGGAGAGAGGGAAGGCCAGCATCCAGCATTTAGGCCAGTTCCTATCCCCAGCCTGATTGGACTTACATAGGCCACTCAGATTTGTACCAGCAATTTTTGCTGACCCCTAACAAAATTATGCAGATACAGCAGATCTCTTTTCCCTCTCACACAATACCAGAACCAGGGAACTTCCTCTAAAGCTGTTAGGAGAGTTAGAACAAATAAAAGAAAATATTTCTTTACCCAGTATGTAATTAGTTTGTGGAACTACTTACCACAAGATATGGTGAAGGTGTCTGGCTTGGATGCCTTTAAAAGGGGATTGGACAGATTTATGGAGGAAAACTCCATCATAGGTTACAAGCTATGATGAGTATGTTCAATCTGAGATTAACTGGTCACTCATGAGGGCTGGTTAGGAATCTTTTTTCTGTCATCCAAATTGGCCATGGATGGCAGTTTTTTTGGTTTACCCCAGACTGGCAAGGGAGGGATGGGAATTCAGTAGGTTTCATTACTTTAAAACTGCTGATTTGTGATTAATAAAGTTAAACCTCAACCTCAGTCTAGTTTCTTCCTAGGGGTGGTGCAAGGGTAATAGGCTACCTTAGAATGCCAGAAGCAGGGGAGTGGCAGCAATATACAATATATCTGGTTCTCTTTTGTGCTCCTTCAGGCATTTGTGCTCCTTCAGGCACTGTGAAATAGAGGAAGCTGGACTAGGCAGACCCTGGGCAAGGTTTTTTTTAATGTTCTTACTATTCTCTGAGATGAGCAAAGGGAGGGGACATTCGAGACCTCCGGGAATGCCCCTCCTACTCCAGAAGGCAGGACGGCTCCTCTGGCTTTCATCCCCAGTCCGGACTGACAAGCAGGAAATAGCTCCTTCGATACTGAATAGCACCTCGTTCCTTCCTTCTGTGAGCAGTGGGCGAAAATGAGCCCAGCTCAAAAAACAATTGAGAAACAAGGGAATGAACAAGATCTTTACAAAGGCAAGGCCCTTGCAGCTTGGATGAACTAAAATGAGGAGACTCCTAAAGACTACTTATGATTCCTTAATAATGAAAGAGGCAAAAGGCCTTTGCATCTGACACTTCATTAGAAACTCACAAAAAAACAACAACTAAAAAAAAACCACATTCAGGTGCAGAAACCTAATAAAAATAGGATACCTGTTGTATTATGCTGCTTCTGGACTACAAAGCTGTGACCAGTACACTATACAAACAGTAAACTCAAAACAATGCAGCAAAATCATGAAGTAACACTATGCCCTGGAAAATGGGTGTAGAAAGAAACTGCAGCCTGGTATTCGTCCACTTGACCCGTTCGCATAGCCTGAGCAGCCTTGCAGCACCCACACTGCCAACCATATCTTTCAAGGTATTTCAAGAGTTGTGGTGTCTTAGTGAATTCTCTTACTAAAATTATTTTTGGCTAAGCCCGAAAAACCCCAATTCTTAACTTGCATACACGTTTTGGTATGCTGTTACAGGGTTCTGTTTTGGCAACATCAACAAGGAAAAATGGCATTCTTCAATCTTGTGACTGGACTTGCAGTGGAGGACTAGACTGCACTCTCCTGTAGATTGTCTCACCACTATAATAAATCTGAGTTCCGTTTTGATGATGCATTATGGTATTAAATCATAAAAGTGATGGCATTCTTATGATTTATCAGAATACTATGTCTCAGGAATGACACTGTGCTGGTAATGTATTGTCACAGTAATGACTTGTTGAACGTATATCAAGCAGATGTCATTAAAGTGATAGCTGCTTTATGATGCATTACTTTTTAAACTTGTTCCAGGTTAAATTGAGAGTGCAAGCAATGCTTTAAATGACACCTTAAGGGGAAAAAACCCAGTCACAATATTTTAACATCTTAATTGCCTTCGCTCTTGCCTTAATGCCTGCCATACCTCTGCTAACTGGGCAAAAGGCACTTTTCCAAGTGGTGCTCCTCTAATATTTAGCAGGGGGAGAGTAATTGTCCCTCTTCACCCCTGCACAGTCTTTCTAGTGGCTGTTGCTGGTGGTCTGCCCTTTTTATAGATTGTGAGCCCTTTGGGGTAGGGAGCCATTTAACTGCATTATTATTATTATTACTATTTGCCTGTAAACCGCTTTGGGAACTTCGTGTTGAAAAGCGGTACATAAGTATGTGTTGATTGATTTGATTAATTTCAGCTCTTTCTTGAACGTCCTCAGGCATATAGGCGATTCCCATCTTTTATTAATCCGCAGTGATGTTATTTATCTATGTCCTCTAAATTCAGCTACCCCTTTAGGCCACCTGGCCACTTGCATTAGCCTTGCCCACCCATCCCTTGACAGCTATGCTGCAAAGACCTTCAGGACGGGAGTGCAGCTACCACACTGGCCTCTCCCTCCTGCCTTGAATTCAGCAGCTAAGGCTGAAACTCTTCCTGTGACCCAGGGCAGCTTTCACAGCACGCAACTCAGAGTAAGGGGATATATTTCTGTTTACCTCAGGTTGCGCCGCAGCCACCCCGTGGAGCTGCTTGGATCTGCGCAAGGGAAATCGCTAGCGCAGATCTGAGGCCGGTGTAATGCTGGGCTGGCCAGGAGGGAGATTAGGCCAAAGTCACCCAGGCCTGTCCCACCCCCCTCCCAGGCTCTGTCTGTCCTTTCCCCACCTTTCCCCTGCCCCAAAATGCCCCAGTTCCTCCATCCCACCTT
This sequence comes from Lerista edwardsae, assembly GCA_029204185.1. Taxonomy (NCBI): domain Eukaryota; kingdom Metazoa; phylum Chordata; class Lepidosauria; order Squamata; family Scincidae; genus Lerista; species Lerista edwardsae. Next base: position 1,265,842 of record JAJKFI010000113.1, on the reverse strand, counting down.
CTTCTCCAACCTTCCACTTGCTGTCCTTAGGCAGCATAAACTTACCAGGTCTGGGGCGGGATCCATGCACGGGCTCATCCGGCTCCAGTCATGAACATGCTTCACAGCACTCTCAGATGGTGCAAGGGCCGTCAGCACAAGCACGTCTTCAGGACTGCACTCAAACTCAGCTTTCAGCTCCACTGTAATGCCACGTTTCAAGTCTGCACCACTTTCTGTATGTAACAGCGCAGATGATACAGATGTGTGTTTTCAGCTCTTACATACAGTAAACTGCTAGGAGGGGCAAGCCCTGTAATGCCATTTTTTGAAATGTCCATCGTTCTCACCCTGTGGCAACATAAAGGTGCTTGAATTGTAATATTGTCATGTTTCCATTTTATTTTCTTTCCCTTTCAAAGCTGCTGCAACATGCTTGCCTCTTTTGACTGTCATAGTTCATTAAGCTGATGTTTTCAGTGAACTGTTTTCAATAACTATTTGTCATATATGGGGTGTCATTAGCTTGCATGTCTTAAATCTTTTTTGTCTAGCTTCTGAAAATAATCTGCTAAATAGACGTCTGAAGCTTGATTATGAAGAAATCACCCCATGCCTCAGAGAAGTTACATTGGTTTGGGAAAAAATGCTGAGCATGCCAGCAAGGTCAAAACTGAAGTTTGACATGGAAAAAATACATTCTGCTGTTGGGAAAGGTGAGTTTATGTTCATGTAGGATGTATGCTTGTGTATATATTCATTGGAAAGTGAACTGTCAAATAGCTGTTTTACCAGGTGGAGAATATTGTCCAACGTGGGTCAATAGCAGTTGCTTGAGTATTCTCTTCAGAGACCCACAGCCCAATCCTATTTAAATTTGCTTTCACCTCTGTAAGTCTCCTGCTCTGCAATGGATCTTCTCAGACCTGTGCTAGCAATTTCTCCAGCACAGATCTGAGGAGAGAAAGGGGATAGGCTGTAGTGTGCTCCCTCACCACCAGATCCACCTCCTCCCTCTCAAGTTCCCCCGCATTCTGCACTCCCACACCCTCTTCCCCTGCTTGCTAAACTGCTCCAGCTGGTATCCCCTCAAGTTAAACCAATTGAATGTATAGTGGGGCAGAATGTGGGTGGGGATTTGCATTTGGAGAGCTGACGACATGTGCGTTCTGGCAGCGTGCTACTCCATGTGCTGCCGGAAAGCACTTTATAGTGCTTTTTCAGCAGTTCCCAGCAGCAGAACACATGTTTTGCTACCGGCTAGCCCTGATAGGGTTGGGCTGGGTTGGGTTATCAGTGCCATCAGAATATGATCATATTGATATTGTGCCATCAAATTCAGAATCAGGAGACAGGAATGTCAATCTCCTCCTAAACCCATATTCAGAGAAGCACCATTAGAACAGTGCAGTATCTCTTCTCGAGCTTCTTTTTTCCCAGATCACACTTGAATTATGGGACATTGGCAGCATTCCCCTTCCTCAAATAGCAAAGAACTGAATGATCCATACTGGATTTGTAAGGAGGTCTGCTGCCAATTTAACATCCTCTGCCTACGTATACAGCCCTTCCAGTAATCATGTAGCCCAAGATTACTAGGCAAACTTAGAATCATACCATTGGAAGGGACCTACGATGTCATCTAGTCCAACCCCCTGCCTGTAGCAGGAAATCCTCCTAGACCATCTCCAGCAGGTGCCTGTCAAGTCTCTGCTTGAAGGTCTCCAGTGAAGAAGAATCCACCACCTCCCTTGGCAGACTATTCCACTGTCGAACCACCCTTATCATCAAGAAATTCTTCCTGATATCCAGCCAGAATCTTCTACTCTTGCTGTTTATACCCATTGGACCTAGTTTTACTGTCAGAGAGGTGAGAACAAATTTGTCCTTTTTTCCATATGAAATCCCTTTAAGCATTTGAAGAGTGATATCATATCCCCTCTCAGCTTTCTTCAGGTGAAACAAGCCAAGTTCCCTCAACCTTTCCTTATAGAACCCTAAAATCCAGCCCTCTAATCATCTTTGTTGCTCTTTCTGAACCAGTTTGGCTGCATCTTTTTTGAACTGAAGTGTCCAGAATTGGGCACAGTACTCCAGGTGAGGTCTCACCAATGTGGAGTAAAGTGGAACCACAACTTCTTGCAACTTGGAAGTTATAGTTCTGGCAATACAGGCTAAAATTGCACTAGCCTTCTTTGCAGCTGTATCACACTGCTGACTCATGTTCATCTTGTGATCCACTGCAATTCCAAGATCCCTCTCACATATTGTGCTGCCAAACCAGGTTTTTCCCATTCTGTATCTGCGTCTTTGATTATTTTTGCCAAAGGGTAGAACCTTGCATTTTTCCTTGTTGAACTTCATCTTATTCATTTCAGCCCAGTATTCCATTTTGCCAGGGTTTTCCTGAAGGCTTCTACTATCTTCTGTTGTGTGTGCTACTCCTCCCAGTATCCCTTCATCTAAGTAGTTTATGAAGATGTTAAAGAGATCTGGGTCCAAGACAGAGCCCTGGGGCACTCCACTTGAAACCATCTTCCAGGTCGAGGCAAAGCCATTGACCATCACACTTTGTGTGTGGTTATCCAACCAGTTGTGAATCCATCTAACAATGATTTCATTCAGCCCATATTTTACCAACTTGCTGATTAAGATGTTGTGTGGAGTCCTGTCAAATGCTTTACAGAAGTGAAGATAAATCACATTCACAGCATTCCCACCATCTTATAAGCTCGTTATCTGATCAAAAAAGGAGATGAGATTTGTCTGACAAGATTTGTTTTTTACAAATCCAGGTTGAGTTCTGCTAATCACGAAGTTGTTGTCTATATGTGTGCAGATTGTATGCTTTATCATTTGTTCCAATATCTTCCTGGTACTGAAGTCAGATTGATGGACCTGTAATTTCCTGGGTCTTCCTTTCTCCCTTTTTGGAAGATTGGGACCACAGCAGTATGCTTCCAGTCTAGCAGCATCTCCCCTGTCCCCCAGGATTTCTCAAAGGATAATTGATAAAGGCTCTGCAAGTACATCCACAAGTTCCTTTAGGATGCAACTCATCTGGTCCAAATGACTTGAATTCATTTAGGCCAGTTAGGTGGTTCCTGACTTGCCATACGGTTTGAGAAATCAAGTTAGATAATTTTGGGTAGATAAAGATACAAATTACTAGATAAAGTTGGAAACAGATGGGTCTTTTGCTAGTACAATTTTAAACAGTTCAATGTCTTCCCTGTTTCAATGTATTCACTTCCTTTGTTCTTATTTTCTTTTGAATAGGAGTTCCCAGGCATCATCGGGGTGAGATCTGGAAATTTTTAGCAGAGCAATACCAGCTTAAGCATCAGTTTGCTAGTAAACAACAGCCAAAGGATACGCCTTACAAAGAACTCTTAAAACAGTTAACCTCACAGCAGCATGCAATACTTATTGACCTGGGTAAGTCCATTAAAATTTTTTTTCTGAAATAGGTTGTATCAGTGGTTCCCAAATGTTTTAGCACCAGGACCCACTTTTTAAAATGACACTCTATCACAGTGATTTTCACCCTTTTTTATGTCACGGCATACTGGCAAGGCAATAAAATGGTCAAGGCACACCAATTGAAAAGGCATGCTGCCAGTTAGGGCTCACATCACCCAATGGCCCGACTAATAAATGACTGTCTCCCAAATTCTTGTGGCACAGATGAGAACCATTCGCAGCCACCAATGTGCCACAGCACAGTGGTTGAAAATGGCTCGCTATCAGGACCAACCTAGCTTTATGAAACAATTTTTTTTCACTTTACCAGCCACTCAAACCTCTGTTTTTATCCTTTTAGTTATGGGAGGGGGGTTACCTTCTGGAGCACATGTTGAGCTTACACGTTAATCAGATCAGGATCATTATAGTGGCCTGGCTTTTCCCTTTGCCTGGCCATTGATAAGAGCCTGGGCACAATTGCCTACTCATGAGTAGCTTGTTTGGCTACTTCTTACATGTGTGGCTCAATTTCCCATTCTCTGGCAGAGGAAGGATGTCATTTCCTGATCAGCATTCTCTGATGCATGCATTCCCTGATCAGCATCCTGAGGAAGGTCAGGAAGGATCTGTCTTGGTGGCAGAATGTGTAATGACTATTAGAATGTTTGCTGATGGGAGAACCACCGTGGAAGACAGTCACAACAGATGCCATCCTGCTCGGGTGGGAGGCTCATATGGAAGGGGCACCTGGTCCCTGGAGAAAACCTGTCTACATATCAATGTCCTTGAACGCGACATGACTGGTGCTTCCAAGTTTTTCAGATCACCTGCAGGAGAGTCATGTGTTGATCAGAATGACAGGGATCAACAGACAGGGAGGCAAACAGTCGAACTCCCTGAGCAAGGAGGCAGCAAAACTGTTTGCCTGGGCAGAGTCCCAATCAGGGCCGAACACCTGGTGGGCCCAGCCAATACTACAGTGGATTGGCTTAGCAAGAGATGTCTAGTGGAGACAGAGTGGCAGTTGAACCCTTAAGTATTCCGCTCTTTGACCCAGAGATTCGGCCTGCCACTGGTGGATTTGTTTGCATCTCCAGAAACTACACAGCTGCCCAGATCCTACTCAAGAGGGCAGCAAGATGGTGCAAAGGCAATGGATGCACTCCAGAGACCCTGCCTGGCGGTCTCCTGTACGCTTTCCCCCGGTAGCTTTCCCCCTGATCCAGCGAGTCCTGCACAGAGTAAGGGCACTCAGGGCAGTCATCATTCTCATCGCACCAAGGTGGCCATGCAGACCGTGGTTCCCAGAGCTCCTACATCTCTCCAGTCAAAAGCATTGGGTGCTCCCATGCAGGGAAGATCTTCTTCTGCAGGGGCCTACCAAGCACCCACAACCGCAGCTGTTCCATCTGTTGGCCTGGGGGCTGAGTGGGGCTTGCCGGCAAAGTTAGGTTACTCGGAGCGGGTGATGTCGGCCCTGTTAGCATCACGTAGAGTCTTGACTGAGAAGACCTATGGTTCTATGTGGAAGACCTTCTACAAATGGGAAGTGGGAAAAGAGTAGCACCCACAAGTGCAAAAGTAAGGCAGGTCTTGGTGTTTCTTCAAGATAGACTGGAAAAAGGCCTCTCTACCTCCCTCATCAGCATGCTGGGGGCAGGTTCATGGTCTTGCATCTCAACACACCAGCATGTAAGGAGGTTCCTAAGGGGGGGTCTCCCTCCTTAACCCTCCTCAATTTCACAAGTTCCCTAGTTGGGATTTAAACAAGGTTTTAGTGGCCTGCCTTTAGTGGCTCACAGGCAAGCAAGCCTTTTGAGCTCCTGGCCATGATACCCCTTAAGATAATGTGTCTCAGGGTATTGTTCCTAGTGGCCATCATATCAGCAAGGAGGGTGTCAGTTTCTTTGTTAATTTGGTTATAAGGAAACAGGGGTAACGTATCAGGTTTGAAGAATTCTTAAGAACAATGTTCTTCAACCTTGGGGTCAGGACCCAAGTGGGGTTGCAAAGCCTCAGTTGTGGGGTTATGGCAGCTTACGGGAACAAAAAACGTTTGCAGACCACTGAACTAGAGCACCACCAGGTAAGGGGGAGGCATCTGGTCAGGTACCAGGAAATTGTGTCTCAGTCCTAAAATACCTCTCTCTTGTGCCAGGCTTCAAACCTTTTCTGTTCTCTGTAATAAGAATACAGTGAACAGCGTGGGAGTGGGGATGGGGTTGGGCTAGGTGGTTTCCAGGATGGGGTCCTGGGGGAGGGGTCAGGATCAACAGTGGGATCCTCAGCCTCATACTTTATATATTGGGGTCATGGCATTAAAAAGGTTGAAGACCACTGCTTAAGAATGTCTTTTATTGCTTAGCAACCCAAATAAAAGTTATGAGCAGGTGAGAAAAAGGTTGGGAGCAAGACAGTGTGTCTGTCACTATGAAGACAAGAATGTCCTGCATTAGATTCTGTTGGCTACTACTTCACCTCATTTGGTATAAATTCCCCCCCCCCCTCAATTTGTGAAAGGTTTGTGAAATGAAGTTCATAACCTGATAGCTTTCAGAATAAACCTGGAACTCTTAACAATAGCATATAAATCACTTTCACTACACATTTTGTTAATTAATTTTCAATCTGGATCTCCATGATAGGTCATAACATTAACTGTTTTTATGCCCACCCACTTCAGGTAGTTGCAGAGAGCTACTCTGCCCAATCTTATTCTAGATTGGGCTGTCACACAGAGGAATTTGTGACAGCAGAACACAGTTCCACTGTTGTAAAATGCCTAATGAGGAATTGCACAGGAGGCGGCATTGATCCACTTCTGTTGATGGACCCTGTTGTGCCCACCATAAAAGGCGGTGGGTCCAGGAGGGGCGCGGGCTTCGGATTTGGCCTTATGGCTGAATCCTAACCCTGTTCCCCAGACCGCATGACCCTGATTCAGGTTACGCAGCCCTGTCGGATCTGCGCCTTTCTTCTTTTCTGATGGGCAGAACTCAATATACTGTCCATCAGAGTGGAACATCTGGCTGGAGTGCACAACCTGGAGGCCGACTGGCTCAGCTACCAGAGAGTCACAGTATTCTGGGGAGATCATTTCCACTCTTCTCACTTCTCAAAGGGGATCTGCTCTGCAAAACTACAATACCACCAGGAAAACTTTCTTCTCCTAGTGTCAAGGTACCTCTGTCAACCTGTGTGTCTAAACCTAGTGTGGCCCACATTTTGTATTTCCTTCAGTCCTTCAGGATGGTCTAGCAAAGGGTCTACAGACCAGTACCCTGTGCAGACAGGTATCCACCCTTCGGGGCATTTTGGGTTCTGATATCAAAACCAAGTTTTCTTCTCATCCACACGTCAAAAGGTTCTTGAGGCTGCTTTGATTAATCCCATCCACCAACCCTGTACGGAGGTTGCCCACCTAGGTCTTGAGCACTGTCCCTCAGGCTCTCACTTCTGCTCACTTCTGAGCCCATGGCTAAGATTCCCTTACAGGACTTGACCCTGAAGACCCTGTTTCTGGTGTCCATTACATCGGCCAGAAGGGTCTCCGAACTAAACACACTCTCAGTTCACTTGGAGCTCTGTGTCTTCCATAAGGACAAGGTCACCCTGAGGACAGACACGCCCTTCATTCCCAAGATAAACTCTCTTCTTCATAGAGAACAGAAAATCGTGTTACCATCTTTTTGTACCCATCCCTCCCATCTCTCAGAAAGGATCTGTCATAAACCTGATGTCAGACGAGCCTTACGATTCTACACAGAGCACACCAAACCTCTGCGCAAAACTGATGCCTAATTCATAGTGTTTAGAGAGAAATATTTAGGGAGGAAGGTTTCTACCTCTGCCTTAGTTAGATGGCTCATGACATGCATAGTCTTTTGTTATAGAGCCTATAGGGTTCCTCCCCCACCAGGTATCCAAGCTCATCCCCTCCGGGGTGCTGCCACATCAGCTGCTTTTAGGGGAATTCCTTCTGTGCCTGATATTTGTAAGGCAGCAAATCTATATAGCTATCTATATTTTTACCAAGCACTGCAGGATAGACGTTGCTGCCTCTGCAGATGGGGAGACGATTCTTCTCCTTTGGGAGATGGGTTCTGCAGAAGGTCATCAAGTCCTGATCTACTGCCTCACTTGCCCACTCTTTAGAAGTATTGCTTGGCTATATCTCAAGCTTTGGAATCCCTTTTCCCTCTACTGGAGAAAGAACAGGTTCCTTACCTGGGAATTCCTGTTCTCAGTAGAGGGAGAGGCCATTCTACCCACCACTTAGGGTTTTGGCACTCCTATACAGGGTATTTTTGGAGGTAGTTTGGTAGTTAGGGTCTTCTGCCCCATATGTCAATTGCCTTTCTATTTTACTAACCTCTCTGGTTATTATTGTTCCTTGTTCCACTGTTGTTTGGAGTTCTAAAAAGGCTACTTTTTTTCCTCTTTCGGCTCTTCTATGTGGTCTGGGCACACATGAGCCACCCACATGCAGGAGGCCACATGACCTGTTCAGACCCTGTGATGCGGTGGGGGACATTCCCAAGCTTTGGAATGGCCTCTCCCTCCACTTGAGAACAGGAGTTCCCAGGTAAGGAAGCTGTTCTTTCCCATGCTGAAACAAATACCCAAGGCTACATGGGCAGGCTAATTTTTTTCAATTGTGTTTTTACAAACCCAATTGTGATTCATCAAATCCTCAGTCCCAGATGTGGTCTTCACAGTGGCGTCTCTACAGGGAGGGCAGAGCTCTAAGTTTTGCAAGAAGCCTTACCTTGCAGTGGAAATCACTCCTTTCCTGCACCATTTTAGCCAATCCTCACAAGGAAAAGCAACATCTTGGCGTTGCTTACTGGCTACAGCAGCAAGGGAGAGGAGGGATTTACATGACAGGGTAAGGCTCCTTGCAAAACTTAGAG
>JAJKFI010000113.1:1207098-1239792 GCA_029204185.1 Lerista edwardsae | reverse complement strand
TTATGTCAGGGTCAGTCAGGGGTCAGGGCAATTCAGGGGTGTCAGTTACCTGTTGATTGTCTGCAAAGTGTCATCTTCGTGAGGGCCGTCTTTTATGCTTGCAGAAAGTTTCCAAGCTTTAATTAAACTGCTGTCCTTTGATCTCTGTTCCATTGTTTATATTGGTCTGGAGCTCTTCTGAACATACTGTTAACTCCTTAACTTCCAACCCTTTCTGAAGTTGCTGTCCTGTGGTGTGTTTTTAAACCTGTGGGATTTTTCCCTACTGCAGGCAGTATGAATCTGGTTTTTTTTACATCAATTCAGTGCTATCTATCTTGTGCCATTATTTGGGGGGGGGGGTTATGCTCCTCTTCACAAGCGCCATTTCCCTCACTCTCTCCTTGCTGCAGTGATTGGATCCTGACCGTTTCAGTATCGGAGAAACTATCGGTAAAATCAGACAAAATCATAGTCAGACACCCGCAAAGTTTCCCCCACAACTTATTTGAGGGTCATAGAAAATTCCATGAGCCATGATTTTTGGCTCAAAACCTGCCCTCAACTTATTTGTGAGATCAACTCAACTGGAATATCTACAATGATTGGCTAAATGCCACCCAATTTGGTTTATGGCTGAATGGCGATCTTGAACCCAGGTTGGGCACCTCCTCCCTATGGGATAGAATCCACTATCCCAGTCACCATTTTGGCTGTGAAGAACTGGCTGTATAAAACTAAATTTATTATTACTATTTTTATCTTTTTATTATATGTACATTAGCATCTCACAATTTAATATACCATTTTCTCAGTGCAGTTTACAGAAATAAATATAAGCAAAATGTACAATCATTGTAACATGAAACTATTCTAATTGATGAGCAACTTTCATTTTTCAAACTCAATCACTAATCCTGGCAGGATCAACCATGGAAAACCCCGTACGAAATAATCACAGAATGTCTTCCATGTCTCATTCCACTAAAAAACACACAACCTGCTCCAACTATCAGACAAAATTCTGAATAATCTCTCCCCAAGAGATGTAAAGACACAAAGTCTTTACACATAAAGACATCAATATGTTCCCAGTGGGAGGACTGACATTAAATGCGACACGAAACAGAATCCAAAGCATTGCTTTTCCAGCTCAGATGAGAGAAAAAGGGAGGAGCTCTCACTTATCCTTAAAGTTTAGACTGAAGCATATAATTTGTCAAAATGATGCAGGAGTGGTGTTTGCCCCACCCCTCGAAATGCATATGATATGGGTGAGGAACAGGCTGCAGTTGCACTTGGCTTCACTTGTAAGGCTGGACTTGCATTTTCACTTATATTCTCTGAAATGCAATAACATTTGCTTACTACCTTGGAGTTTACATGGAATGTTTAATATTTTACTCAGATCCAACTCCAACTCTGATCCTAGAAAGACAAAAAGCAAAAGGAAGGTTTTTTCTTCTTTAGTCCTTTGTCTGCACTTGGGGAGCAGGTTGTCCTCTCAACCAATACGCTACTGTAAGTGCCGCTGAGATACATGTGTCCTTCATGACACGCTTCCACTCTTTATGATAGTCTGTGATATTGCTAGCCTTGTTGATGGTCAATTGCTGGTTCCTTAGATTTTCTTCATGTGTTTGAACGACATTTTCTTTGGTGCTCCATTAGGGAGGTTGCTCTTGCCAGAGGAGTTTGTGTAGCAGCCAACTGGTGTTCATTCTGCAGATGTGGTCAAACCATTGCAGTCTGTATTTTTGGATTTGGATTTTTTGGATGATTGCACTTTATCCAAATTATCTCTTTACAATGGCGATCACAAAAAGAGAGGCACTGTAATACATAACCTGCCAATGTATGCAATAATTTCTTTCATGAAAAACTGTAAAAGTTTGGGAGCGGAGTGAGCACCTCATATAAGTGTAAAAATTCTGATCCAAGAAAACCTGGATCCTATAACCTAAATACAATTAGCAATTTAAGAAAATATGTCCAGTTTGCTTTATCTGCATTGAATTAATGTTTTTGCTAGTAAGGGGGAAGAACACAGAACTATAGGGTTGAAGTCTTAGCTGGGGATCCCTGGCAATTTTAACCTACCCCTTTGGCTTCTGCCCATACATTCTCAACCTTATCTTCACAGCCACATGGATTAGAAACTTGGGTTTTTGTTTAGTTTTTAAATAAAATTGAATGGTTAAATGCTCAGAATGCCAAATTTTATGGTTGTGCTTGGTATGAAATAGTAAGAGACCAAGAGGTCTATCTATTGGCTAAGTAAATTTCAATAGCAAAAACAACAATGACTTTTGTAATGGCTTATAAACTTATTGCTTTTTCTGGACGACAGAGTCCACTTTGGCAGGTGTACAATGTCAAAACCAGATCTTCCCCTAAGTGAATGTCATTGCAAATCTACCTATCCACTAGATGGCAATGTTGTTCCTAGCAAGTAACAATGAATTGTTTCTTTCCAGTATGTCAGCTTTAAAAGGTAGACAGCCTATTCTTGTCAGAAGAAGAATCTAAAGCTCACCTGAAGAGAACTGCTGTGATAGGCCACAGCATGTCATAGTCTTACCCTTCCCCCACCAGACACACCAGGCAGAAGGCATGAAAATCGGCTCCACTGATTGTTGGCAGCTTTGTAGGGAAGCAGGGTGGCTGTGGAACATTTAGGGCATTCCCCACAGCTCCCTCAGTCTGGCCCTGGTTTTTGAGAGCCTCCCTCATGATATTGTCTGAGCTTAGCTGGTTGCACTTTCGTGGGCCGGGTAGGAATTTTTGGTTGTTGGCCTGATTGGCTTTGGCTCCTGCCTTTTTTTGCCTGCCCCAGACTAGCACTTGGGTTCAGGCCTTTTTTCCTTCAATTTTCTTTCCCTGGTCACTTTAGGCAGGAGATGTGCAGGCCTGGCCTGGGGAGTCAGGGCAATTATGTAGTTGCTGCATTCCGGAGCAGCAATGTCAGGTGGTCTGGGCTGGTGAGGTCAGCTGGCAAGCCCCCGGGCTGGTAACGGCAAAGGTCAATTTTGTCCTGGGGTATCTGCGCTGTCCAGCTGTCTCAACCCACATAGGTTGGCATTGATAAGCACACGCAGTCTTTGACCAAGGGTGGACTTTGAACTAGGATGTTACACCCACCTCCAGGGAGCACAGATATCTACTCCCATTTCCCCCAACTTAGTGGCCCGCCTGCAAGGGGTAGTTTATGTTTCCTTGCTGCTAATGTTGTGTTATTAATAAAGTGGCCTCCGACCCAAGTCTTGCGTGCCTTTATTGTTGGGTGCAGTGCAGCAGAACACAGCAGCACTTTACAACGTGAGCCAATGTGTTGTTTTTGAACCATACTAGTGCCTCCAGTGAGGATGAATATATATAACTGCACTGGGCCCTATGTGACACTGATGGTACACAACTGTTGCCTCCACAACTAACCATTCTCCAGTTGACCCTCTGATGGGTGTGGGCTCTCTGACAGGGCTCACACTTGATCGTCCTCTGATTGCCTGACACAGGCTGGCAGGTCTTGATCTATGCCATTGGGGTCATGTGAACTATATGTCATGGCATCCGGGCTATTCAGTAAGGGGAAGCAGGGGAGGTAGACCCTTCCCTGTTATAGTCTATGGAAAAGAGCTGCAACCTCTCCTATGTTTGCACATGCAGAAATCAGAGCACATGTGCACAAGCACAGGAGAGGCTGAGGCTCTTTTCTGTGAACTAGGATGGGGATGGGTCTGCCTCCTCTAACTGCACATCCCTGCACAGCCTATAGTGAATGTCTACTTATTGGGTACTACCACGTTTAGAAAAAAACCCTTTGCTTCAACCAGTGCCAGCCCATTACATTTTTTCTGTCCAAAGTGGAACATCAAATGCAGTAACTTAGCCGGGGGGGGGGGCTATGTGGAAAGTATGGCAGGCTCTGCAACACACCGTGTAAGTAGCCCTTCCCCCTCGGAGCCCTTTGGGGCAGTGACAGCAACACCTGTCACTGCCCCAAACGGCTCCAACAGCAAGGGGGAGGGGCTGCTTACACTACATGTTGCAGTGGCTGCCATACTGACCGCATTTAGCATTCCTTCCTCTGGGTCGTCTGCTGTGCTGCCCCTGAGACCGACCTGCCTCATGGCAGGGCAAGTCCTGGATTCAGCCTCACTAGACCTTCCTCCATTGAGTTGGGGCAGAAAGACAGCAGGAGTGCCCACTGCCGGGAGCCAAACCAACACAATTGTGGAAGGAATTTCCTGGCTTCATGCCAGGCTGGTAAAGACAGTTCCCTGTGGTTCCACTTTGAAAAATCAGACATTGAAAACGGGAAGTGTTGCTTTTCAAAACCAATCTCGTAAATTTGCCATCCTTTAATGATGGCCTTAATGGAATATGTAGCTTGACTTCCAACCAAGCTCACCCCATTCTGCTGGGCAGTGCTCCTGACCTGCTAGATCCCTCCAGTTTCCATTTTTTAACACAAAGGCAAACTACATTGGTTGAATGCCCATTTGTGTTACTAATGCATCCCTTCTGCTTTTTCTCCCACTTTTAACACAGCACTAAATTGATCAGATGCTCTCCTACACAGCTCTCCCACCAACACAGCATTAAATTATTATTATTATTATTATTATTATTATTTATTTATTTATTTATTTATTTATTTATTTATTTATTTATTGGATTTATATCCCGCCTTTCTGCCCGAAGGCACCCAAGGCGGCATTACAACAAAACACAATAAAATACAGAGTTTAACATTAAAAAACAATTTAAAAACAATATTAAAACAATACAATTTAAAATTTAAAAAACAACAAGCCACGTGGATCATAAGATATAAGCAAGATATAAGTGTAAAAACCAGCCAGCCTGTCAACAGTTAAAAGCTTTTTGAAATAAAAAGGTCTTCAGCCCCTCCCGAAATGTTAACAAAGAGGGAGCAGTTCTCAATTCTAAAGGGAGGCTATTCCAAAGTTGGGGGGCCACCACCGAGAAGGCCCTCTTCCTGGCCGCCACCCCTCTCACTTCTCCTGGTGGCGGCACAGTCAAAAGGGCCCCCCCAGATGATCTAAGAGTACGGGTTGGATTATATGGAAGGAGGCGGTCCCTCAAATACCACGGACCCGAGCCATAAAGGGCTTTAAAAGTCAAAACTAGCACCTTGAATTGGGCCCGGAACAGAACCGGCAGCCAGTGTAGCCGCCGAAGCAACGGCTCGACAGAGTCAAACCGATGTGCCCCAGCGACCACCCGAGCCGCCGCGTTCTGTACTAGTTGTAATTTCCAGACCGTCTTCAAAGGCAGCCCCACGTAGAGCGCATTGCAATAATCTAATCTGGATGTCATTAGGGCATGGGTCACTGTGGCCAGGTCCGCGCAGCTCAGGTATGGTTGCAGCTGGCGAATCAGCCGAAGCTGAGCAAAGGCTCCCCTGGCCGCCACCACCACCTGGGACTCCAGGTGTAGCTGTGGATCCAGGAGAACCCCTAAGCTGCAAACCTGCTCCTTCAGAGGAAGTGCAACCCCATTCAGAGCAGGACGATAGTCCAATACCTGAGCTGTGGATTTCCAAACCAAAAGCACCTCTGTCTTATCCGGATTTAATTTCAGCTTGTTCGCCCACATCCAGCCCCCAACCGCCTCCAGATAGCGATCCAGGACCTCAACCGCCTCCTCAGAATCAGGGGAAAGGAGAGATAAAGTTGGGTGTCATCAGCATATTGATGGCACACCACTCCAAACCCCTGTATGACCTCTCCCAGTGGTTTCATGTAGATGTTAAATAGCATGGGAGATAAGATGGAGGCTTGCGGCACCCCAAACTTAAAAGGTTGGGGTGCCGAACAAGCGTCCCCCAGCACCACCTTCTGGGATCTGTCAGCCAGGAAGGAGCGGAACCACTTCAAGACAGTGCCTCCAAGCCCCAACCCGGCCAGCCAACCCAGAAGGACACCATGGTCGATGGTGTCGAAAGCCGCCGAGAGGTCCAGCAGGACTAACAGGGTCGCACTTCCCCGTCCATCCCCCAGCGAAGGTCATCCACCAAGGTGACCAAGGCAGTCTCAGTCCCAAAACCTGGCCTGAAGCCAGATTGGAATGGGTCCAGATAATCCATTTCCTCCAGTACCCTCTGAATTGATCAGATGCTCTTCTACAGAGTGGGCAAGAAACTCGCAAAGGCAACTGAATCCACATTCTTAAACTGCAATCCCAGGTGAGTTACACCCATGTCAATGGGACAAATTAATCACAACCAACTGACTATGTTTCATTCACTGCAGTGGGACTTCACAGCACTGGCTTTTCTCTGGATCAGGGCATTGATCTCCCCCCTCCCCCCACCCAGTTTTCTAAGCACACCATGCCACTGAAATCTGCAACCTACTTATTCTTTTTTTCCACAGACTGAACTAGCAAGCGCTGAGCCGTCCTTCCCTTTACTGAATCATGTGAGTCATGTGAGCCAAATGAAACTTTTTACACAGTAGCAAGGAAAACAAACCTTGCCCAGCCCTCTGAAAGAAAGCAATACAGATGTTGTGTCACCTCCACCCAACCGTACACTCCCTTAGTAATAAGCCACGTAAACTGGGAAGTAGAAGAATATTCCATGTGTAGGTGTGAAATGACTCCTTTCTCCTCAAAGATCAGGCCTCACAACCAATAGAGTTTCTGCTCACTTTGAAGATAACAATCAAGGTGCCCATTATGGTACTTAGGGTGAAACAAGCCCCTCCTCCCCCTTATTTATTTTCTCTTGTTACTCAAGCTCACTTACATAAATGTATGTTCAAAAGGCTGTTGAGACACTCAAAGTTTCAGCCACTTGCTACCTGCCACAATTCTGTTTGCTCCTGCAGCAAAGGCATTTGGGAGGAACTGCTGGCTCTTTCTGAGGACAGCTCAGGTCATCTCAGTCCACAGGCAGACTGTACTCAGGGATACTGAGAATGCCTTACAGACTGATGTGTAGGCATTCCATGTGCTGCCATGTGCATGCAGCCACCTTGAAAGCTGATCATCTGCATCTTCCTGCTGAAGTGTGGATCTCACCACACCTGTGCTGGTTCAGACGTCCAGTGCCACCCTGGCTGCAAGGTAGCAGTTTCTTGGTGAGCAAATCTCAGGCAGCTGAGCCCCAGTTAGGAGCCAATCATGGGGTCCCAATTACAGAATCAGCCCCTCCCAGTCGTTCTGATTTCATGGTTGGACTTATCATACAGTAGCATAGCTAGATGGGTGGCAAAATGCACAGTGTAAATGGCCCCTGCCACTCACCATCAGAGCCATTCCAGACAATTACTGTGCTTTATGAACCAAACGATTCCTCCTGTGCATTGCCATCGCTGCCCAGAATGGCTCCGATGGCAAGTGGGAGGAGCTGCTTACACAGCCCATTGCAGTTTGTTAGACATCCCATCAACTCACAGAAAGGCATCACTGACATAGCTAGGATAGCTGCCTTGAGTGTCCTTATTCAGTAATTCATTCAGTAATTCCCCCCCCACCATGTGCAAGTTTGCCATTGCTGCTACTGCTGCTTTTTCCTTTTCACCTGCCCAGATGTTTAAGGGGAGAACTCCATTCCCAGCATGACCCACCCAATCTTCAATGACATCATGATGCCCTGTGATGTTGTGATGTCACTTCCAGATTCTTCCTAGAGGGCAATTATGAAACCTTTACAAGTGCAAACCTTTAGGACATGCAAAGCCAGCAGTATCCTGCCCTCCGGAGAGAACCCAGAGATGACTGCTTTGCGCTCAAGGCAGTCACTTCCAGGGCGCTTGTTGCTGCTGCTTTGCATGCCCAGTTCCTTTTCCTCTGGAGGCTGGGAGCCTGCACAGGAGAAGGCATGGGGGGCAGAAAGCCAGCAGTGTCCTGTCCTCCAGGCAGAACCTGGAAGTGAACCTGGAGCAGTCATACGCCCCCCGTGGAGCACATGCCCCTCAGGTACCTCTGCCTGCCGGAATTGCTCAGGGCAGCAGCTCTGGGGTAGAGGTAGGTTGCTATAGCACCAATCCTTCTTTTGTTCATTCTCAGCTAGCAAGAAGAGCAGCATGCCGGTTGAAGTGGTTGGGTGGGCACACAGACAGGCATAGGGTGCAGGGCACTCCTGTTCACTTTGCTTCCCTCCAGCCTGTCACTCAGTTGCCATTTCCATCTGTGTCATGGCTGGGATGGCAAGGGGTAAAATCCTCCTCATGTAGCAGGATAATGAGAATGTATAAGCACATGAGGTGAAATTCCACTTGGTACCACTGGACAAATGATTCACTCATTATCGATGCAGGGAGCAATAGGCTGTTGTTGGGAGGCATCCTGATAGGCACATTTGCTGGTTAGTTGGAGACCTGTTCAGACTGCCCTCACTTCAGCCTGAACCCTGAACCCAGCCTTAGCCCAGGTCAGTTGCTGGACCAAACAATATGTTCACCTTCAGCACATTGTCTTGCTGTTTGGGGATATGTCAACACTGTACTTGTGAATGCAGTCTACTCATACGTTCATGTCTGTCTTCTCATGGTCTTGTGTTGTTTCAATAAAATATGATAAAATAAATAGTTGCCAGTATTGGGACTGCAATCAAAGCACAGAACGTTGCTGTTCACTTGGGAACAGGGATTTTCATTGACACCACAGAATGGGAAGAAAGGGTTAAATCCAAACAATGCATTTAATACAACATGCAGTTTTGCCCATATACAAAAATGTTAAAAGGAATGCATGAATAAATACTGGTCATCGTGGGCTTCCCCCCCCTTTTTTTCTTTTAGGGTCTCAGATATTGAACCTGCTTGAAACTTCTGCTGGGCCTTCTCTTGAAGACTGTTTCCTGGGTGCATACTTATGCCCATACTGTAGTACGGCTAAGGTCTGTGTATGGCCCCAGAAATGTCTCAGTGGATGCAAGGACGCTGTACTTCTGTGGCGTTCTCAGTTGTTCGGAAGACTGATCACATTGAGCCTCTGGAGTGATGTTTCACCCTTTAGCCTGCATTGGGGAGGTGAAGCGTTGCACAATCCCCTCCCAACAGGTCTGTTTGCAATTGTGCAACTTCTCTTGGGACTCTCATGTTTAATAGGTAAATAAACATTTAGCATTTTGCCTTCTGGGCCTTTAGAGCTGGCTGGACTCACTAGGATGAAGGGACAGAGCTGGTGTGAGGCGCTGTCACTTGTTAAAGGTATATAAAATCAAAGCCCAGATATGGCCTATTGTGGGTGTGCAAAACATCTCTGCTAGATCTACTTCTTAATTCCTACCCGAAGAGTTGATGCATCTGTTTCACCGAAGGCTCAGTCCAGCAGGCCACGATTTCAACATAACCTGCCTTCCAATGGTGCAGCAGCCTTTCTGGCGACACAAACGGCAATGCACTGTCGTGTGCAACCAGGCCCCTGGAGGAAACAATGAGTGGTGCTGGTGGCAGCAGCAGTGCAACAGTGGCCTTCAAAGCTGCCCTGGTGCCAGTAAGTTGGCGTGGGGCAAGGGCATTGGGCAGGGTGTGTCAAGGGTGGGAAGGGGAAGTTGGAAGTGGCAGCAGCATAACTGATATCTTATAATCCTTCCAGACCTCGAGTCACCTCTCTGGGACTGCTCAGAGTTGTACCAACCAAAGAGCTGGTGCAGGTTTGAGTAGACATTAGAAAACCTAACCCCGAAGTAAAGGAGCAAATGTTACCTCAAGGAGGCCTCCTGGACTGCCCTCCACCCAGGATACAACAAGGGTCAGTTGGCACAATTGCATCAGCAGGGGGGATTTAGTCAGGATTGGGTTGTGTGAGAGCTAGTCTGTAGATTCCAGGTAGGTTTTGTTATTCACTAGTGGATAACCCCAGTGAATAGCAAATTCGCATGAGATAATGAGATCTGCAACCGTAAGCCCCTGGACTGCTTCAATGATCAGAACCACACTATGGTCTCATCACTGCGAGTTTCTTTCTCAGGCCAGATTAGGACACCCCCCACCTTGAATGGGAACTGTAGGCAAGAGTACAGTTAAAGCACCTCACCATGATTCTCATCCTTAAAGATAAAGGTTTCCCCATGACTGAATGGTCTAGTCGTGACCGACTGTAGGGGGTGGTGCTCATCTCTGTTTCTAAGCTGCAGGACAAGCTTCCATGGTCATGTGGCGAGAATGACTATACACTGAGGTGCACGGAACGCCATTACCTTCCCACCGAAGTGGTACCTATTTATCTACTCTCATTTTTACGTGCTTTCGAACTGCTAGGTTGACAGGAGCTGGGACAAGCGACAGGAGTTCACTCTGTTGCATGGTCTCGAACTGCCAACCTTCTGGTCAGCAAGTTCACAACTCAGCAGTTTAACCCACTATGCCACCACGTCCTCTCATCCTAAGTTATAGGGCCCCATAACAGCTGCTTCAGGGCTAATAAGACATGCTTTTAAAAACGTGACATTAACAGCAAACCAGCACATCTAGGAGAAAGGTATTATTCTGATGTGCTACTCTGCTTCATGCAAGGACTTTCTAATTGGGGGACCACTCAAAAACATGCGACACATTTTGCCCCCTGCAGCCTAGAGTGTTCCTGTTCCAAATTCTACACCTTCATTCTTGCTGCAAACATCAAATGGCTGTTAATAATGTTTCCAACCACAAAGATGCTAACAAAAATCCCCTACCATTTTGCAATTGCCACAGTCCTCTTTGGGCCAAGGGCATAGGTTATGTTGTTGGTGTCGGAGCAATTATACTATGGTTGACCACATGAGAGAACTCCTGCCGGTAACTCTTTGTTTGAGTTTGCAGTGGTAAATGCTACAGCACAGCGAGTTGGGTGTGGCTGGGTGGGCCCTGTAGGGTGAGCTCTTGGTGGCAGTGCTCGATCGACTGGAAATACAGCTGACATGCCTGTCATGCCAAAGTTGTGTAAAGGAAGGAGGGTGTTGGTGGCTTGGGATGTGGGAAGAAGGGAAGCAGAGTGGGTGGATGAGCTGTGTGACTTCAGGCAAGACAAAAGCTTTGTAGCAGCCTCCATAGAGCAGAGGAAATAGAAAGGAAATGGGAAAGAAGGTGCTGCCCTACTTTCAGGGCAGCAAAAAGTGTAGGAAAGAGCTGGATTCACAGCAACTTCTCTGGGTTCTTAGCTCCTGTGGCCTATGAGAAAGATGCCCTTCCGATACATTTCTTTGGCAAACTTATATCTATTTTACACCAATTTCTATCCCCAAAGAATCTTGAGAATTGAAGTTTGGTGAGGATGCTAACAATACTGTGAGAAATCCCTATGTAACAGCCCAATCCTAGGTGTCGTTTCCCCTGCTGCAATGAGCGTTTCTGCGGCGTAAACAGCTTTATGGCTGTTGCCAATCTGACAGTACTGGCAAGTGTAACAGACTGCCATCACAAGCAGCAAGTGGCCAGGTCTACCTGATGGCAAACAGCAGATGTCTGCCTCCTGCTGGGGCAGGAGGGAGGCAAGAGGGGATGGAATGCATGGGGGTGGAATGGGGAGGCAACAGGGCCAGGGAGAAATGCGGATTGGGCCGAGGTTCAACAGTGTGGCACCTGCAAAATCCTAACCCCCTTCCGAGGTCTGATCCACCTTCGCCATTCAACACGGACATGTGATAGTGATATCACTGGTGAAGGTCCAGGGTAACCCATGGTGGCAGCAGGGGCTTACTCTGAAGGAAGGAAACAAACGTTTCTGAAATTCTCCCATAGGATACAGCGGATGCCAGGTTGGTGTTGCTGCCTTTGCTGTGCAGGGCATTTAGGCAGGATTGGGCTATAAGAGAACTAGGGTTCCCCAAGGAGAGGATATTACTACTAAATTTCTTTAAGTCAGTAGTGTGTAGATACATCTTAAGGACTAAAACACATATTATCTTAGAATACCTAGTAAGGCCGATATAGCAGGGCTGAATCCTAAAGCCCTTTAGGAGGCAGCAGCAGCAGCAACGTCCAGGACAAGGGGAGGTTGTCCCCTTGCACCCGCATAAGCCCCAGTCACCCCTATGGGCCTGCTCGGATCTGCGCCTGCTGCTTTGCAGGCGCAGAGGAACGTGCCTAGAAGCGGCCTGAATCGGGGCCGCTGTGGCTGGGGCTGGGGTTTAGGATTTGGCACTACTGCCGTCCTGCATCACAACCGTCAGCTGTGTCCGCCCACTGCGCCACCCAGTTATGCCCCTGGAACGCCCTTGCGGAGGCCCTGCGCCGACCAAGCGCCCCCGATGCTTGACTGGCGCATGGCCGGTGCTGCCGACGGTCACAGAGGTGCCCGAGCACTGGCACTGCTGCTCATGCCAGTCCAGCTCCAGCCCAGCACCACAGCACCAATGTGGACGCGCTTTACGGCATGTTTGCAACAGCGTTCGGCCGGCACAAGAGCGCAGTGCCAGCGCAAGGGGTGTATAGGATTGCGTTGCCCGTGTATGCATGGGTCTTCTATGCGGAGAGACGAGAGGAAAGTGGTGAATTGTGGTAAAACCAGAATGGAGCCAAGGGCTTTCAGTACCTTGTGGTAGAGCAAGTGTCTCCAAATTTTTCAGTCAGAGGGCCACACTGTATATTTTTCACATTCTTGCGGGTTGAAAAAAAAATCAATTTTATAAATGGATGATATTTAAATGAATGAGAACCCAACCCTATGGGATCATAGCACTTGTGCTGCTGCTCAGCACCAGCTCCAGGTGTGATACACATGCTGTAAGCATGTTTATGGCATTCAGTGAGGAGGAAGTGCCAGTGCTGGGGCCATGCAAGTTGGCACTGTGCCTCAGCGTGGGCAGTATGGTCTACTGGCACTCCAGCAAAGCCTGCCGGGGCAGAGGGGGGGCAGGGAGGGGGCAGAACTGGGTGGGGGAGGGGTGGAGCAGGGGCAGGGCTGGCGGTGGCCTCCACCACCAGGACCGTGCAGCCCAACGTGGAGGCTCTCAAGGCTACACCAGCAAAATAGCCGGTGCAGACTGAAGAGGCCCATTGGTAGGCCCTGTCCCCTTCTCCCCAGGTGCCTCCTTTGGCTGCCACAGCCAAGCATAGCATGCAGCAGTAACTATTTGGGCACCGCTGCTCCTAAAGGCCCTCTAGGACTGGGCTCTGAGTTGTACTTGGAACTTTTTTGTAATCAATTTTGATTATAGAAAAAATGAGAAATGTGACAATTTTTTTAAAACGCCATGCTTAAACAGAGAAATGATATATAATGAGCAAAAATGTTAAACATTAGCAAATGCTCTGAAAAAAAAAAACCCAATTTACTGTGGGCCAGATAAAATCCCCCAGGCTGAAGTTTGGCGATCCCTGATGTAGCTTCTGAGTCCTTCACACATTATTTAAATTGGGAACTAAAATGTCAATTGGTTTAACACGTTTTGATTATTCACAACCTGTTCCATGGGAATTGCATAGACAAGCACAGTGTTTGAACTTATTAGATAACTAGTTTATGAATTACTGATCTAGGTGGAGACTAATTGAGATTTTAGTCTAACCCATGTACGTGGGATAAGTGGTTCCCTTTGAATTTTGCAGGGGAAAAGCAACTGTTCCTTATTCACCTAGGCACAGTGTCTTTTTCAGTGGCTGTTTGCTAGTGTATCTTCTGCATCTTGTTTTAGATTGTGAGCCACTTTGGGGCTTGTGAAATCATCTTTTTAAATTATTTAGCTATGTAAATTTTGTGATTTTTTAAAGCAGTACATAAATATCGTTAATAATTCAGCTCATATATTTTGTTCCTATGCTTTCATATTTATTCAGTTTGTATTCCTCTGATAGACAATTGGTTAATATTATCATTACACATTTGTAGACTATAGGTTAGGGTATCAACCACATCCAAAGCAATATTCAGTACAAAAGATTACAATAGCATTTTAAAGAGCCAGAGTTTTATACAAGTATCTGTAGCTCAGTCAATTCATAGGTTGTAAAACTTCAGACAGTGGTACTCGGCTTTAATGATGAGAAACAGATCTCAACAGCACATGAAAGTTGAGTGAGAAGGATTAATAAATGTTGATTCTATCAATAAGGCAGAAATCACAGGCAAGAAGTTGGTCACTGTCTGTAAGTTGCTGAATGACTGATGACCAATGTGTTCTGAACACTGTGAGCTAGTGCCACGAACTGTGTCTACACCGGTGTTTAATTGGTATTTGTGATAAATTCCATAATCTGAATGGAACTTGCACATAACTAATGACCCTAAAGATGTGCGTTTCCATTTGTATCAGAAGACACCTTATCAGATCACCGGCCCTAGGGACAAATGTGGATGCACACCTCTATCTGTATCAGTGATGCATGCAGAAATGTGTTTTGTTTTTATTTTTGGCTGGAGTTCAGTGAAAGGGATTAGGGGAGATGTGTACGTCACCAAAGAACCAGTTTTAGAGGAATTATGGCACAATCCTAATGTGCAGTTGAGCTGCCACAGGCCTCCTTGTGCCAGCTCTCAGTATTGCTACCATGCCATAAGGCACATTTGTGCCTACCCAAGAGCTTGCAGCGCCCGCATAAAGGTATGTACTGGCCTGCCAACGCCCAATCCACTTCCTTGCTAGCCAGCACAGGTAGTTTTGTGCCAGATTGTGTGGGGGTGGGAGAGGGCAATATGGAGGCAAGAAGGGATGTTTTTGGGGATGGCAGATCAGGGAAAAGATTGTGTCCAGGGGGGCTGGATTGGCAGAAGCCACCTCCACTGTATTCTGTTCCCAGTCCTACATGGGCTTCGCAGATTTGCACCAGCTAAATAGCTGGCACAAATCTGAGAAGCCTAACAAGGGCATCTGGGTCTACTCGGGGTAAGGGGGAAAATATCCCTACCCTGAGGTGATATTTAGAGCACAATCCTAACCTGGAGTTACGCTGAAACAGTTAGGCCAGCAAAGTTTGGCTGGCACAAGGGCCACCGTAAAGCATGTTTGGACCACTCTTGGAGTCAAAGAGGATGGCGCAAGTCTTTGTGTTGGCCTCTCTGACTCCGAGAGTGGTCCAAACATACTTTATGGTGGCCCTTGTGCCAGCCAAACTTTGCTGGCCTAACTGTGCCAGCCTAAGTCCAGGTTAGGATTGCACCCTTAGTTGATTCACTGGCATAAGATACGGCAGAGGCCATGCAGCCTGGCTGGGCCAGTGTTAATGGC
Organism: Lerista edwardsae; assembly: GCA_029204185.1. Lineage (NCBI taxonomy): Eukaryota > Metazoa > Chordata > Lepidosauria > Squamata > Scincidae > Lerista > Lerista edwardsae. The sequence goes on along the minus strand of JAJKFI010000113.1, from coordinate 1,224,689 downwards.
CGCAATTCTCCACCAATCTGTTAATCATCATAGATGAAATTACCAATGTCAACACTGCTCATTCACATGCACATGTGTGTCCGAATGCATATAGAAATAACTGAAATTGGAGAAATTGGCCAGAAATTCAGCAATGTGACAATTTTGGATTGTTGACATGGATGAGCGATGTCTCAAATTTTGGCTAACAGTAAAAAGACAGCTTTTTTCAAAGAAAATAGAGTTTATTAAAGAAATATAGATAACAAGGCACATTTAATTCCAGGTTCCTTTGCTTAGAAAATCAGTTACAGAGCTTTAAATGGACTTCCAAACACCTATATTTGGACAGTAGAAAGTAGTTCAAGAAGGTGACAGAGATATGGGGGGGGGGAGAGGACTGTGATGAGGAGTTAGAGGGAAGAGAAAGGGGGGAAGATTACCCTATTCCACTGAGCGGAGGTGCAGGGTCCTTATAGGCAGAACAGGCAGGGCTGCAAGATTCCAGGTTCCTGAAGACAAAGATGGAGGCAGTCCTTGGCAGGACCCAAAATGGAGGAGGCTTTCTGACTGGGACAGGAGTCTCCAAAAACACAGCAGGGACACTCCTGGTTCACTCCTGGAGTGAACCAAAGTTCTGCTTCCAGAACAGGGGTAGATATACTAGTTTTCGTAAAGGAAGTAAAACATTTCTAGGAAAACAAAGGCATTTGGATCTGCTTCTTTAAGCACCAGGAACTTCCTGATTTGATTAGATTGAGTGGGCTCTTGATTGCTCACCCATCAAAACACTCCTGCTGGACAATGGGGGGTAGCAGGGTGTGTGTTGCTTCAGACTCAGGTGGGGGGACTTCTTGACTGGACCCCAAAACAATTGCCCAGGTGAGCCTGACTCCTGGACAGATAAGAATTTGATATTTCAGGCAGAATTTGCCCCTGCATGTTTCTTTTGTCAGAAACTCAGATTTGCATTGCAAAACCCTGACGGTAAAGGAGACCTACAGATGGCCCTGGGACCAACTATTAATAGCTCTGGAATTAGTGTTATCTCCTGAGAGTCACCTGTGTGACCTCACCTATTTGCAGGGCAGCAGCCTGTTTAACTCCAAGGATGAGATCCAAAATGGAGTCAGGTCTGTACACGTGTTTGGGAAAGAGAGGGTGTCCGCAACACCAGTGCAGATAAGGATTGGGCTGCCCATGAATTACACAGCTCTATTGGATCTACGACAGGATAATAAATCTGCATATTGAAGAAAATCAATATCCATTAAGAAAGATCACCATTTTCACTCAATGATCACAGTTTTATTATAAAGAAATGAGATAGAAATATTGCACACAGAGAAATCCTATCTTATGGTGGTGGTTGCTTATAATGTGCAGTTCTGAGGACAAACTAATTTGTTATGTTAGCAGGATGGAGCAGTGGCATACCTAGATGGGGATCACAGCAGTAACAACCCAAGCCTTACCTGCACTGGAATAGGCAGGCCAGCTCACCTGTGCTGCATCCTAACCACATTAGGAGGCAGCAGCCAGGAGTGGCCAGAATCGGGGCTGCCCAGCCCAGGCACAGGGGTTAGGATATGGCCCACAGGCCATGTCCCATCTCCACCCCACTCTCTGCCCATGGCACTGCCTCGTACACCCCCCCCGCTTGCCTCCGGCATGCCCTTGGCATGGCCTTGCACCAGCAGAATGAAGCTGGTGCACAGTTGGTGTAGCTGACCAGCACAGCAGTGCACGTGCACTAGTGCTGCTGTTTGCGCTGTCCCAGCAACCGAATCCGCTGAGTAGATGCGCCTTACAGCACATTTGTGACAGCGCTGGTCTTGTGCAAGAGTGCTGTGCCAGAGCAACACCAGGTTAGGGTTATGCCTTACGTGTGGCAAGCAGCTGTTCCCCCTCCTCTTTGGAGCTTCCAAAGCCTCCACTTTGGAGTGGAAGCCTCAGTTTTGCTCTACTGCTGGGAATGACTCCGAAGAGGAAGAGTGGCTGCTTGCAAAACTTAGTGCTGTGATCCCCCTTGAAGTACACTTCTGGAATGGAAGAGGTCTAGAGTACCCTGTTTTAGGGCTTTCCTGCAATGAGGTAAGGGCAATGCAGCTCCAAGGTAAGGAAACAAACATTCCCTTATCTTAAGGAGGCCTCTGTGACTACGACTCCACTGCAGGATGCAGCACATGCCCCATTGGCACAGCTATGTCAGTGCTGGAAGGTTGGTTAGGATTGTGCCCTTAGTGTGACTTAGTGACTGAATGTATTTGAGACAAGGACTAAAATGCCAGTTCCTGGCCAACAATTAAGGGAAGTCTTTCTAATCAGAATGTGGAAGGACAGTGGATGTTGCCTAAGGCTGGATACTGGGAACAGCTAAAATGCAAAAGCTCATATACTAAGGTAATGTAAGGGGATAGGGTTGCCAGAGGTTATGTTGTGGCATTGAAACAGATAAAATGTAGATGTTTTACAGCTTTTGAAAGGCAAAATATGGAGATGGCATTCATTGGGTGGAGAGATGCAAATACAAACAGGAGATAACAAAGGAGGGAAACAAACAGGGAAACAAAGGAGATTATATTCAATGGGGACAATACAGACTGGAGATCACAAAAATTGGATTATATTCCTTCCTGGATGTGATTAGAAGGAACAGCACAGTCAGAGGCAGTGGTGCCAACTTGATTTCAACATTTGGGGTGCCTGTGGGTGAGGTACCATAGCTACGGCCCAGTGCCATAGCTACACCCATGTGCCATAACCATGCCCACACAGCAGTAAAATAGCATCTTTAAATTAAATTACATTAAATAATTAAATCATATGCACAATCTCAATGTACATGTAGATTACATTTATTCTGAACACAAATAATATATGCATCATTTCTCTCCCCCCCTCCCCCATCTCCTTTTCCAGCCCTGAATTCCAGTCAGGCATTCTAGGCCAGTGATGGCAAACCTATGACACACATGTCAAAGGTGGCACGCAACAACATTCTGGGTGACACACCAGAGTTCATGAACACCCAACAACAACTGAGATTGTTTTACATGTATTTCATTTTTGTAATGATTTGATGTTCCTTTATACTGTATAATGTGTAGCACCACGCATGATTGGGCTGTGTATTTTTAAATAAATGAATATGTAAATAATTGTTTCTTTTTCATTGGGGGTGTATGTGACACACCAACACAGTCAATTAGGCATTTTTGACACCATGAGCCCAAAAGGTTCACCATCACTGTTCTAGGCAGTCCTTCTAAAGCAATGATCATCTCCCCAAGGTGGCTGAGGAGACCATGGTTCCCACATCTGGTAAGATTATTAGTGCAATATTCTGCAGAGGTCCAGATATCCAGAGCTACACACATTCACTGGAAAATTGAGAAGGGCTTCCAAAACTGGAAGAAAGGTCTTGAAAGTTGCAGGAGACAAGAGTGAGCTGACTGCCACAGAGAGGCAAAAACCCAAGCACTTAATGTCAGGCCTCAACATATCTTTTCTTTTCTTTTCTTTTCTTTTTTTGAAGATGATTTTATTAATTTTTTAATTGTAAAGATACAGGTAAGGATAGTCAATTACATAGGATAGGAAGACAAGGATCAAACAATAGGAAAGTTGGAGGTGGTTCGAGAGTTACATCAGCATAGGCAACTAATAATCACTTACTACTACAATATATTCCATCTGAAAGGATATATTTACTACAGCCACATAAAAATATATCTATTGTTCATTATTCAATAGCTTCACAATAATCTAGCTCAATCAGGAACCAGAAATACAAGATATGCATACATGCATATATCCAATTTATAATAAAAAGCAAATAGGAAAGAAGACAGCACACAAAAATGTAAGAAAGAAACAGGGAAGTAAAGCTTCATAACATAATACTGCTTGGAAATTATAATGAACTGTCAAATAATTCTTTATATCTCTATCTTGTATATTTCTAGTTCTTTTAATTAAGATTTTAATTTTTATATTTGCCAAAAATAAATAAGAGTACTCTGTTCACTTGCCTATATTCCAAAATCCAACACTATTATTTCTATTACAAAAACATACTTATTAAAATTAAGACAGCATGATTTGAGAAAAGGAAAAAAGCAAAAACAATAAGAAAGAACTCCAAAACTTTCTTAAACATGCCATTAGGTCTTGATAGTTTCACCATTTTTCTCTAAAATAATATCTTTAAATATAAACCTGAATTATCACGTACTTAAAAAAAAGGAAACAAAAATAATCAGCTTTGCAATATAATCTTGACGCAAAATACAAGTTTACAGTCTTATTTCGCTTCTAAAATCAAAACCCAATAATAGTCACTTCTCTCTACCACATACAACAAAGGAAGGAAGGAAGCCTCTCTACATCTTAAACTTACTATTTCCATTATTACCATCTGTTCAATACCTTAAAACAAAATTTCCCATTTTTCAAATTTTCCTATCACTTTTGTTACAAGAAGCCAGTTGCTACAAATTATTAAAAACAAATATCTGGTTAGATTTTGTTCCCTTGCTGTCCCAAGGGAAACTGCCACCGGTGTCTGTGAGCCGACAATTAAAATGTCTCTTCTTCATTCAATTCACTTCTTTCTAGTCTTCTTCACATACAAAGAAAACAATCCAACTTGAAATAGGGAGGAAATCAAACTTCCCTTATTAAACCATCAGATTTCATTCTCCTGATTTATTAGAAATTCCTCCAATCCTTCCAACAAAATTCTGCTTCAATCCACATCCATGGAGATTCTTGAATAGTTCTTAAAATCTGGTTATAAATCTTTCGCCTTTCCTCAGTGAACATGTTGTCTGTCGCCATTTTAAATCATCTACGCAGTTGGAATTCAAACTCCTCCATCTTTAACAGCACAAAAACAGAATACTCAATATATTTCAAAACTTCCCACGCTTCATAAAAAACAAAAAAAATTTAAAAGGATGATACGGTTATAAATCCAGTTATAAATCTTTCACCTTTCCCCAATGTACATGCTGTCTGTCGCCATTTCAAAGCAGCTATGCAGTTGGAATTTAGCCTCCTCCATCTTCGACAACAGGAACAGCAGGAACTAAGGAACAAAGCACTCGATAAACTTCCAAACTTCCCACGCTTCATAGAAAAAATTAGAAAAAATGGGGGGGGGGGAGCAATGCACTTCAGTGGGAATCTTGTAAGTTGAATCGAATAAATTTAGTCCCACTGAGATGCTCAATGGCCCGCAGCCAAACCTATGTGCAATTCATGCCTTGCTGCCACCATCAGCACAATCAACATAATCTGTTTACATTTCTCTGTTACTTCTTCCCAAGCATTCTATCTCCACTTGGAGCCAACAGAGACCTTCAGATGCAGTCCCTCACACTCTTCCAGTTCTTCCGAGATGCTTCCACTCTCAAACGAAAACCACAGCACAGCCTGCATCAAGCAGGAACTCTTGAGTCCTCTGTGTTCAGGCAAAGGCATCGTTCACCTTCAAAATTGGCCATTTTTGGAGGCTAGACACCAGCTACCCCACTCTAACTCAGCTCTCCTGCTGCAGTTAGACCAGAATCTCTGTGCAGAGATCCTGGAGAAGGACAAAAGCTTCAATCGCTCCCTTCCCTTGGTAAGGAGCGACCGCCATGCTGGAAGTACCCGCCCACTTCCCCAGGCCTGAACATATCTTTTCAATAAAGCTCAACTGCAGTTTACTCACAAACTCAATTTACTCAGTTTTAGAAGTCTTCAAGTTAGATGTTCAGGGTCAGCCCACTGAGGAGGCCAACTGAGGCAGTCACCTCGGGTAGGCAGCTCCTCCTGATTGGAAAAGGAGAGGGGGACAAAGTGGAAGAGGAAGTGTAGATAGGGGAGAATGGTGAGCTAGAGTGCCACTCTAGCCCACTACTCTGTTCCATCCTTTTTTACTGCTCCATCGCCCAGTTCCTTTCTCAATCCAAGGAGTGGGAGAAAGATAGGCTGGCACATCACTAAGAAAGGGGGGTTGCATTTGGCACGTCACTTCAAGTGCCAGGAGGTCTTGAGGTTACCCTGAACATTAAGCAAAACCCAAGGGGAGTAGACACAAACAGAAATGCTGGAAGACAACCAGGTCTGAAGTTTCTAGCAGTTTTAAGCAGAAAATACATTCTTTATTCATAAGGCATAGCTGTAGCTGTATAGTACTTTTACTTTCAGATTCAGCAGGGCATTAAAGAAGCAAATTCCAATGCAGAACAACAAGGCAGATTTTATATGGAAGGCAATTGCCTGCAGTGAAATAGTAGCGCAACATGTTGGAGACATTACTACTGCCATCTCGGCTTCTTCAACAGTAGCCTTGGCACTTGGAAGCATCTGGATCTTACAATCTTTAAAGCACTTGCTAATCCAAAGCCAAAGTATGTGTAAGTACATTTACTCACAATCATTACCCCGCACCCACCAAAAAAGACACCAGACTGCACCTTGGGTTTTAACTGGGCCACTTTATTAAAATTTTATACAACATTGCAGCAGGGCAGGTTGGGGAGAAAACATAACCTTAGCCCCCAGTGTGCAGGTTGCTAGATCAGGGGAAACTGTTGTAGCCATCTACCTCCCCGGGAGTCTTTAGGGCGAACAATCCAACTCGGGGCCATATTCAGTCATTGGACTGAGACAGCCTTTCATAGTCGCCCCGAAGGGTCAAGGCAGCTGAATTGGTTAGCCCGCAGGACGAACCTTGCGCAGCCTTGCCAGTCCAGTCAAGGGGCTTGCCAGCCAGCCAGCCATCATCAGAGCCGGAAGGGTCACCCCCTGACCTTGCTGACTCAGATTGGACACTGAGATAGGCCCTACTTACCCTACCCCGCATGCATCTGTCGTGGTAAATCAAGACAGGCCAAGCATTTGTGTCTGAGTTCTGGAACCTTCCCCCAAACCATGAGGCCTGAGGCAGCTGGAACAGAGACACAGCTGTGGCCAATTATGTAAATGTTGTAGATATTCTAATAGGTGTAGCCTGATTGGGGGAGAGTCTGTATTTAGGCAGGGAACACCAGAACTCTGTGTGGGTGTGTTTGTGGATCGTCGTAACATTCTGTTTGAAAGAATAAAGCCTCTACAAGGAGACTCTGTCTGCTGTGCTTGCCAGTCTGCTCTTCACGTCGTCCGGCTGCAGGGTTTCTGCTGGCTACACTCTGCTGAATGGACACAAATCCATTCTAAAACCCGACAGGTTATGGGCCCAGCAGGACCGTGCTGAGTTACAAGTTATGGAAGACAGCTGCTTGCAGCTACAAAGGACGTCGTTTTGAGCTCTTGAATTGGTGAGCAGCAGCACTTGAAGCATGTCTGACTCAGAGCACGAGCAGGAGTCGGCTGGAGGGGCAGAGGCACCAGACACAGTGCCAGTGGTGCAGCAAATTGCTCCTTATCCGGTATGCCGTCTCAATGATACCAATTATGTGGCATGGTCGCACAAAATGCATTTGTTATTGAAGAGGGAGTCATTATGGTCCTTCATTGAGGCAACCCCCACCCCCTTGACGGGTGAAAATCTGCGTATGGACGAGAGGGCGCAAGCGCACATAGGACTGAGTATGGAGGATGAACTCTTAGTTCATATACGTGGTCTGACCACAGCTAAACAGTACTGGGATGCATTGAAAGAAATTTACACACGTCAGTCTGTGGCTTCAAAAATCAGTTTGTCCAGACGCCTCTACAGAACAAGACTTGAGCCCGGAGGGAATTTGAGAGAACACCTTCGTCTCATGAAGAAAACTTTCAAAGACCTTGAGGACGTGGGAGTGAACATTCCTGAGCTGCAGCGAGCCCTGACTGTGTTAAGTTCATTAGACAGCAGCTGGGATACATTTGCCTTGACTTTGGAGGCAATACCAGAAACCACATTAACTCTTTCTTACCTCACTGGAAGGCTTCTGGAAGAACAAGAGAAACACCAGGAGCATGCAGCTGAGAGGAAGAGAGGCAGCGTTCATCCCTCTACAGCCCTTCCCTCTACAAAGAAGGAGGAGGAGACAACTCAAGTCTATGCAACACGAAGATGTTTTCGATGTGGTTCTACAGCTCACATTCAACGCTTCTGTACGTCCAGAGGACCAGGAAGACGTGGGAGAGCAGTAGGACGTGGAAAGGTGGCAGTTGTGAGAACGCAGGAGCCTGAAGATGGACATTGGCTTATTGACAGTGGTGCTAGCAATCACATATGTTGTGATCCAACACTGTATGCAAAGTTACAGCCAGCTGATAGAACGCACGTGAGTTTGGCAAATGGGGCACATGCTTTAGTGAAAGGGGCTGGGAAGATGTATGTGCCAGGATTGAAATCAGAAATAACAAATGTGTTGTGTGTACCTTCCCTGAAGCAAAGCCTCTTAAGTGTATCATGTCTATTGCAAGATAGTTTTTCTGTGCAGTTTAGAAATAAGGTGTGTTACATAGAAAAAGGGGGAAAATGCGTGAAAGTTCCAATGAAAGACAACCTGTTTGTGTTAAGAAATGCTCCAAAAGCTGAGGCAGTCCAAGCACACTGTACTAATAGAGAAATTCATAAATCCTGTGTACATCTCTGGCATAATAGACTAAATCATCTCAATGAAAAATATATACAGAAGACAGCTGAATTGGCACGTGGCATAAAGATACAAAAATGTGATCACTACGTTGATTGTGACTCCTGTAAACAGGCAAAGTCACACAAAGCACCTGTGAGCAAGAAAAGTAACAGATGCTCAAAAAGACCATTTGAACTGGTCCACGCTGACCTGATAGGCCCATTCAAAGCCACAGCTGGAGGAGGCAAATATGTGTTATTGATTGTTGATGATCATTCAAGATTTAGCTTTTGCTATTTGCTAAAAGAAAAGAGAGAAACATTTCAGAAGTTTAAAAGCTGGGTTAACATGGTAGAGCGCCGTTTCAACCACAAGGTGGCGCAATTGCAAACAGATAGAGGAGGAGAATTCATGGCCAAAGTTATGCAGTCATGGCTAGAAAAGAAAGGCATTTTGCATAGAACCACAAACCCTTACTCACCAGCTGAAAACTCAGTTGCAGAACGAAAAGCTGGAGTTTTGCAGGTAATGAAAGATGCTCTGCTAGCCCAATCAGGGCTTGGCCAGGCATTCTGGGGTGAGGCATTACAAGCAGCCACACACGTGGTCAATAGGGTTTATAGTAGGGCCGTAGATAACATTCCTTATAGCTTGCTATATGGGAAAGCACCTGACTTGTCCTATCTCAGATGTTTTGGAACACGTGCTTGGGTTTTTATTCCTAAATCTCAGAGAAGGAAAGGAGACCCCAAAGCTCGCAAATTAGTATGTGTTGGATTTGCTCCTTTGACCAAAGGTTATAGATTTTTAGCACCTGATAAACATAGCATAATTATCTCCCGGTCTGCTAACTTCTGTGAGCATGAATTATTGTCCCAGCACACTGAAGTTTATCTTCCAAGTTCACCAGAGCCTTTAAGATTGCCAGAGAGTGAGCAGGAGTTGCCAAGGCAACTTCAGCAGCCCACAGAATCAGATAAAGGGGAAGAGGAATGCAAGCCTTTAACCCCTTACATGACACCAGAAACAGTTAAGCAGGAGGCAACACCACCTAGGGAGCAAAGTCCTCTAGTGCAACGCAGAATATTGCCAGAAAGATCCACAAGGGGTGTTCCACCTCAACGTTTCACAATAGGGGAAGCTGTTGCATACAATGTTCAGTCTGAGCCTCAGACATATGAAGACATCTTAGAGCTGCCAGCTAGTGAGAGAAGGAAATGGTTTACAGCCATGCAACAAGAAATGCAAGCCATGGAAAAGCTTGATGTATTTACTCCCTGTGGTTTACCAGCAGGAAGCCAGGCAATAGGCTGCAGATGGGTTTATAGAATCAAGCCTCAGGACGGGGCAGAACCCATTTACCGGGCTAGGTTAGTAGCCAAAGGGTATGCTCAAAGGCAGCATATAGATTATGAGCAGATCTTTTCCCCTACAGTGGCTGCACAAACAATACGTCTAGTGCTTGCCCTAGCAGCACAAAGACAGTGGCATGTATATCACTATGATGTGCAAACAGCATATCTGAATGCTACTTTAAATGAAACTTTGTACATGGAACAAGCCCCTGGCTTTGAGATTCCTGGGACAGGAATAGGACAAAGTGTTTATAAATTGAACCGTTCTATTTATGGGTTACGTCAAGCTTCAAGGAGATGGTCTGAACATTTAAAAGCAAAGGTAGAAAGTCTAGGTTTTAAAGCCACAAAGGCAGATCCTTGTCTATTTGTAAAAGGAACAGGCAGCAATCAAATGTTGATAGTGGCTTACGTAGATGACTTATTATTTTTGAGTGCTGATATACAACAAATAAAACAAACAGCACAATGTCTAGAGAAAGCCTTTACTTTAAAAGAACTAGGACCTGTAAAACAGTATCTAGGAGTTGAAGTACAGACAATTCCAGGAAAAGGGTTTGCTCTGCACCAAACACAAAAGATAAAGGAACTCTTAGAAAAGTGGAGAATGTCAGAATGTAAAGCATCCAGGACACCCATGTGTGTAGGAAGCCAAAATAGTGCAGAAGCCACTGATCACTTGCCCCATGTAGAACAATATAAATCACTGTTAGGCAGTCTACAACATATAGCCTTATGGACCAGACCAGATATCTGTAATGCTGTAAATATTCTAAGCAGGTATACCAACAGTCCAAACCACAAAAACTGGACAGATTTAAAAAGGGTGTTAAGATACCTGAAAGGGACATCAAACCTCAAACTAAATATTAAACCAGTGGGTCCATTGACTGTAACATGCTTTGTAGACAGTGACTGGGCAAATGATTCCGAAGACAGAAAGTCTACATCAGGTAATGCCATACTTCTTGCTGATACATTGATTGATTGGACAGTGAAGAAGCAAACTTATTTAGCCTTGTCTACATGTGAGGCAGAGTTTGCATCACTTTCACAACTTTGCACAAGCTTAATTTGGATCAAGCAGATACTAACAGACCTGGGCATAATACAAAAGGAACCAATCAAAGTGTTTGAGGACAACTTAGCATGCCTGAAACTAGCCGCTTCTGAGAGAGTGAGAGCCAGAAGCAAACATGTTGACATAAGATATCACAATGTCAGGCAAGCAGTGCAGGAAGGACTAATCACATTAGAATATTGTCCATCAGAGGAGAACCGGGCAGATATTTTAACCAAGCCTCTGACAGAGCAAAAGTTTTCAAAAGGGGTACAGATGCTAGGTATGGACTGAATACCTGTACTATGTATCATGTATGCTTACTGTACCATGTATAATGTGTATGGAAACAAGAGAAGAACCCAGAACCCAGAAACAAATGGGAGGAGTGTCGTGGTAAATCAAGACAGGCCAAGCATTTGTGTCTGAGTTCTGGAACCTTCCCCCAAACCATGAGGCCTGAGGCAGCTGGAACAGAGACACAGCTGTGGCCAATTATGTAAATGTTGTAGATATTCTAATAGGTGTAGCCTGATTGGGGGAGAGTCTGTATTTAGGCAGGGAACACCAGAACTCTGTGTGGGTGTGTTTGTGGATCGTCGTAACATTCTGTTTGAAAGAATAAAGCCTCTACAAGGAGACTCTGTCTGCTGTGCTTGCCAGTCTGCTCTTCACGTCGTCCGGCTGCAGGGTTTCTGCTGGCTACACTCTGCTGAATGGACACAAATCCATTCTAAAACCCGACAGCATCATGCCACTAGGAAGGTCAGCCTAGCACTTGGCCTTCCTATCCCCACCAATAAAAGTTTCTTAATGCCCTGCTGCAATCTGAAAGAAACATCTGTGCCAATTGGTGACAAGTGTACCCAGTCGCTACAAAACAAGGCAGGTCGAACCACACATTGTTGGGGTGCAGAGTTATTGCCCTGCCAGCTCTGAAATGAGCCTCTCCAAGTAAGCACTGGTACTACTCCTAGTGACCACTTGTGCAAACATTCCTAAACCTGTGCTAAATTCTTTGGGGCAGGGGTTGGACCACAGGATGCCCATCCCAGAGAACCAACTCCGTGAGCAGGAGAAATCCCTAAGAGCTTGAAGCCTCAAGGGCAGAAACGTCCTCTGGCCCAGGCTGTTCTCTCCTGAATGAAATAAGATTACCTGGGAAGGAGGGTGAGACTGAAACCCTCCTGACATTTTGAGACTGACATTTTGAGTGGCTTTCTCACAGAACTTTCAAATGACTTTCTAATATATAAAAATGAATATACAGTCAATCCTCATTATCCACTAGAGTTAGGTTCCTGGAAATCCTCACAGATAGCAGATTTGCAGAAAATGAATCATTGATCCTAAGGGATCAGTGGGGTTAGGTGCAAGGAGTACCTTCTCTGCCATCAGAAGAATCTAGCAGACCCCCTCAAGCAGCCAGCAGAGTGCAGCAGGAAGTGACAAAGGATTTCCGAATGCTGCAGAGACCTTCCAGAGTCTGCAGGGTCTTCAGAATGGCATCTGCAACAGCATGGACCCCATAAACATGGCCAATGGATGCTTCTGTCAGCCATTTTAAAGGGGTCATTGCTGGTCTTAGGTCCCTGCAGCCTTTGGAAGATCTCTGCATAGTGGATAATGAGAAAAATTTCAGATAGTGAGGTCTCATATAAAGAGGACTGACTGTATTATGTTTTTAACATGTATGCCCAAGTTGTTAACAGGCACTTGAAAATGTGATGTATGAATGACACATTGGGACAGGGTGGAGCACATACATATTCTCATAGTATGTCTGCAATCCCAGACATACTTACCTGGGAGTAAGCTCCATTTAACACAGTAGGACATACTTTTCAGTAAACAGGCATAGGATTGAGCTATTAAGGATTAAAATTGGTTGTAGTTTCATGTAGAGCAGGGATCTCCAAACTACAGCATGGAGGCCAAATCCAGCCAACCACAAGATTGTATCTGGCCTGCAGCAACTTAAAATATTTGACATTTTCATTCATTATATCTCATTTCTCAGTTTAAGCATGGCATTGTTGCTTTGTAAATGTCATATTTCTTCTTTGTTCTTAATCATATGCTAATTACAAAAAAAGATCCATGTAAAGCTTATTCATTCATTTAAGTTTCATTCATTCATTGATGATGATTTATTTTATTTTTTTTTGCCCATGACAATCTGTAGAATATATGATGTGGCCCTTGTACTGAAAGGTCCGGAGACCTCTGCTGTTGAGCAAGCTTCCGTGGACATGCCCAGATTTGAAAGACCACAATACAGTATTTTTCAAACTGTGAGTTGGGACTCACTAGGAGGGTTATGAGCCCATTTCAGGTGGGTTGCATAGCACCTAAGACAGCCATCATTGAAAAATATGGGAAGATGGGGCAGGGGAAGCGCTGTGTGGTTATTTTGCTTGTATGAAGGTTGTAAATAGGCTCTCTGTTCTTTCTCATTCACTTTGCTATTGGAAAATGGCTGAGAAATAACCCAACCTATTGCTGCAATCTCAGGAAAGCAGCAGGCTTTGGAGTCAAAATTGACGCTTCCGAACATGACATCACTTCCGGTGGATCTCAGACAGATTGTCATTCAAAAAAGTGGGTCCTGGTGCTAAAAGGTTTGAGAACCATTGCCATAATATGTGAAAATACCCTATAATGAAATTATGCTATTTAGCATGGATTTTCCCCCCCAACCTGTATAATTTCTATTTACTTCACAGCCAGGTATAATTCTTGTACCATTTCACAATTATTATGAAACAAAACCATGCATCATATTTTAGAAAACGCTACAAAGAAAGAGGAAGCCAAGGGCGCAATTCTAAGCAACTTTTTCAGCATTGACATAATTGTACCAATGGGGCATGTATGGCATCCTGCAGTGGAGTAGTAGTCACGGGGGCCTCCTCAAGGTAAGGAATGTTTATTCCCTTCCCTTGGAGCTACATTGCCCTTACCCCGGTGCTGGAAAGTTGGTTAGGATTGCACCCTAAGACTGCCGTCTTTGCATGCTTCCCTCAGAATAGGCCTCATCAAAAACTGTGGTATTTCTCATTACACATACATAGGTTTGTGCAGGGATGGGTACTTGAGTCATTGCAACTTGACTTGCAAAAACACTGTTTTTTTGCAACTCGTGTTAACTTGAGTAACAGACGTCACTGACTTGGACTTGACTTGAGTCTCAGGGCCAGTGATTCAGAAAAGAGTCATGACACAAATTTGACTTGAGACCTAACTCTCTTTAGTGTGTGTCTGTGCTTGCTTCCTTTATTTTCCTGTCACTTCTGTGTCACCCCAAAAGACTTCATGGGTGATCTGGAAGCCATCCTTCAGACTGACAGCAGCAACAGGCATGGTGAGAGGAGGGTAGGTGGATCCAGGAGGGGGAAGTGGGGGTTGAGGGGGAGGAGGAAGGCTTAAGGTTTGTGCAGGTTTACTCAAGGACATTACTCATTTCTCAAAAGGACTCAGGACGAGTCAAAAGGACTCAAAATTTCCACATGTCTAGTCGTGGCACGCGTGCACTGTGGCTTGCAAGTTGAGTCACGGGGTTGATCTCATGACACAACTTTTGACTCAAGCTTACTGGCTTTGGCACATCCCTGGGATTGGGCAGGAAGTGTAATTACAATTGCAACGACATTGCATCAGAAATATAATAAAAACGTAAGGGAGTAGTTATGTTAGTCTGTTGCAGTGCAGTTTGAGCCTCAAGATTATTTTTCTAGTTTGATACTTTAGGATTAATTTTCTTCAAATGCTACATGGTGTTCTCTTTCACCTCCCACAACCAAGGCTGTTTTGCAAATATGAAAATAAAACAATCTAAAATACAAAATGGGAATGAGCACTACAATATTTTGGAACAGGTCTGCACAATGTGTGTCCCACTAAGCTGAATGCAACACATCACCCATGCATGGTGACTTCCCAGATGCCTGATGCCTCATGTATTTACTATCTTCTTACAACCCACGAAAGCAGGAGGATTGTCAAGTACGTGGCAGGCCAGAATGTATGCCTGGTGGGCTATGTTTGGTGTGGTGAGTCACTGCATGTGCAGGAGTGCCTTTCAAACAAACTTGTTATTCTGTGCAGAATATTGATCAGCATACTGGGCGGGCAAGATCCTTTCCTTGTGGATAGATCTGCCTGGGTCTGTGCTGGAACCAGTTTGCAAGGGTGTGTCTGAAACAGGCTAGTACCATGCAAAGCATCTGACCTCAGGTCAGGAACTGAACTGTAAAGTGTATGACTTGGGGCATTTACCTTGGGATTCTTCAGCAGTTTGTGAGGCTACACCCTGTTGAAAGAGATCCAGCTAATCTAGTTCATCAGGTCAAAAGAAATGGCATATTCAACCCCACCCAATATCCTAACTTCAAAAAAAAACAAACCAAAAAACATACAGCATACTTTTGACAACAACCTGATGTTGGTTTTAACTGCCACGTAGGTAAAGTTCAGCACGCCATGCAAAAGGAAGAAAATGCATGGGAAACCACCTTTGCATTCTTTTCTTTGTCAGGGATTTGTGTTCAATTGTTTTTCTTTTTCCCTTATTGACTGCACTGGGAGGTGTAAGCTACTGTTCTATGAATTAAGCTAGACATTAATTTTGCCCCCACCATATAGATATGGTTAAATCTACAGACCGCTATCCCTTCTTGCTCATACACATAGGAACAAATGATACTGCGGGGTGTAGCTATGAGCAGATTGTTTCAGACTGCGAGACTCTGGGCAGGAGAGAGAAATACCTGGATGTGCAGGTGGTGTTATCATCTGTTCTCCCAGTATCAGGCAGAGGACTTCAGAGGGAGAGAAGAATCCTCCAAGTGAATGTCTGGCTATGCTGATTGTGTCCTTGGGAGAGTTTTGGCTTCTGGGACCACAGACTGCACTTCTTGGATGAAGGACTGCTTTCATCAAGATAGGTTGCACCTCATGAAGAGGGGGAAGAGTGTTTTTAGTGGAAACATGGCAAGCCTGATCAACTGAAGGCTGAGGGGGCTGAAGATGTCCCTCAGAAGCCTAATCTGCAGGTAAGTGCCTCAGTTGGGAACCCTAGGGGCACCATTGCAACTAGTAAGTCCTTGGAGAAACCTAGACTAACCAAAGAAGGGGAGGGGACATTGGATCATAACCTCCAGGTCTTACGTTGCATATATACAAATGCACAGAGCATGGGAAATAAACAATAAGAGCTTGAACTTCTAGCAAGTGGAGGTACAGTATATAATTGTGTATAAGTTGAGAAATTTATGCCTACAAATTGCCTAGAAGAACCTGATGTATATTTGAGGGAATACAGTAAATACCTTCAGTCACATGATGGGTGGAGCAAGGCCCTAGCTGTTCCTGGTGCCTCTGACTGTAATTGCAAGTCACTAAGCAGAATGCTCAGAAGCAGCTCAGGAAAATGAATGGAGTCCCACAGAAAGTGAAACTGAGCCACACTAGGCATTTACTCATGCGTAGGCAGCTGTGCCATGGTGTGTTGGAAAAGGAAGAACCAGAGGAATGCAACACCACCAGAATGGTCCTGATCCAATGAATGTAGGCCCCAAAAAACACTGGAGAAAGAAGTCCCTCCCTCTAAACAGAGAAGCATTGAAACTTATGGAAAGTGAAACTGAACTACGCAGTTGTTTACTTGTGAGTAAGCAAATGTTTACTGCAACATGTGAGCTGAATTCAGCAGGGCTCTGAGTGAGGCCTCAAGGTGTTGGGATTGTGCATTCATGTGTGAGAGGTAAAGAGATTGCTTGGAAACCACAGGCAGAAAGCTATTGGACAAGCTCTTTCCAGGATGAGCATTCAGACCACCAGGTGCTCTCTTGTTCCAGAGGTTGTGATGCTGAAGTACTGTGCAAACAATTGGGGGTGGGGTGGAAGAAATGGGCTCTTTTGTTACTCCTAAATGGTTCCATGCAGGTACGCCTAATCAAGTCCAAGCCACTCTTCCCTGCCACTTTTGCCTCTTCCTTGCAAGAACATAACTAGGGAGGAGTTAGGAGGAGAGGATCATCTCCAGAGAAGCCAGCCCAAGCAGATGAATTGTGCTCAGTGCATTCCTTTATTATTCCTTAGTTGATCCAGGCAGATATGCTTAATTAGGGTTACCAGATACAAACTGGACAGAGTGCCTATACCTTTAACTGTTGTATAGCAGAGGGAATTTGAGCAGATGTGGCTTTAGAAACCCTTCCATGATGAGCTGCACCTGCCCAAATTCCTTCTTCTATACAATGGTTAAAAGTATAGGCACTCTGTCCCAGTTTGTATCTGGTAACTGTAAGCTTAATCAGTTCTAGCCTTGAACAGTTTTGTGTGCCTTATTTCATTATTCCAGCATGCCTTGCCTTTTGTCTCTAATGACATCACTTCTATTTAATCACATCCCTTCTGGTGGGTCTGTCATTTTCAAGAGTGGGTCCCAGTGCTAAAATTTTTGGGAACAACAGGTTTGATACTTCCTTGCTATGTTGCTGTTTTATTTTGTTTTGCTGTGCACTTTAATAGGTAGATTGTACAGTTCTTAGGTAACAATTACTGGTAGATAATTTGTCAGATTTATATAATAATAATAATAATAATAATAATAATAATAATAATAATAATAAT
>JAJKFI010000113.1:1142127-1207088 GCA_029204185.1 Lerista edwardsae | reverse complement strand
ATAATAATAATAATAATAATAATAATAATAATAATAATAATAATAATAACAACGTGTTGGGTAAAATCAGACAAAATTATCTAATTCAAAGAATTGCAGATACCCCTAAGTTTACCCCTTGACTTATCCATGGGGCATGGCAAATTCCATGATTTTTGGCTTTAAATTGAAGCTTGTGGATAATTTGGCTTATCCATGAAATTGACTTATATACAATTATATATGGTACTTTTAAAGAAGTAATAATTTGCATGCTGAGAAAGTTGCCTGCGCATTGCTATTGCAGCCCAGAATGGCTCCAATGAAGAGTAGGCGGGGACATTTACACGGCATACTATGGCACCTGCAGTACTTACTTGGAGTGGAAGAATTAAGATGGCTAAAGTTGGCATGGATGGCTGAAGAGATTAACACTGTCCTCTTGTCTGGTTATGTGGGAATGTGAAGGTAGTCTGGTAAAGATAACAAGGCCTGTCTGGTTGCCCTAGACAGTGACCCAAATGGTGGAGACTGAGTGGCTCCTTCCTGTGCTGTGTGTATGTGTGTGTGTGTGTGTGTGAGATGCATGCATGTTAGGGTGGAGACTGAGTGGCTCCTTCCTGTGCTGTGTGTGTGTGTAATGCATGTATGAGTGTTCAAATTTTATCTGAGTCAGGCCACAAATGGCATCTGCTGGGAGAAACTTGCTTTCCTGTGCAAGACTTTTCTGACAACAGGGGGGAATTCTTCCCAAGCCTAGATTGAAAGAGAAGCCCTGTTTTGGAAAGGGAAGTTGTAGACCTTGAACAAAGGCAAAATAGACAGAATATCAAAGTATACAGAATATAGGGTATTGGACTCAGGGTATAGGACTAGAAATCAGAAGCTTCTGAGAAGGCTTTTTCTCTGCTGTTCCATACCAACCCCTGCTATCACATTCGGTGCTGGTACTGACGGTTCAGGGATCAGCCTGATTATGTGAGCCATCTGAAGGGTGTGTGTCTTCTCCTCCTTTCCAGCCTGGCCTCTTTTATACCACCCTGATCACATCTCTTTTTTCTGACCATTCTGTTGCTCAATTTTGCCAAAGTGTTAAGCTAAAGGGCAGGGAATCTGCTGTTTTGTGCTGGGACTGTTTTTCTGTTCTCATAAAAGCAAATTGTGATAAAGTATAAATTGGCTGTGGCAGAAAGCACAGGATCATTTAACCAGGCAAGTATTTCTTTATGTGTCACAGAGACAGAGCAGGCAGGGCCCCAATTTCTGTTGGCGATAGTGTGCAAGATGTCAAGCTTCACATGCGTTTCTCTCTGCAGCTGGGCAATATAGTATAGCTCAGTGAATTTCAAAGGTTGGTCGATGCTTGTTGATAATAGTGTATTTCAGGGAAAGGTATCACCTTACCTGCTTCATCCTGTTCATTCCATGGAAACAATTCAGCAATAGATCTTTTTTTTAACCTGGTGGCGAGGTGACTTGAAGGACATTTATTTTATTTATTTAAAGTATTATATGCTACCCTTCAGTCCCAAAAAGAAAACACCAAGGTGGCTCACAATAGTAAATAAAAATACAAGAATCAACACACGTAATAAAAGGGCAGCCTAATCCGGCACTGGAACAGGCAGGCTGGCCGCCCTGTGTTGTATGCAGCTCAGAACCTGGCTGTGGCACAACTCTTACTTTAAGAGGAATATTTCCCTTTACCCCAGCACCCACCTCAATGGGGCTATTTGGATCGGCACCAGCAAAACTACTGGTGCCAATCCAAGCAGCCTGCTGCTCAGGAAGGAGGGTAGGATATGGCCCAGGCTGGTTCCACCTACACCTCCAGGGCCCTGTCTGCCCACCAGCCCATTCTCCCCCACTTTCCCAACACACAGAAATGTCCCCATTACACTGTCCTGCCACCCTCTCCAATCCCCCCTGTCAGCCGCCTTCGGCTAGTGCAAACCTACCTACCTTGGCCAGCGCTTTTAAGTTACAGCATCTAAAAGTGAATGAGTCAGAACAGAACAGACTGAGAAAAGCAATACACATGGAAACAAGTTCAACTTGAAAATTCTCTTGATCATAAGTATGCGTTATCTCTCATGATTTCATCAGTATCCCAAAATTTTGGGGAGGGGGGTTATAGTTAAACACTAGTATGAACTAATTTTAAGATTTTTTCAAAATTTAATTTTTTAAAAATTAAATTATTAAAAATTAAGACATAATTATTAAATTATTAAACCCATTTTGTTGTAGATCATATGAAACCTCATATAAAGAGCCTTAAAATGAGACCACTCCCAACTTATATCCCAGCTGGTGTCCGATGTACAGTATCACTAGCATGCCATTTTTGATAACACTTTGAAAATTTAGATTTAAATACATTTTTCTCTGGGAATTTAAAAAGAAACCCCACATCTTCAATAACTATATAGGCTCTTTAAGTATGACAAGCTTCATCAAAATCTAAGAACATGACTATAGAAAAATACTAAGAGTGCAATCCTAACCTGGAGTTAGGCTGGCACATTTAGGCCAGCAAAGCTTGACCAGCATACTGTAAAGTATGTTTGGACCACTCTCAAGAGTCAGAGGCCAGCACACATATGTGCACCATCCTCCCTGACTCCGAGAGTGGTCCAAATGTGCTTTACAGTGCCCCTTGTGCCAGCCAAACTTCGCTGGTCTAACTATGTCAGCCTAACTCCAGGTTAGGATTGCGCTCTAAGTGTGATGATTTGACATGGAATGACCCACCAAAGAACTATACTATTCCTTAAGACGGGGTGAAGTAAGCAGGGCCCCCTGGGCTCACTGTTCTTTTGAGACTTCAGATGTTTGATCCAGGGACTTCTGTTTGTTTTACATGAAGTACAGGATACTGTTGGCTTGTTTACACTGATATGCAATGGCAGGCAACTTACTAATCAGCAGTGTTGTGAATGACTTTAGAAATTCGAGTTGAGTCAATTCTCAAATCTTCACCCACTCGTGCACAAGTCCTAGGACACGCCTGTGGCTACTCCACCCTTGGAATTTCACGAATCATTTTCACTCAAGTTCTGAGTCTTTTCGTGGCAAGGGTCAGGATCATTCCAGGCTTCTCATTCCTGAGGTGTGGCAATGTGGATGATGATGTGCAGAAGGACCAAAACTCAAAACTTTCTTCCTCCCCTCCACAGCATCCTGCCTGTTCTTCTGGTTGGAACGAGCAGAGAAACGAAATGACAGTTGCTCATGGAAACTTTGTGGCACCTTCTGGATCTCTGTAAGAGTTCTTTCTGATGTGGAAGCCTCAACAAAGTATTGAAGCATACACATGTACTCACTGATTGAAGTTGCCAGAATTGCTGAGTCATTGTGAGTCAGTGACCAAATTAGCGATTGAGAGGTAATGACACGTGTCACTCGAGTCATATGACAGTCAGGCCAAAACATCAGAACTCGAGTTTAAATTTGAGTCACTGCTAATCAGAAAATGCTGCAAGATGAATAGGATGCAATGAAATTATGACAAGATGAGACGTCAAATAAAGCATGACTGGAAAATGTAAAATGTATCAGTTTTTCAAATGAATAAATCACACTCACTTATTGTGTTAACTTGGACGATTATTCACATTTGTAGAAATAAGAACTTTGTCTACCAAATGTGAATTAATTTGTAGACAAAGGATGTCCACATTATTTAAACTTCAGCTATTAATGAATTTCTGTTGGTACTTAAATGAATGTGGTCTATTATCTACCAATCCCACATGCAATTAAAGTTAGCCAACAACATTTAATAAATTAATACATATTTTACCTTTTAAGATCCTGCATATTGTCCACCAAGCAGCCATCTATAGCATTGTTAAATATAAACTACGTAACTTAATTTTAGGAAGAAACGGATATATTACACATTTAAAAAGAAATGGAATACATTTGAAAATACACTTCATTGCCTGTAGTTTATGGCATTGCCATTCTAAATGTATATTGCTAAACTCAGAATTGCAATGCAAATTAACTCCATTTAATTGGACAGTGACGTGAATGTTAGCTTTTCATGTGCAAGGCTGAGCCTGGGAGAGTCCTTGAAATCCTAAACTTGGCACTCTTGTGAAATTTTGCCCTCATAGTCATGAATACAAAAACATCCAAACCCATATTGATATGAAATATGCTTTTTGCTTTTATGTGTCAAGGGAAATTTCTTCCTACATTTGATTCTTAATTAATTCACTTAATTTGATTCACTTTGATTCTTAATTAATTTCAATTAAATGTAATTACTCCATGTTGAAACCGTGCATTATTTACCATCCTGACTGTAGCAAGCAAATTGGTCTCCAGATCAAGTCATTATTTTAGAGATGTAAACTGCCTCAAGTGCCTTAACAGAAAATTGTAAATAAACAAACAGAGAGCTTGGGCAACAGCAGGAGGAAGAGGCACAGACTACTCATGGCAGAGGCAGGTAACTGGGATATCCAAGCCTTGGGAAGAGGAAAAAGAGATCCAGGATAAAGGTGAAGTCAGTAGACTCCGTGGGATTCCTATGGGGGCAGGGGCAACATGTTAAGTTTTGCAGGAGCCTGAGCTCCTGTGTATCACAACCCCTCCCCCTCGCCTTCAGAGCCATTAGTGGTTTCAAGAACAAAGCTTCCAAGCCACCTCTCCAAGCCACGAATGCCTCTGGAGAGAAGGGAGAGGGGCCAAGTTATGGAGGAGCTCAGGCTTTGCTCCCCCATACCGCTGAGTACCCCTTCCTTCTGGAGCCAAAGCAGTGATGGCACATTTCGGCCAATCAGTGCAATTTTGGCCACAGCAACACAATCCCACTGCAAGGTACCACTCTGTGGGCGCAATTCTAAATGCTGGTTAGGCTGGCATAAACTATGCCAGCAAAGTTTGGCCAGCACAAGGGACACCTTTTGGACCACTCTCAGAGCCAGAGAGGCCGACACACAGATAGGAGCCATCCTCCCTGACTCCGAGAGTAGTCCAAACACACTTTATGGTGGCCCTTGTGCTATTCAAACTTTGCTGGCTTAGTTTATGCCGGCCTAATTTCAGATTAGGATTGCACTCTGTGTGAGAAGAAAATACCTTTTTAATATTTTGGTTTTCACTCCCCATTAAAGTAATATGCCCAAACCAAAAAATAGGGTGCAATCCTAATCTGAAGTTAGGTTGGGGCAAGGTTGGCTGCCTAGCCCAACACAGGGGATAGGGTCTGGCAGTGGGATCCGCCAAGGTCCCGTCTACATCCTGCACAGGCCTGCTCCTCCCCTGCCCTTGCCCAGTTTTGCCCCCTCTCCTGCTCCGAAAGGGCTTACCATTGATACCACCTGTGTTGAGACAGGACTCTGTGTAGCATCAGCCCAGCACAAGCAGAACCGCTGGCCATATGGGATTTAGGATTGGGCTCTGTCTCTGCAGTAACCTGCCTAGCACTGATATTGATGTCAAGGGGATCTATTATTTTGTTCCAGGAGGAGGTGGGATCAACGGAGGGTCATTATTTATTTATTTATTTATTTATTTATTTATTTATTTATTTATTTATTTGTTACTATTTATTTGTTGGTGTCATGGCAGGGTAGAATTACAGTGTGCTGTCTCTTCCTGCAGCTGCACTGGTGGATCAGTTGATTTTCAAGGAAAACCTTTTATTGAGGAAGCCAATGGTTTCCTGGAGTATATTTTAAAAACCACTGTGTGCTTGTTTTGATTTATCTACTAATTCAACCAATTAAAGTCTGCACTCTTATTTTAAAAGGTTAATTTATTAGAATTGAATCGAAGTGAAAGACATGCTAATTGGAAAAAAAAAACAAGCTGGCAAATTGTTGTCATGGAACAATCAAATTAAATCCTAAGCAATTGCAATGCATTATTTATAACACTGTTGTGCAATGAGTAATGTATGTGCACAATATTCCAAAGATGGAACAATTCAGCTTGGCTTTTATGGCACTGGTGTCCAAGAACAGCACCTGCAGCACCTTATGACTTAATTGGGAGAGGTGTGATTCATAAAAAGAACTGTGGCTGTTATGGAAATACACCAACAAACAGAGGCCCAGGCTGCAATCCTATACATACTTTTCTGAGAGTAAGCCCCACTGAACACAATGGGACTTACTTCTAAGTAGACATGCATAGGATTGTGTTGCCGATTCTGTATCATCTGTAAAATCATCTGCATATGAATGCAACCCCACATACTATTGGGAGCTGCCCCATATGTGAAACAGCTCTTAAGTGCAAACTATAAGAACATAAGAAGAGCCCTGCTGGATCAGTCCAAAGGCTCATATAGTCCAGGTTCCTGTGTCTCATAGTAGCCCACCAGATGCCTCAGAGAGCACATGAGACAACAAGATGTCTGCATCCTGTTGCCACTTCCTTGCACCTGCCATTCTGAAGTAGCCTATTTCTAATGTAAGCAGGTTGCACCACCCATCATGGCCTAAAGCCCATGATGGACTTTTCCTCCAGTAATCTGTCCAATCCCCTTTTAAAGGCACCTAGGCCAGATGCCATCAACACCTCCTGTGGCAAGGAGTTCCACAGATTAATTACCTGCTGGATAAAAAAGTATTTCATTTTAGCCATTCAAACTCTCCCTACACTCAATTTTAGTGAATGTCCCCTGGTTCTGGTGCTGTGTGAGAGAGAATTATCCATTTCATGCATAATTTTGTATGTCTCAATCATGACTAGAACTGTATGCAATACTCCAGATGTGGCCTTACCATCGACTTGTACAATGGCATAATAATATTAGTCTTTATTTTCAACCCCTTTTTTAATTACCCCAAACATGGAATTGACTTCTTCACCACTGCCGCACACTGAGTCGACACCTTCATTGAGTTGTCCACCAAGATCTCTCTCCTGAGCAGTCACAGACAGCTCAGAACCCATTAGCCTATATGTGGTTTTTGATTTTTGGCCCCAATATGCATCACTTTACACTTGGCTACACATCTGCCATTTTGCTGCCCATTCCCCCAGTTTGGAGATATCCTTCTGGAGCTCTTCACAATCCCTTCTGGTTTTCTCCACCCAGAAAAGTTTCATGCCATCCACAAATTTGGCCACTTAGCTGCTTATCCCTGTCTCCAGGTCATTTACGAACAATTTGAAAAGCACCAGCCCCAAGACAGATCCTTGGGGCACTTTACTTTTCACTTCTCTTCACTGTGAAAATTGCCCATTGCCCCCCACTCTTATGTTTCCTGGTCCTTAACCACTTCTTAATCCATAAGAGGACCTGCCCTCTTATTCCCTGCCTGTGAAGTTTTCTCAGCAGCCTTTGGTGAGGGACCGTGTCAAATGCCTTCTGAAAATCCAGGTATATGATATCCACCAGTTCTCCCACATCCTCATGCTTGTTGACCTTTTCAAAGAATACTAAGAGGTTTGTGAGGCGAAACTTACCCTTACAGAAGCCATGCTGAGTTTCCCCCAGTAAGGCTTGGTCTTCTATGTGTTTTAGGATTTTGTCTTTGATGAGGCTTTCTACCATCTTACCTGAAGCAGATTATAGGCTGATCGGCCTGTAGTTTCATGGGTCCCCTCTGCTTCCTTTTTAAAAGATTGGTGTCACATTTGCTATCCTCCAGTCCTCTGGCACCGTGGCAGTTTTGAGAGACAAGCTGTATATTATAGTTAAGAGATCAGCAACTTCATTTTTCAGTTCCTTAATAACTCTTGGGGGGGGGGGAATGCCACCTGGGCCTGGTGACTTATTGAAATTTAATTTATCAACCATATGCTCTACCATTGAGATATACAACTAACAGCCCAGTTCTATCCATTCCCTGCACCATAGCATGCAGCTGTACTAAAATGGACTGTGCTAAAATGGGGATGTGGTGGCACAGCGAGTTAATCCGCTGTCGCTGGGCTTTCAACCGCAAGGTTGGGAGTTCGAGACTGCGTGACGGAGTGAGCTCCCGTTGCTTGTCCCAGCTCCTGCCAACCTAGCAGTTCGAAAGCACCTAAAATGCAAGTAGATAAATAGGGACCACTTTGGTGGGAAGGTAACGGCGTTCCGTGCGCTACGGCGTAGAATCATGCTGGCCACCATGATCGGACAAAAACGCCGGCTCACAGGCTTTGAAACGGAGATGAGCACCGCCCCCTACAGTCGGTCATGACTAGACCATTTGGTCGTGGGGAAACCTTTACCTTTACCTTACATATTATGATGGGGTATAGCAGAAGGTTTGGGAGACGTAAGGGAAAGATTCCTGTAAGCCTCCCCATCGCCAATGAGTCACCAATGGGCCTTTGGCTCGTGGAAATCTGGATATTCCCATACAGATCATGCACACCAGGGCACTCCTGCTGCCTACATGCTATATTCCACCCACACCCCTACCCTGTCCCACCAGTTTACCTGGCTATGAAGCCAGGTGCAAAAGCAGGCCACTGCCACTTCCTCCATTTTGGATGGCAGATCCAAAATGGCCATGAGCAGCCCACTTTTGTGACGCCATAGGGCCTCTGCAATGTCATAACCAGCCCTATAGGACTGGGCTGTTAGTAATAGTAGGGGGAAATAGGAGTTCACGAAATATATCTGAAAAAATAAGGCCTATTTTCAAAGTTTAAGACTGCAATCCACTGAACTTAGTGGGATTTACTTCCAAGTCAATGTGCGTAGGATTGTGCCATAACACTATTACAAGGAGACTTTTTGTCATGTGTCCAGAAATGACTACAGCAGTAATGAAACCAAAACTTAATAAATGAAAATCAACACTTTATAATAGACCGCAGGTATTCCCACAAATGTTTAACAAGACTTGTTTGAATTTGCTTTAATTAAAATGTTACTGTTTGCAAAGATCAAAGAGCTGAGTCTTTAACATTAAAACTTACTCTTGCTCATAAACATTTCATGACCAGCCCACAATCCTCATCATCTGGGTTTGTACTGGTTTACAATTTTTGGTGTCTTGCCAGTTAAATCAGACTTGTGACGGCAACGTCTGCATCAAATATTTTATACATATAGAAAAATCAAAGCTGTTCTATTACATGTAGGCTACATTCTTAATCCACAAAAGCCACTGGCACGTTTACCTTCTGGAGAAGGCCAACACAGTAGCCACAATCTGCTATTTTATGGTCACTCCATCTCTTGGTTTGTTTGTATATAATGATAGTAGCATAGCTAGAGGGGGCAAAATTGAAGCATTGTAGGTGTAAACAGCCGCTCCCACTCATCGTGGGAGCCATGCCAGGCATGATGGCAACACAAAGTTGCTGGCCAAACTAAACCGCATCACCTGCGTATTGCTGTCACTGCTTGGAATGACTCTGCCCAGAATGACACAAGTGGGAGGGGCTGCTTACAGGGTGCATTGCAGAGCTTGCAGTACTTATCATTTTGGCCCCCTCTAGTTATGCTACTGTGGGTACAATCCCAACCTGGAGTTAGGCTGTTTAGCAGGCACAGATCCAAGGAGCCCATAGGGGAGGCTGGCACTTCCCTGCGTGCAAGGCCATGAACATGACCTTGTGCTGGGGAAGCTCCAGCCTCCCATATACTGCACTGGATACAGAACAGGCCCCTCCAGGCCTATATCAGATTGCGCTCTTAGTCAGGGAGGATGGTGCATGTCTAGGCTTACCAGGTGTCCCGGTTTGACTGGGATTGTCCCGGTTTGGTGATGGTGTCCCAGTGTCCCACCCAGTTTTAAATTCTGTCCCAGTTTTGTGCAGCTGCACCTGGCTACACATTGCTGTGAGGGGCAACAGTCTGGCCCCCACTGTTGCTACATGGCAGTGGCAACACTGGCTGCATCCGTCGTCTCCTGACTGTTCGGCTATAACCAGTAACATTCTGAGCTCTGAGGGACGTTCGGGTGGTGGGGGAGCTGTGAGAGCCTATTCTTTATGGTGTCCCTTGTGCCAGCCAAACTTTGCTGGCCTAACTGTACTGGTTAGTACAGTTCAGGTTAGGATTGCTCCCTCAGTGTGTTTAGTTCGGGCGCAACTATGCTTTGCTTTTACCACTGCTCTGGGGTGGGACTACTTTGGGGGTTGTTCTTTCTCTGTTGCTCTTGGGCTGATTGTGTTTTAATTCTGGGGTGACGATGCTTTGCATAAGACTTTTGCATGACTGTATTCATAAGAGTTTTGTATGCATGGTGTTGTTCAGTCGCTAAGTCATGTCCAACTCTTCGCGACCCCCTGGACCACAGCACGCCAGGCCTCCTCCACTAGCTTCCGGAGTTCATCCAATTTCATGTTCATTGCTTCAGTGACACTATCTAACCATCTCATCCTCTGCCGCTCCCTTCTCCTTTTGCCTTCAACCTTTCCTGGCATGAGGGACTTTTCTAAAGAGTCCTCTCAGGAGGTGGCCAAAGTATTTGAGCTTCAGCTTCAGGATTTGTCCTTCCAAGGAGCAATCAGGCTTGACTTCCTGTAGGATTGACCAATTGGATCTCCTTGCAGTCCAGGGGACTCTCAAGAATCTTCTCCAACACCATAATTCAAAAGCATCTATTCTTCGGTGCTCTGCCTTTCTTATGGTCCAGCTTTCACATCCATTCATTGCTACTGGGAAAACCATAGCTTTGACTAAGCTAACCTTTCTTGGCATGGTGATGTCTTAGTTTTTTATTAAGTTATCTAGGTTTGCCATAGCTTTCCTCCCAAGAAGCAAACGTCTTTTAATTTCATGGCTGCAGTCACCATCTGCGGTGATCTTGGAGCCCAGGAAAATAAAGTCTGTCACTGCTTCCATTTCTTCCCCTTCTATTTGCCAGGAAGTGATGGGAGTGGTTGCCATGATCTTAGTTTTTTTGATGTTGAGCTTCAAGTCAATTTTTGCACTTTCCTCTTTCACCCTCATCAGAAGATTCTTTAGGTCTTCTTCACTTTCTGCCATTAGAGTGGTATCTGAGGTTGTTGATATTTCTCCCAGCATATCTGAGGTTGTTGACATTTCTCCCAGAAATCTTGATTCCAGCTTGTAAGTCATCCAGCCCTGCCTTCCTCATGATGTACTCTGCATATAAGTTAAATAAGCAGGGTGACAGTATACAGCCTTGTCATACTCCTTTCCCAATTATAAACCAATCGGTTGTTCCATGTCCAGTTCTAACCCATGTCCAGTTCTAACTGTTGCTTCCTGACCCGCATACAGGTTTCTCAGAAGACAAATCAGGTAGTCTGGTACTCCCATGTCTTCAAGAACTTGCCACAGTTTGTTGTGATCCACACAATCAAAGGCTTTAGCATAGCCAATGAAGCAGAAGTAGATGTTTTTCTGGAACTCCCCTTGCTTTCTCCATGATCCAGCAAATGTTGGCAATTTGATCTCTAGTTCCTCTGCCTCTTTGGAAACCAGCTTGTACATCTGGTAGTTCTTGATTCATATACTGCTGAAGCCTAGCTTGTAGGATTTTGAACATCACCTTGCTAGCATGTGAAATGAGTGCAATAGTGCAGTAGTTTGAACAATCTTAGGCATTGCCCTTCTTTGGGATTGGAATGTAAGCTGATCTTTTCCAGTCTTGTGGCCACTGCTGGGTTTTCCAAATTTGCTGTCATATGGAGTGCAACACTTTGACAGCATCATCTTTTAAGGTTTTGAGTAACTCAGCTGGAATGTTGTCACCTCCACTAGCTTTGTTGTTAGTGATGCTTTCTAAAGCCCACTTGACTTCACACTCCAGGATGTCAGGTTCAAGCTCAGTGACCACACCATTGTGGTTATCAAGAAGATTTAGATCGGCCTTATATAGTTCCTCTGTGTATTCTTGCCACCTCTTCTTAATCTCATCTGGTTCTGTTAGGTCCTTGCCGTTTTTGTCCTTTATTGTGCCTACCTTAGCACGAAATTGTCCTTTGACATCTCCAATTTTCTTGAAAAGATCTCTAGTCTTTCCCATTCTATTGTTTTCCTCTATTTCTTTGCATTGCTCACTGAGGAAGGCCTTCCTATCTCTCCTTGCTGTTCTCTGGAAATCTGCATTCAGTTGGGTATATCTTTCCCTTTCTCCCTTGCTTTCGGCTTCCCTTCTTTCCTCAGCTATTTGTAAAGCCTTGTCAGACAGCCACTTTGCCTTCTTGCATTTCTTTCTCTTTGGGATGGTTTTAGTTGCTGCCTCCTGTACAATGTTACAGACTGCCGTCCAAAGTTCTTCAGGCACTCTGTCTACCAAATCTAAGCCCCTAAATCTATTTGTCACCTCCACGGTATATTCATATGGGATCTGATTTAGGTCATATGTGGAGGGCCTAGTGGTTTTCCCTACTTTTTTAAGTTTAAGCCTGAATTTTGCAAGAAGAAGCTCATGATCTGAGCCACAGTCAGCTCCAGGTCTTGTTTTTACTGCCTGTATAGAACTTCTCCACTTTTGGCTGCAAAGAATGTAATCAATCTGATTTCGATGTAGACCATCTGGTGAAGTCCATGTGTACAGTTGCTGTTTGTGTTGCTGGAAAAGGGTGTTTGCTATGACTAATGTGTTCTCCTGACAAAACTCTATCAGTCTTTGCCGTGGTTCATTTTGTACTCCAAAACCAAACTTGCCTGTTATTCCTGTTACCTCTTGACTGCCTACTTTAGCATTCCAATCCCCTATGATGAGAAGGGGTATGTATGCATGTGTTTCTATATTACCAAGCTGGTTGGAAAACACAGGGATCATTCCTAAGGAAAAATATGGAAGTACTGGTGATTGTATAAAATATTACCTGCCAATTAAAATGTGATTAATTTAATATATTTGTAACTGTCACTGTTCTACTTGACAGTATTTTACATTTTTGTGCTAGTAAGCAAAGCTTAATCTTCTCTTTCTGTTCCCGGTCTTTCTGGGTGCAATCCAGACTGCTACTTAGGCCAGTCTGCTGCACCGACCCAGGAGTGTTGCAAACATAAGGCACGTCTGCGCCAGTTTTGTGCAGGCTAGGCCAACACAAGGATGCACGCCAGCCTGCATGCGCTACCACACAGCTCCAGCTAAGGCCAGCCAAGTTTGGCAGGTGTGGGGGGCTGGGGAGGCCTAACCCCTGGCCCAGTCGGCCTTTTATAGGCCACTCGGACTTTGCTGGGGCATCTCCGAGTGGGACTTCTGTGGCTTACCCCAAGGAAAGGGGAAAATATCCCCTTATCCTGAGGCGGATTCCAGCTGCCTCTTGTACTGTGTGATGCCTCCCTGCCTTCTGGCCTCTTCTGGTGCAGTATAGCAGGGGTCTCCAAAACCTTTAGCCGGAGGGTTGCATCAAATATCTGGCATGGTGCTGAGGGCTGGAAAATAAATACATTTAGATATAAAATTTACATAAATACATAAGAGACAGACCTTTGAATGAATGAATGAATGAATGAATGAATGAATGAATGAATGAATGGGCTCAAAGTTCCAGGATTCCTCCAAGCACCAACACACACCACAGAAATATAGCGCACACTTCCCATTCCCCCATGCCACAAGCAGCTTACTTAAATGTGCTGGAGTAAATATCTCAGAACCAGCAGATCACAGGAAACACCCAGAGCATGTTCTGAGGGCTGGGGAGGCAACCCCAACTCTCAGAAAGCCAATTAAGGCTTTCAGAAGACTTAAAAAGCCCTGAAAAAAACAGGAAGTAGTTTTTTTTTGGCCTTTCAGAAGCATTCTGAGGGCTGGGGAGGCTGTGTGCAGCCTCCCTGGCCCTCAGAACACCCTCTGCACACAACCAGAGCACAGCTTGGAGGGTGCAGCCCATGCCAGCAAGATCAAGACAGCCAGAGGCTCATTGGGGACCAGAGGCTTGTCACAAGCCATATAGAGGCTCTCCAAGTGCCGCATCTGGTCCCTGGGTCAGGGTTTGGAGACCCCTGCTGTATAGGGGTTGCTTGTTTCTTAACAAGTTCTCTTATTCAAGTTCCCCCCCTACCCCACTTCTGGTGATACTCCAACTGGTCCTGGTTTCAACTCTAAAAATTACAGTAAGCCTATGCATGTCTGTATGCTGACCTCTCTGACTCAGGCAGCCCAATCCTAAGTAAGGCCAACATAACAGGGCTGAATCCTAAAGCCCATTAGGAGGCAGTGGCAGCAACATGCAGGACAAGGGGAGGTTTTCCCTTGCACCTGCATAAGCCCCAGTCATCCCTATGGGCCTGCTCAGACCTGCGCCTGCAGATTACATTATTGTAACCTAAAATGGACTTTTCCTCCAAAAATCTGTCCAGTCCCCTTTAAAAGGTATCTGTGCCAGACACCATCACCACCTGCTGTCACCTCCTTGACTCCAAGAGTGGTCCAAACACGCTTTACGATGGCCCTTGTGCCAGCCAAACTTTGCTGGTCTAACTGTGCCCGCCTACCTCCAGGTTAGAATTGTGGCCAAGTAAATCAGAAACCCCCTTTTTTACATAGACAGCCACAGAGGTGCAAACCTGGAAGTGCCATTACCACCATCCTGCCTTCACCACCATTCCCCTTAAGATGGAAGACATTGTTTCCTGTTACCCTAGGGGGTCACAAACCCCAGATTGGGAAACACTGGCTTAGGGTCTTTAGCCTGGATAGTCAAAGACATAGATCGTTCCAGTTGGTCTGCAATGTTGAACCTTTGTTAGTCAACCATAAAGTATGCTATTGTTATGCAAATCGGACTGCTACACTATAAAACCAACTACACCTTTGCTGCAGTCTAAGCTTAAAGGAAGCAATTCGTGCACAAGGTAGTCAATTTCTCTGAAGATGCTAGTAAGGATAACATTGTGGCACCCCAGACCCTGCTGATAAACTACTTGGGTGGGGGAATGGGCAGGCAGGGCAGATTTTCATTTTACCTTTAGTTATGTTGGGTTCTCATTCTCTCTGTTGGCAGGCTTCCTTCTCTCTGTTCATCTTGATCCTTCCTTCATTAACATATATTTTACTGAACCCACTTTTCTTTTTTAACCAAACACTTGGCAGGGAAAAAACCCCACTTTGGATAAATGCCACCCTAAATGTGGGGTGAGAAAAGAAAACTTTTCTCAGTTTTGCAGTCTTTACCCAGTTTGATAATGAGAGTGGTAGTATTGTGCATATGGGAATATGTAGACTAAGGGTGTAATCCAACCTATGCCCTCGGGCCAATGCTAGCCACTTCCAATTCAGGCTGTGTGACATCCTCGGCTCTGCGACTGCTAAACAGCAGGCATAGATCTGAGGAACCCATAAGTGTGGCTGGAGCTTCCCTAGGGCAAGGGCATGTTCATGCCCTTACCCTGGGGTAAGCACCAGCCAGCTCCTAACTTGTGCTGAATATGAAGCAGGCCCACCCGCCTTGCCATTCCAGTGCACGTTAGGATTGCGCCCTGAATAACATAAGCAAAAGGCAGGTTCCTTATCTAGAGATAAGTTTAGACACTAGGATGGGGAAGAGGAAGACAATAGCTGAAGGGGAACTGTTGACAAAGGATGAAAAATGCTTGCTAATGCAATTACACACACTCAAGCTTCAGTGCAGTTTGGGATGCAGACAAATTACCTTTGGGATTGTCAATACGATTACCAATTAGCAACTGCCATTGTTTAAGCAGCTTCCCAATTGTGCAGACTGTTGTCAGCCTTTTATGATATACTAAAAGGCATCCATGAGGCCTGAAATGTGGCACATCTCTGTGTGGGCATACACAAATCCACTAATCTGTCAGAAGACACTCTTGTATTTAGGCAGAAGCCTGACACATATTGCCTGACACAAGGGCCACCGTAAAGCGTGTTTGGACCACTCTTGGAGTCAAGGATGTGACAGCAGGTGGTGATGGTGTCTGGCATGGAAACCTTTTAAAGGGGACTGGACAGATTTTTGGAGGAAAACTTACCCTTACCCAGAGGAGATCTTACTCAGATCCTTGCACCCTTGCAGGATGCAGCAGTAGTCATTTCAGTGCAGCTGCAATTGGCAAGAACAGGGAGAGAATAAGATGGGGTGGTTGCAGTCTAATCCTGACTAGGAGTGTGGAGGGCTTTATGACTGCAGAACAGTGTTCCACTTTTGTAAAATGACTGTTGGTGCTGTGCACCACCATCCCCCTCTATACCTTCCTCATTACTTAAACTCTCCTTTACTGACTTCCTTTATGTCATGTTCTAAATTTTAGTTTGATGTGCTTTTAACACCTATGTTTATTAATCACAGAATACAGAGAATTTTAAGACAAAACTTTTATCACCTACAGGAGTGTGAGCAGATCCATAAAGCATTTTGCCCTATATAGAAATGGGTCCACTGTTTAGAAACACTGAAAATTGAAACAAAAGGACTTCAGTCCTTCAATAGAAGGAGTTTCTGTTTCTGCACAAAACAGCAATCCTTCCTCAAATTCAGGATTATCTGATTACACACAGGAATAATCGGTTTTGTAATGTGCAATATGTGTCAGGCTTCTGACACATGAAATTACATAACGCATGAAGTTATGGGTATATTTTCAGTACCAAACTTAGAAGAAAAGATCTTCGGCAAAACCACAATAACAATTTTGGTTGTTCTAGAAACCAGGCAAGCATATGGTAACATCTTGTCCTACCTACTCCATCATGTCAACAGGGGTGAAATACAGGTTTAAATGTTAGCACATTTTTGCTGTCTGATGCTTAGGCAAATCACCTTCAAACATGGTTAGGATGCAAGATCCACACAAGCTTATAAGGGGGAAGCTATTTCATGCGGAATTTGACACTCTTCACTTCTATTGTTTAAACAGGTCTCTAGCCCTTATGATTTGATTGGGAAGAGTTTAGCCATCACTAAGGGACAGGGTGGGATGGAGTGGGGGGCTCCGCTGGCATCCAAACTAAGCGGAAGGCAGTTTAAAGTATGCTTGGGATTGCCTACACCACAAGCCCTAGCAGGATTGTGGCTGGCATCACAGCAGCGGCAGAGACTGCAGATAAAAGCCAACATGGAAGAAAGGGAATCATACAGTTACCATACAGCAAGGGCAATGTAAAGAAAAGGTTCGTCACCAGCCTGGGTGAGAGCCAGAGTCTGTCTCTGTGAGCTTGGTACAAAAATGCGAATGAGGGGCGAGCCAGTGGGGAGGTAGGCAGATTGACACACACAGAGGGAAGGGTGGTAAATTTCAAAGTGCAGCAGCCTGTCCTGACATCACCCCATAGCCACACCCTATTCAGACTATTCCAAAGCAGTAAACTTAACATTTCTTCATTAGTTTGTTTTCATCTGCCACTTATTTCTACTTTGAAACACATTGAAATGTTCCATTTGAAGATGTGACCCATTCATCCCAAACTCATGGGGTGGATTGCAGTAGCTTTAAAATGAATATATTCAATTTGGAAAATGGGATATTTTAAAAATCCAAATGAATATAAAAGTATAAGTAAATCCCACTATGTTCCATAAGATTTAGGGAGCAATCCATGCCCAGATTAGCGCTGACGCAGGATCGCTGAGCGGCACCCCTATCTCAGCGCTAATGCTCCCAGGCTGACTCTAGTTCTAATGCAGGTCTGGGAGTGTGGGCAGCAAGTCACCTGTGCGCCAGCGGAACTCAGCTGTTTGGCTCAGCTGTTTCTGACGTAGCCATTAGGCCGCATCCTAGGCTTCATCCTCAGGCTGCATGGCCCTGATTTGGGCCACATGGTCTTAATTCTGCAGCCGTGGTTTCACGGGCACCAATCTGAAGAGCACATTGGGGAGGCTGGCACCGCCCCAGGTGCAAGGGTATGAATGTGCCCTTGCGCCAAGGAGGCTCTTGCTTCCTCCTAAGTGGCACTGGATACAGCGCAGGCCCACTGGCCTGCCTGTTCTGGCGCTATTTAGGATTGGGCTGTTAATCTTAGGTAAATTGGCATAGGGTTGTAGCCTTACTGTAACACGAGTTGCATACTGTCTGTCATCATAGTGCCCACCCTGCGCCTCCATTGCATTGACCGAAGCCGACTGGCGCAAGGGAGACTCCGTGTCCATCTGGACACAGGATTGGCAGGGGGAGGGCGTTGGGGGCAGGACATGAGCAGGTCCGGGATTCAGCCTTAAGGCCGAATCCTATATCCGTTCGGGAGGCTGCGCAACCCTGATTTGGGGCCACACGGTCTCCTCAGCTCTGTTTAGCAGGCACAGATCCAAGGCTGGAGCCTCCCCAACAGCAAGGGTGTGAATGTGCCCTTGCCATTGGGAGCTTTGCCTATACAGCCTTGCCTATACTGTGCTGGATTTGGCACAGGCTGGCCAGCCTTGCTAATCCAGCGCAGTACAGGATTGCACCCTGAGAAATAATCCATTTTATTGCTGCATTCTCAGGAAAGCAGTAGGTGCTGTATCATAATGATGGCACTTCTGGTCATGACTTCTCTTCTGAAGGGTCCCCAACAAATTGTCATTCTAAAAAGTGGGTCCTGGTGCTAAAACATTTGAGAACCATTGCCTTAAGGTATGCTGTGTAGCATGACAACAGCATATTAATCTGAAATAATCATGTGTTAACTGCAATATTGTTTTATCATGTTAATTGCTTGTATTTGTCACTTTTTTACCTTTACCTCTTTACAACTGTGTGTAGGTGGTAGCAATTTTCAACTGGTGTGCTGCAGCACATTGGGGTGCCATGAAAGGTCCGCAGGTGGGCTAGGTGAGTTTGGAGCACAGCAGCCGAAAAGAGCTGAAAGACACTTCCAGGTTCTACTGCTCTGTTTCTAGGGCAACTTCTGTAGTAACAAATTGTCAAACAGTTGCCCTAGAAACAGAGTCACAGAGCCTGGAAGAGTCTCCTGGAAGCAAGAAGTGACATCATATGAAACAAATACCATAGAGAAGACCATAAAAGTCAGTGTATCCTGAGAAGAAAAACATTGAAAATCATTGTGGTAGAAAGCCTGGGTGATCAGAAGCTCTCCATCATGTGCCCTTGACCGCAGGGTTGTTAATCAAATACGATGAGTTTTTCTATGTGCATCCTCCAAATGTGAAGACAGTGGCTTGTTCTCCACAAAATTCATGTGGCAGAGACCTAACCCTCTAGAACACTGGTATTCAAACTTTTTAGACCAGGACCCACTTTTCAAAATGGCACTTATGTCGGGATCCACCAGATGTGATGTCATTAACCTTGAAGTGATGTTGTGGCACAAAGTGACATCATCAAGCAGGAAGTTCTGACATTGTAACGTAATAAAATGACACTGCTGAAATGCAAGTTGGCATTCTTGGACTGCAGCAATTGTACAACCATGAAACATTCCTGACAGAAAGCAAGATTAGGACAAAATATGATGTAAAAGAAATGAACTAAAAACAAAATTTTAAAAACCCTCACTTGAAAATTCCGATTGTTAACACTCACAAAAGTAAGATGGTTGCTCCCAGCTTTCCGCGACCCATCTGACATCAGGTTGCGACACACCAAGTTTGAATCCCAACCGACAGTTTGAATAACACTGCTCTAGAAAGTTGACATCCTGTGTAGTTAAGCTTGTTTGTGGTTGGGCTACACCCAGTGGTGTCATCTACAAATAAGGAACGGGAACGCTGGGCGGGACTTACGCGGGACTTCTGTGTGATTGGCTGCCCACCCATCCCGTTCCGCGGATGCCCTGGCCTCAGGGGGGTGCCTGCTCGCCGGGGGAGACGGGGGCGCGCCAGAGCCTGGGCGAGCAGCGGTGGGGCACACAAACTGGGGGCAGCCCCCCCCGCAAGGCCAGGGCAGCCGTGGAACGAAATGGGCGGGCTGCCAATCACGCGGAAGTCCCGCCCAAGTCCCGCCCAGCATTCCCGTTCCTTGTTTGTAGATGACACCACTGGCTACACCTCTGTTAGGATGGACCAAAAGAAAGTTGTGGGCAGGGCAGGTCCAAAACTTCTCAGAACCTGAGAGAGTGTGCCTAGTGCTGACCTCCTTACCCAATGGCATGCCACTCCTCCTCCTGCGTACTGGATTTGAAAAGAAAGAGGAGAATGAAGAAGTATGGAAGAAAGAAGAGGTACTCTAGGTCACACATTTAATCTTCCTCTCTACCTGTTACATATTGGGTTCCATTCAATAGAAATTGCAACAGCCCAACCCCTGTATATTATGAACTCCACCTCCTGAGCTCCTGATTGGAGGGGTGACTAGCTCAACTCCTCCAGCTCTCTTGCTAGGGCTTAACCCCTGGCTATCCTCCTGCATATATAACACCCTTCATTCCAAGTACGTAGTCCTCCAAGTAGTGAGGCCTCAAACATTCCCACGTGGAACAGCAAGGCAACTGCACCAGAGGCTCTGGCCAGTGGTGAAATTCAGCCAGTTCTCACCAGTTCTGCAGAACCGGTTGCTAATTTTAGGTTGGGAGAAGGAAGAAAGGCAGCGGATGGCCCTGAAGGCCGCCCTGAAGGACATAGAACCGGTTGTTAATTTATTTGAATCCCACCACTGACTCTGGCTCCCTTGCTTGCTCCAAAATTGGCACTGGAGTCCAAGAACAGCCTCGCTGGAACTTGCTTTTGTTGCTTTGCCATGCAATGGAGCATTTGGTCCATGTGCGTACAGATGATCCTGCTATCGGAGAGGGCAACTTCATATGACACAGGGCCTGTCACTC
This sequence comes from Lerista edwardsae, assembly GCA_029204185.1. Taxonomy (NCBI): domain Eukaryota; kingdom Metazoa; phylum Chordata; class Lepidosauria; order Squamata; family Scincidae; genus Lerista; species Lerista edwardsae. Next base: position 1,186,554 of record JAJKFI010000113.1, on the reverse strand, counting down.
AAACCACAGTAGCTAGAATCCATGCAGGGCCCCAGCATAGTTCCTAACGAACACGCTGTCATCTGGATTGAACCCTTGAATGGCCTCTCACACCTCAGATGTTGGTGGCCTGTCCAAGGTCTGGTCCGGATGCAACCGGTCGAGATGGATTGTCAAAAGCCGCCCCGTAAGTAGCTCTTTTGGACTAAGGCTCGTGGTGATACAAGGGGTAACTTGCTGGCCCCAAAAGAACACTGCCAGCCGCTGATCCCAGTCCCCCTGAACGAGGCAAGTGAGGGCTTCCTTGGTTGTCCTCACCATATGTTCTGCCTGGCCATTAGTGGCCAGATGGAAGGGGGGCAATGTTACGTGATGAATCAGGTTTCCATCTATACAATCCTTAAGCTGTGCTCCATCATGTCCGGAGGCTGGGGTGGGGGGGGAAATCTCCCATCCTTAGCCCAGTCGAAGCCACATGCAAACCATGTGGCCTTGGTCGGCCTCAGAAGCGCCTCTAGAGGCAACCAGGGCAACTTGGCTGGGGTATGGGGAAAATCTGCAAGTTCAGTTACTCATGGATTTCTTTATATGTGAGGGATCCGGGTTGGTTTTGACTTCCCCCTCCTGTTTTATTGCCATCTATCAGGGCAGTGTTTGTACTGTAACCTCTAAGCACAAATTATTTTCCTAATCAGGGCCATAAAACTTCAAAGGAATTGGGCAAGGATCTGGCTGTCTGCCTTTCTCTTTTCAGCACCTTCCTTTAATTCCTAAGGTGAACAGCACCTTAATTCCTGTGAACTAAACATCTCCTATCCTGCTCCGTCTTCCTTATGGAGAAAGCTCTAGACTAGTATCCCCCCCCCCACGCCTGCTTAGGTTGACCTAAATTGTGCTTGGCAGACTCTTGCTCAAAAGGTTTGTGAAACCCAAGAAACTCGGTGTTGCTATAAACACCTCACCTCAACAAACAGAAGGGAAAAAATTCCTTTATATTGTCCAGAAGATAGACAATGTACAAACATGATGACTTGCAGACACCATTCCCAGAACAAATCTGGAAAGAAAATGCAACACAACTTAGATTTCATAAAGTTTCAAGAAAGCCTCTGTTTTGATTAAATATTTCCTCCAGGGACAGGGGCAGTCTTTCCATAAGGTAGCAAGCATTGGGACCTCAGGCAATAGATTTTGAGCACTCTCTGAGAGCAGAAAAAAAATCAGTTTTGGGGTTTCAAGCCAATCATATATCTCCTAAATTCCTGCCCAGCCTTTCATTCAACTCCCAATAGTTGTTAGCTGAAAGGCAGCGGGAACCTGAAGTGTTGCCCAGCTGTAATTGGAGATATTTCATCATTATTGCACTTAGAAAATATAGAGTTAGACCCTACCATTACTATTGTATTAAACAGCCATTTTTCAAAAACAATATAAGCCTAATAAAAGGTAAGGTAGAATTTTCTCATCATTTTTATTAACTTAAAAAAAATGAGGACATAGCAGAATCACAAGAGAGCCATAAGAGAGCCATAAGAGACATAAGCTGTGGATCGGGCAGTCCAGATCCGAGGGGAAAAATGTTAGAACAAGATGGAACACGTGCAAATTTGATTGTTATCATTTAGCATTGTGGTGTGTTGCCAAGAATGCAACAGAATGTGTCCAATTCGGTCACACTGCAAGCTTAGTATTTGTATGCATCAGATGTCCTCTGTGCACAGTCCCACAAACCCACAACAGAGAGGAGTTGTGGAGGGTGCAGGTGGGGGAACCAGCAGCCCCCTCATCAAGTCACATGCATCAAGGTGTTGGTGACACAAGGCAATACTAGGGAATACCTGTTGGGCTCATCTTAATGGTATCACTGACAACTCAGGGTCCAATCCTATGGGCCTTCAGCACTGATGTCATGAAAATGCCACAAGGCCCTTTACCACTGGAGGTGTGTGTACTGCTGGTGCTAGTTGGCACTGGGCCTCAGCGCCTGGAGGAGTTGGCGTGGAAGTGCCAGTCAGTACATTGTACCGCCAGGCAGCAGTACGGTTTGTTGGGGTGGGGAGAGGGGGAAGAGAAGGAGAGGACAGAACTGGATGGGGGGAGGGTGGCAGAGGGAAAGACCAGGCCTGGCAGGAGGGGCAGGGACAGTGGCAGACACTGCTGCCAAATCCTGTGTCCCCTTCCTGGACAGAGAGGCCCTTCCCGGCCACTAAATAGTGGGCACAGATCCAAGGAGACCCACTGAGCCTTTACCCAAGAGACCCATGGAGATCACTGGGTTGTTCCTTGGGGTAAGGAAGCAAATGCTCCCTTTCCTTGGGGAGACTCCAGCAGCTGCCCTGGCCCTATAGATTCAGCAGCTGCCATTTTGGCATCACTGTTCCTCCGGGCACTAGGGAAGATTAGGACTGGGCTGCCCCACCCTCTGCTATCCCAATCCCAGCATGCTGGGTTCCAAGTTGAAATATGAAACCCAGTGGTGTTATGCTGCCGGAACGCTGGGCGGGACATCCAGGTGATTGACAGCCCACCCGTCGCGTTCCGCAACATACGCCCAGCGCCCAGCGTTCCGGCAGCATAACACTGCTGATGAAACCACAAGACCCATATGAAACCACAAGAGCATTAAAGCACTCAGGCTGATGCTAGGAGTAGCATCACCACTGGCAACTGGAATGGCATGGCACATCCTTTATGCACACAGACGTGCTGAGGTTGTTGACATGAGAAACCAGCAGTTCCAGATTCTGTGCATGTGTGCATTGCACATTGAGTAAAAAGTGACAGGCAGCGCAATCTAAGCGCGCCCTCTGCGCCAATGCAGCCTCATAGCGCAGCCCCGCCCACTCGCTTACCTCGGCTGGCTTCGGGGGTTTTTTTTGGCTCCGGCTATGATGTCATAGAACCGGTTGTTAATTTATTTGAATCCCACCACTGCCGAAGAGGGTGTTAAAAACTACTCAGATGCTGGGGGATGTATTTCGAGCAGAGGAAGAAAAAAGAATCTCATTTTTGAGATTCATCTCACTTCTCAGTATGATGACTACTTAAATAACTTATTTCTTCTCATGCTTGCTAACATGTAAAAACTGTAAAATGGCCATCATATCTAGTAATAACAATCATTTTCCTTAAATCTTTTGTATTTAGGGAGTTTATTTCTTTTTGTAACACAAGGCAGAAATATTGGTTGCAATGGAATTATTTCCCATTTGTTTCCTTATTTCCTTGTTTCCTTATTCCTTTCTGTACAGTTTAGTAAGCGTTCTAACTTTTTACTCTATTTGTGTGTGTTTACAATAGGGGAAGTTGCTGGGAAAATGTATTGCCTTGTAATTCTGTCAGATTGGGAAGTTCAATGGAAAAAAATGTAAATTGCCATTGGCAAATGTTTGTGGATTGCTGGGGTGACTTCATTCTGTTTGTTATTGTTATTGTTATTGTTATTGTTAAGTAGGGACTTCTAAAATGATTTGTCAATCCTGATTTGTAAATAAGACTGCTATTGTGCACTAGTTTTGTTTGTTTTCCACCTGTCTAAATAGATAGGATTTTCACAGCATACACCCAATAAAACTCAGACAAGATGTTGTGTTTTGAACATGCCACAGTTTACTGACTTCAGTAACCTCCTCTAGTGGTGGAAAACTCCTCTAGTTTCTAAACTGGGGAAGACATCTATTTCCCCCTCCCCTCAAAAATTGGTGTCACTATTCAGACTCAAAGACACCAGGTGGTCAGGATCACCAACTGACAACCCCCAGCAGAGGCATTTCTAAGGTATGGCAAGGGGGGGCATGAGCCCTGGATGCCATAAGGTGGGGGTGCCATTGGCATGGCACCCCCGCCCGTAAATTTGCACCCCTGGGAGGCACGCCAGCATCTCCTCTCCTGGCCGCCGTGCGAGCACTTTAAAGTGCCCAACCGGCAGCCAGGTCAGGGAAGCCGCCACTGCACCCCCCCAAGCCGGGAGGCATGCTGGCATCTCCCCACCTCCTGGCCACCGCGCGAGCACTTTAAAGTGCCCGACTGGCAGCCAGAGGAAGCCGCCTGAGAGGTGCGCGACTTCCCTTGGCCGCTGTTCGGGCAAAACAAGGAGGCGGGGCTTGAAGCCACACCCCACAACATCATGACGTCACAATGTCATGACGTTGCATGCCATGGGCGCGGTTTCGCCCTGGTACACCTCTGACCCCCAGCTTCCCACTGTCTACCACAGATTGGGGAAAGCTTAGGGGGAAGGATAGTAAGGGAGGGCTGCATCTTGGTGGCACCAGCCTGCACCAGATAGTACCCCCTTTTTCCCACACTACCCTGTCCCTTTTCTCTCCTCAGACATACCCCAACAAAATGGCTGGCATAAATCCAAGGAGACCTTCCCTACAGGGGGTAAGTAAAATATTTTACTTACTTCCTGCTGTCCAATCTCCCCGCCTCACGATTGGATGCAGTGCATGCTCTGCCAGCATGACTGCATTGGTGACAATGGTGAGGGATAGGGTTGGGCAGTTAAAGACTAAATACAGGTGGGCCCCCATATTCACAGATCCCATAGCTGTTGATTAAAGGGTCCTGCGCCCCCCACATGCATTAACATTGTTTAAAAAAAACTTACCGGGAGCAACGTGTATTTTTCTTTAACCAGGGACATGCAGTGACTGTCTGCACTGGTGAGGCACAGCATCACCTGGCCCAGTGACCTGGAAGTGAAATTACTTCCAGGTCACCCCTGGATGTGGCTGCTTCAGTTTCATCCAGAGGTACAGTTGAGCCTTGGGATCCACACCATCCATTTCCCAGAACCCCTGCAGATACCAAAATCTACAGACAGTGAAATCCACGGGTCAGGACATGCCAGACCTCTGAACATGACCGGAGCTGTGCTCCAGTCACATCTGGAGGGTGTTCTGAGGCCCTTGGAAGCCATGCAGAGCTTCCCTGGGCCTCAGAATGCCTTCTAAAGGCATTATTCTCATTTTGGGGGGGAAACCGGAAGTAATATTTTGATGCCTTTAGAAGGCATTCTGAGGCTCAGGAAAGCCATGCACAGTCTTCTCGGGCTTCAGAACATGCTCCAGAAATGACTGGGGCTGCAATCCTATCCACACTTACTTGGGAGTAAGCCCTATAGATTGTAATGGCACTTACTTTTGAGTAAACATGCATAGGATTGGCCTCTGGTTCTGTCCAACAGACCTGGGTTACATGAGGCACTTCCTCCCCCTGCCTCTAGTGACTGCATGTCCCTGGCTTTAATAGGTGTAGGTACATTTGGGATGTAGGTGTTTATGCTTACAGTGCAACAAAATCAGGCTGCAAACAGCCTGAATAACTTGTACAGTAAACCTCTGCTTCTTGGTTAGCATTAGAGCTAGTTTAAGCAAATATTTAGGCTGCCAGCAGCCTGATTTTGTCATGCTGTAAGCTTAAATGTGTACAGTGACTTATGGGGGGCATAGGGGCGCACCCAGGGGCTACCATTAGTACAGGTGTCCCCCATATCAATGGTTTCTGTGTCTGCAGGCACCCATGGAATGGATCCCATGTGGATATGGGGGCATGCCTGTATTTTGAACACATTCATTGAATAATAGCTATTTTAGGTTAATGTAAAGATAAGGTGTTAAAACATTCATTTTTTTTATTTGTTCTCCAGAAGGTTTTGAATTGAAGGACAAAATGCATTGATCACATGTTATAGTCCCTAATAGTGAACTGTTGAGGTCATTGCAGACCCCAGATACCATCATAGTATACTTGTATCCCAATTCCATAAACAATAATCATTAATAGCATTTAATTTATTTTGTTAGATTGGATCACTGGGATGTATCCAAAGCAAGTTAGTTATGACTATGGCCCTCTCACACAATACCAGAACCAGGGGACATCCCCTAAAGCTGAGTGTTAGGAGAGTTAGAACAAACAAAAGAAAATATTTCTTTACCCAGCATGAAATTAGAATGTGGAACTCCTTGCCGTGAGATGTGGTGATGACATTGGGCCTGGATGCCTTTAAAAGGGGATTGGATAGATTTATGGAGGAAAACTCCATTACAGGTTACAAGCTACGATGGGTATGTCCAGTCTGAGATTAGCTGGTCGCTCATCATGAGGGCCAGGTAGGAATTTTTTTTCTGTCATCCAAATTTGCCATGGATGGCAGTTTTTTTTGCCTACCCCAGACTGACGAGGGAGGGATGGGTGTTCAGTAGGTTACATGATTTAAAAGGTAAAGGTTTCCACATGACCGAATGGTCTAGTCGTGACCGACTGTAGGGTTCAAAGCTTGTAGACCAGTGTTTTGTCCAAGGACAAGCTTCCGTGGTCATGTGGCCGGCATGACTATACGCCGTAGTGCCCGGAACACTGTTACCTTCCCACCGAAGTGGTCCCTATTTATCTACTTGCATTTAGGTGATTTTGAACTGCTAGGTTGGCAGGAGCTGGGACAAGCAACGGGAGCTCACTCCGTCGCACAGTCTTGAACTCCCAACCTTCTGGTTGGAAAGCCCAGCAGCAGTGGTTTAACCCGCTGCGCCACTACGCCCCTGTGCACTACATACATGATTTACATTGTGCTTAAACCCCAACCTCAGTCTGGTGTCTTCCTTGGAGGTGGTGCAAGGGTAATAGTCTACTTTAAAATGCCAGATGCAGGGGAATGGCAGCAGGATCCAAGTATCTGGTTGTCATTGGCCTGATCCAGCAAGGCTTTTTCTTATGTTCTAATGTTCTTAGGCTAAGTCCTATCCAATTTTCCAGCCCTGTTGTAACCATCCCAGCTACATTGGTGCTAGAAAGTTGGATATGATTGGGCCCTTAGTGTCACTGAAATTAAAAGACTAATTAGCTGTGATGAACTTAAATCCCATTATTTTCAATGGAACAGAGGAATCCTAACTTTATTAAAAGGGGTGAGTTTGTTAGTTGTTGATGATGAAAACCACCTCTTGGGCATTAATAACTCCCTTTTGGTGGTTAAAATGTTTGAATAAAAACATAAAACACGGCATTTAGTTGTTCAAGATATTTTCCAGAAATAATGAATTTTTTTCCAATTAGAAATAATACTATGACTGCATCTGCTGACACTATATCACATGTATCATCTACCTAGTAATTAATTTAAAATTAATAAAAATGAGAATTTGGATTGAAAATGTAGACTAAAAACACATAACACTGCAATTTGCTGTTTTAATCAAGAAATGTGGGGGGGGGGATCACCAAAAAACCACACCCCTATTTATTAATATACAACTGATTGACTTACACACCTTACTTTTTAAAAATAAGAGAAGAATGTTTGACCACGGTAGCTGACTAGTAGCATGCATTTTGCAAGCAACATTAATTTATTCTACAGTATTTATACACATAAGTTCTTGGCTTGTTTCCCTTCTCTAACAAAATGAAATCTCATTTCTAGAAAGATTGTTATGAATGTTGTGCAATAGTTGATTTGCCAGACTGCAACAAGTGATTGCACAGATATACACCACCCTTCATTAGAGCCCAAGCTATTCCTTCACACCCTGTCCTGCCTGGCAGAGACAACGTTGCACGTATACCTCCAGACAATGAGGCTACTGCAATGTTTGCCTCTAATTAAAGTGATTAAGAAGGGATGAGATTCATTTCAGGCTGTCAGGCAGCTGCAGAGATAACACTGCAAGTATTCGGAGGTGCATCCCTCATTGCTCCCAGGGAAGAGATTCACAAACTGTAGGCTGGAGAGAAAAAAACACCGCTGATCAAAATGTCACAACTCACAGTACATTGTTCACTTCCTCTGCTTCTACCCAGCAACTAGAGACTGACATTTATTCCTATTCTACAGAACTGACATGGAGTCAATTCCAATCAATTGCTATCCCTAAACCAATCTGTATTTGGATGGGAAAGAGATGTTGATGATGCCAACCGTTCCATCCCAATGCATTGATTGCAGAAGAAGTGATTGGTAGCAGCTCTTGGCTTAGTTGAAGCATAAAAACAATATCTAGGGAGGAGAAATCAAGGAGGAACTTGCCCTCCTGTTGCAGTTGCCTACACTTTCTCCCTAGGGAAGTGGGGAGTTAGGGACCAGCTATTGCTGCCAATGTTTTTTTTTTTTTTAAATTTTCTGGCTCCAAATGTAATGTTCATCTCAAAGGTTTATATCCCTTAAGATACGTATTATTATTACCCCGCACCCCCCAATAAACATGCAAGACCAGTGCTTGGACTTATGGGACACTTTATTAATGGCAACTTACAACTCATTATTAACCTAACTTGCAACTGGGCTAAACTTCCCGTGGCATGCTGGATCTAAGGGGAAACAGTCCTAGCCATCTGCATCCCCTAGGTCTGGATGACCATGGGAGTATCACCTGGCTCCAGACTTGCTCCCATCTTAAACTGGCCAAGTCCATCCTTGCCAACCCATGGGTCGAGACAGCCTGACCGCACCGGCTCACCCCCGACCACGTCGCAGGGTAGCCTTAGCTAAATCCAGCCAGGGATAACAACCATCTCACTGAGCCAGCTAAGCATCTTATGAGTGGCTGGTTATCCCCAGCTGTGCTGTCTCAGGTGAACACCATCAAATTCCCTGTCTACCTCCAGCACACCTCCTGTCACACGGGGGGGGGGGTTAGCCTGGAGCTTGACCCCCACCGCCCCAACTCCACACAGAGTCCCCTATGCCCAGCTGCAAGTCAGTAAGGAATATGTCTGAACCTTCGGAGCAAAGGTGCACCCCATCCCCTCTAAATAACTGAGGATAACATAAATGAATACGGGGGGTGCGCTATAACCGCTCCTCCCAAGCTTTTCACAAAATACCCCAAGTAGTCGTTAATTTTTCTGCGTGCTTGGTCAATTTTTACCGGGGAGTGCGCACCCCTCCAAACCCTCTGGGGCAAGAGGTTGGACCAAAGAATCCGTAACTCCGGCACCACGTGCCGAACGCAAAGGAAGTCCTGAACGGCTTGCACTCTTAATGACATAGTGGTCTGTTGTACTAAATCATTCCCTCCCAAGTGGAGGATTAAAAAGTGGGGAGGCAGGTGGGAAGCTAAATATTCGCCCAACAAGGGCATAAGCTGCCCCCACCGCATGCCCCGCATGCCTACCCAACTAATAACGGCGACCTCTCCCAAACCCAACTGTGAGCCGAAACAGGTAGCCGCTGCTCACCTGCTGGCCCAAAAGATGATGGAGTGCCCTATTATTAGGACTCTAACAGGACTCGTCTGTGCAGCACCTGCCAAGAAAGAAAAGAACTTTAATGACTGAACTGGAGAAAACCCAAACTTTACTTTCAAATGTAGCCTTTGTAGGCAGCAGACCGCCACCTCCCGATCCTTTGAATGACTTCGGGTGGGAGGCCAATTTCAGCTGCCACTGTGGCTGCTCCAATGTGCAGCGAGTGGAGACCATATTCAGAGGCAGGGTAACCCATGTCTCTTAAAGCCCGCTGAAAGATGACTCTATATTGATAGATCATGAGGGGTTTTTTGTCAAGTAAGCCCCCGCTGGGGGCCTAACATCCAGAAACTTGCCCAGAGTGTCAACCAGGCACAGAGTGACCTCTGGGCAGCAGCTCAGAGTAACTCTGTGACCCCACCCTCTTTGATTGGTCTTGGACTGCCAAACGTAAATGATTATTTGCCCTGTGCGGGTACTGACATCCCCAATACCCAAGGCCCTCCCTGACTCATCCCGGGAGGAGCTGGCTAGCACTCCCCTGGGTGAAAGGCGCCAAAGAACATAATCGAGCAGATTGCTTGAAAGAGAATAGTTTCATAGTGATTAGCACACAGAATATGAAATTGGATGCACAGTCCCCTCAGAATGCCTACAGTAATTTGCCTGCGTTTGTCCAGCATGGGTGGGAGTTGACATTTAAACCCTTCAACCATCTTTTAAATCCTAAACTCTGAGCTAAAATCGGGCCAACCTTGGGCCTTAGCCCAGAAGGGCAAAGCTGCAACATAAATCGAATAGGACCGTGCAGTCAAACCTTTCTCCTTCAAATGGAAGAGAAAACATATAACCTGGTCTGGCAGAACAGGAACTGTGATTGGCAAAGAAGCTGAGGCTCGAAAGGTTAGAAATTCCTGAACTTTGGCCTTGTAGCTGCTTCGAGTTGTGGTGCTAGAGCTGTCTACACTGCGCCCTGCACCCTTCAGAGCCAAGGCTCCAAAGGTCCAGGGGCATCGGGGCAGGGTCCTTCCTGGCCGCAGGCACCAATTCCTGAAATCTCTCCTCCTGAAAGCAAGATAGAGAATCGGCAATGCCATTCTGCAGCCCGGGAATGTGCTGTGCTATGAAAAGCGCATTGATCCATAGACACTGTAAGATGAATGCGCGCACAAGCCCCATGACTCTTTGAGATTTTGGTGTTTGTCTGTTCACCATGTGTACCACTGCCTGGTTGTCACACCAGAAATGGATAGCACAATTAGCGAACAGCTCAGCCCAAATGTGGACTGCTACCACTAATGGACAGAATTCTAAAAAGGTTAAATCCCTAGTTAAACCTTGGGCTGCCCATTCCTCAGGCCATGGAGCGGCGCACAATCGACCTCTGAAATAGATGCCAAACCCGTGACCCCCGGCTGCATCTGAATGGACCTGCAGGTCAGCTTCCAATAACCTCTCATCACTCCAAAAAGAGATGCCATTGAAGCCACGCAGAAAACTGTGCCACATATTAAAATCGGCATGCATGGCTGTGGACACTTTAATATGATGGTGAGGCTTATACAGCATGGCCATGGCGTCGCATAATCGGCAGAGGAAGGGTCGGCCAGGGGTGACCACCCTACAGGCAAAGTTAAGGTCAAGACCTGCAGCTCATGAAGAGACAAACGGGAGGCACACAGGCTGCACCTAAGTAATTCCCTAAGCCTTTCCAATTTTACCTCAGGCAGCTGACTGCACTCGGCTACAGAGTCAAGCTCGATCCCCAAGAACGTAAGTGCAGATGGCGGACCCTCTGTCTTTTCTTGGGCCAACAGCACACCCAGCTTGGTACATACGTTGGAGAAAACGTCCAGCAAGCAGGCACACTGATCTGTGCCTGCCCTCTCCATGAATAGGAAGTCGTTGAGATAATGAGCGGTGGTGACCAAACCCGACCAGAATCGGACCCCCCCCATTTGAGCATGGAACTAAAGCGTTCAAATGCCAAATAGGTAATCGATAGGCCCATGGGCAAAGCCTGGTCAAGATAGAAACCTCCCTCAAACTCGAACCCTAACAGGCAGAAATCCCGAGGGTGAACAGGCAACAGCCTAAAACCGAATGTCCACTTTAGCCATAAGAGCCCCTATACTGCAGGTATGTAAGATGCCAATTGCAGTGTCCAGCGAGGTATACTTATCTGAACAGAGGTGAGGGGGGATTGAGTTATTAACAGAGGCTCCATTGGGAAAGGACAGGTGATATATCAACCTGAATTCTCCTGGGGCCTTCTTGGGCACTACCCCCAATGGGGAAAGCCAAAAGTTGGGGATCAGAGGCTCACTGAAAGGGCCCAGGACCCTACCTGCCTTGACCTTCTTGCCTATCTTTGCCCTTACAACATTTTCAATCCCTTTAACTGAACACAAATTGCTAACCCGGTTAGCACTTACAGAAGGGGAGCAGGGATTCTAAAACCCTCCTCAAAACGTTTTGCTAAATACTTGGCCACCACCTTATCAGGGTAGTGGCATAAAAGGGCTCAAAGTGGACCACTCTTAATCGGCATTTGTCCCCGCATTAGCACCAGGGGAGGCTTGACTGCCCTTCCCCCAATGTCTCCCTTGCCCCCAACCTCCCGATTTGAAGGACAACTTGGGGCAGGCGGAGACCGCATGCCTCACCCCACAAAGCATGCAGGCGTGGGAAAAGGGGCAGTTGCTCCATCCACACTTCCCAGTTGAATTAACTTCATAGTAAGTTTTTTGAGAGGTGGGGCTAGCTGAAGCCTGGGGTGTTTTAAATTGTGGGGCTGCGTTACGCGCAATGATATGGCCACTATCCACCCGATTACCCCCGTTAGATTTTGCTGGCACTACTATTTGCACCCACAATTCCAATTGGGAAATGCAGCAGTCTAGGGTGAGGTCATGGGCTGTATGACGGCGAAAGTGCTCATTGTAATTAACCCATGCACTGCCAGCGTGTTCTCTAAAAGCCCTGTGAATTATGTCATGATATTTCACCAAGGCCTGAGCTCTGGCCGGCTGTACCTGAAGCAAGATGGCCATGTAAATTGAGTAGCTGTATTTGTGAAAATTTGTGAAATTTTAATCAATTTTTCGCTTTTTTACTTGCTCTTGGTCCCTCACAGGGTCCCCCACCCTGGGTACTGGCTTGGTCTCAGTGTGGAGCACACTAAATATGTCCACAAACTTGTCTCACCAAATTTTTTCTTTGACTAACAAATCAAGATGTCCACCCAAGGGCAATGCAGTAGGGCCATAGGAAGTGGGAGGGCACTCAAGGCTCGTGTCAGGAGCAGGCCTGGCCACCAGGGCACTAAAAGGACCCCAACATCCTAGAGGAGGAAGAGCATGGGATGAAGCTGCAGTCGGGCTTGCCCAAGGGGCGGGCCCTGAAGCAACTGATCCGGCACCGGAATTCCCAGGGGAAGAGCCCATCTGAGGCTCCACCCAAGGATAAGGCCATGGGGTGGGCCCAGCCACTACACTGTGGCTCCCCATCAACGCCCCACATGCCCATTATATACATATAGAACATCTTTAAGGGATTAATGTATGAATGGATCTTTAAGATCAGACAATAAAGCAGGCAATTGATTTTTAAAACAAGAACCTCCTCCTACACAGGGCTGGTTCACACATACGCTATTCTGGAAACCATATGTATGGTGGGAGCAGGAGTGCCCCAACCTATGTACAATTTAATGTGTAATACATTAGTATATGTAGGCCACGTTCCTACAGATCTTCTATCCCGTCTAGGATTGGCAAATCCACATTCCACACATGGAGATGATGAATATGCATACATTTGATATTTAGAGTGCAATCCTAACCTGGAGTGAGGCCAGCACAGTTATGCCAACAAAGTTTGGCTGGCACAGGGGACACTGTAAAGTATGTTTGGACCACTCTTGGAGTCAGAGGCCAACACATAGATGTGCGCCATCCTCCCTGACTCCAAGTCCAAACACACTTTATGGTTGTGGCCAAACATTGCTGGCCTAACTTGTGCCAGCCGAACTCCAGGTTAGGATTGCGCTCCCAGGTATATACTCACACCATACATCAGTGTTATTCAAACTGTGGGTCAGGACTCACTTGGTGGGTCACGATCTGATGTCAGGTGGGTCGTGGAAAGCTGGAACCAGCCATCTTGGAAACTACCTTACGTTTGCTATATTATATTTATTTAGTGAGTGTTTGAATTTTCAAGTGGCTTTTTAAAAAATTGTGTTTAGTTTAGTGCTTTTACATAATATTTTGTCCTAATTTTGTTTTCTGTCAAAGATGTTTCGTGGCTGTGCATTTGCTTCAGTCCAAAAATGCCAGTTTGCATTCTAGGAGTATCATTTGATTACATCACACTGACAGCACTTTCTGCTTGATGATGTCACTTCTGGCTATGACATCACTTCCAGTGGTTCCAAATACAAGTGCCATTCTAAAAAGTGGGTCCCCATCTAAAAAGTTTGAGAACCACTACAATACATGCTTTGAGGTATGCATGGGAGTGCACGTGAAAATTTATTTTTCTTTGTGACTTTGTCACAGCTGATGTCTGTGTGTGTCCATGTGCACTTTAATTCAGCTTGGTTGTATGGCACTCCTAGAACCTCTTGCAACCTAAAGACTATCACAAAATCAATAATTAGAGGAATAAGAAAGGATAAAACATATGACGAGAACCCCAAGCATTTATTTATTTTTTTGCTTGCATGTCTAAAAGGTGTGGTTCTGTCTTAGATGATCAAGGCAATTTCTAATTCATTTGGATCAAATTCACTATATAATTAGGGAGCGGCTCAAGAGTAAAATTCAATTGTCAGCATCTCCCTCGGGTGTCCCAATCCATCATTCTTCTGAAGTTTCCAGAATTCCAAAGTTGGCTGGCAAACCCAGAGTCTGATATCTTTAAGCTGACTGCAGGGTGTGACTGGAAATTCTGGCAATGGAGAATTTTTGTCTTTTCTGAGCAATATAAAAGAAGAACCCATCACCTTCTCATGGTTATTTTGAACCTTATATTATAGCTATCTGCACACTGTGCTTTTAGCTAGTTTAACTAACCCAACTCTCTGTTTGTAAACTCATTGCGATATCAAGAAAGACCGTATTTTTTAAATATCAGTGACCCTTTTGTACCACTAACGACAGAGGAGGAAGAACATTGCTGTCACTGTTATATCCCGGCAGCTCCTGAAGAAGGAACCGAAGCTGCGCAACATGACTGCTCCTCCACCAGAGGCAGAACAAAAATGATGCAAAAAGAAACCACTTATTTACCAGCCAACAGCCACAAGACAGCCCACACCTTTCATCTCAGGATATCTTGTAAACAGAAAGCAAGTACAGATGCAGAACACATTGATCAAAATGACTCAAGCAAGACAGCCAAGTCATACACTTAAAGCAGTGGTTCCTAACTATTTTTGATTGGCAGCTCCCTTGACCTACTCTGCCATTGGCCACTGCTCCCCATTTGAGCTACAATCCTATACATTCTATAGAGCAGTGGGTTTTTTCACGAGGATTCCTTCCCCTGGCTGGTTTCTGTGGCTTTCTAGGGAGTCACAGCTCCCAGTTAAGGAGCCACTGATTTAAACAGAGAGGCTGTCTGTTGCAGTGGCGGGTCCGGCTTATCAGGTTCAGTGCCCCCAGCATCAGTTCTCCACCCCCGCACAACCTACTGACACGCCCCTTGCCTCGCCACACCAGGCCCCATTTTGGAGTCATGCAGAGACAAGGGCAGGTGGGAGGCCCAATAACACTCACCTCTCAGAGAAGTGAGTCGCTTCATCACTGTTCCCACTCCAGAAGCCCACCGCCCAGGGCACTTTCCCCCATTTTCAAAACGGTAGGATCGCAACTGGTTTGTGTTGTTTCAAAAAAGGAGATTTTTAGTGTGATCCTATGCATGTCTACTCCAAAGCAAACCCCACTGAGTTCAGTGTGTCTTCCTCCAAGGTAAATGCATATATAGGATTGAAGCCTTTGAGCCCAAACTTCTGGAGTATTTAAGGTACCCCAGCCTGAACTTCACAATAATGTGATTCATGCCCAGATTCTCTGTCTTTCTCCTTTTCCTTCTGTTGGCCTGACATCCACCATCTGGAGCCAATAGCTCTGGAAGCATTTTCTGTGATGTATGGGCTTGCTACTGATGGCCCACTTGGGTGCGCAATATTAGCAGCTTCAAACATTGCATTCGTTATATGCACACCTACAATTCTGTTAAGCACACACTGAAAAATATAAAGCACGAGTGTGACAGCCAGTGAATGTTTGAGACTATGTGTGCCATCTAGGTAAATCCATTAAAACTGCAAGATTGGCTCGGGTTCCCTCGTGAGTATACAAGCAGCGTCAAACATGGGTTGGTTGCTATGTAATGCATGAAAAAGCTTCATGGCAGAGCTGGGTCAGATCAGCAAAAGCACACGGGTTAAGGAAATGTCAAACACTTCCTCATTTGGGAACCTTGACACAGTAGTTGTGGCTTAATTGTGCTTAAAAGTGCTACATTTTATTATCTGAAGATTTTTTGTCTCACTTAATGGGATATCTATGCGCCACATTCCAGAAGGTATCTGGCACTTGAGAAAAGAGCTACTTTATTCTGTAATAACTACAGCCAAATCTTGAGCTGCCTGGCCACCATGGGCACAAACGGAAGCCAAACAGTTACTGCTGCAGCCAGGCAGCTGCTGGAGGCACCTCAGAGGAAGGGGTGCAGGGTGGGCAATTTTGCCAGCGCAGAGGCGAGAACCTCCTTCTAACATGGAGGTTAGAAACTGGCAGCAAAGGTTGACGTCAGTCCCACCCTGCTCTGCCCCTCCCCCTGCTCAGTTCCGCCCTCCTGCCCCCATCCAGAATCAGCACAATGCTGGTAGCCCCTTCACCTACCAGCCGCTGGCATTGCGTTGCTGCCTTCGGGCAGTAGGGAGAGGCAGTGAGCTTACCACCGGCACTGGGTAAGTGATCATTGATAGGCCTCCACCCATTCTACTACCGCCTCTCCACTTTCATCAGAACTATCATAATCTCACAAGTTATTATGACTGTTAAAATCACCTATTACAAACCTAACAGGTTTATTGCGGAAATTTTGTGGCTCAAAGGAAAATTGATGGCTGGTGGTTTGTATACAGATGTCACTGTACGATCATTAAGTTCTACCATTATTTCTATATTATTTTCTTCCGTCATTGCCATAGACAAGATACAAAAATTGCATTTCCGTATTGCTGGTGTGATCATTCAGTGACCAGTCGCATCCCAGGAACTCTAGGGCATTATTGGTTTTTG
Source organism: Lerista edwardsae (assembly GCA_029204185.1). Taxonomy (NCBI): domain Eukaryota; kingdom Metazoa; phylum Chordata; class Lepidosauria; order Squamata; family Scincidae; genus Lerista; species Lerista edwardsae. The sequence continues at coordinate 1,170,067 of JAJKFI010000113.1, read as the reverse complement.
TCCCTGTGTGTTTTGTGCAGGCATAAAAGGTTGCACTTATATTTCTTGCACTGTTCTTGGAGCAGGTCTTCTTTGACCGAGGTTGTTCCTTCTATATCAGGGGTCAGGGAACTTTTTTACCTTTTACCCCAAAATATATTTAGATACGCCGACGTTACCCCCCTTGACATTCCCCCCCACCAGAACACAATTAAAAAAATTACATATTGGAACCCCTTGCTTTTTATTTGATTAATTAATCAGCCCCTTGAATTTGAAAGGTGGAATATGCAGCATCATCTGAAAACTACCTTGCAAGGTTGCACAATGTAGTTGCACAAGGTTGCACAATGAAAGGATTCTGAACACACGGAGCAGGAAGAGGTGGAGAGACATGACTGCGGGGGGGGGGCGGAAGCTGCATAGACTCGCCATAGAGACACAGGGTGGCTATCCTTGATCTTGTGTGGTTCTTAAATAAATAAATAAATAAATAAATAAATAAATAAATAAATAAGAGGAAGGGGAAGAAATCTTTGCAAGAACCGGGAGGGATGTCCGTGCATGCACCACAATTCCGAGCACCTGAAAAGCGGGGCGCGCGCCTCGAGCTTGCAGGAAAGGCGAGCTGTGTCCCTTTAAACTGTGTGGGCAAGGAGGAGACTGCCAAGAGGAGAGGACTTTGGGTAGAGAGCAAAGCCAATTTGTTTTCTCTCGTTCCTCTCCCGTGCTCGCCCTTACACAGCTGGTGCCTGCCGAGAGTTTGCTTTTGGGGAAAGGACGCCAATTCCCTCCTTCTGCAATGCCCCTGCAATCCCTCCGTTGCCAGCTTCAAGCCTGCCACAGATCTCCCCACCCCTGAAGATGACACCCTTGCAACAATAACGAGACAAGTGCCTGCTGTTGGACATGCGCATTAGTCTTCCCAGATTTGGAGACGCAGCGAGAGAGCGAGAGCTGGGAGCGCCCTCTCCAGATCTGGGATGCCGGGGGGGCAGCCGGGCTTGAGAACGATGCAGAGAGGCTGCTTGGGGGGGGGGCAGCCTGCCCGCCTCCACCCCCTGCACCAGGGAGAATGCATGCTGGGGAGGCCATACCAAAGCGTCGAGCTCCCTCTCAGCCGCTAGAGGGCAGTGTGGGGGCATTAAACCCCCCCCCCGTGCATGGCTTGCTACAGTAGCGTTCAGCAGGCAGTGACATATCCCTTCCTGTTTGGCTGCAATGCTTGCCTGGCAGATAGGCAAATCTGAGGGAAAAGGGGGCAGGGCATACTCCTATCTGTCCATTACCCCCAGGAATTTCATTTTTACCCCATTTGGGGTAATTTACCCCTGTTCCCTGACCACTGTTCTATATTGACAGAGATCAAGTTCAAGGTCAATTTGGGCCCTGAAAAGGACCATTGTTTAAAATCATTCTTCCTGGTCAACACTGAGTGGGGAAAAAAGGGAAGGTGCTTCTGGGTTGGAAAGGATTTGCCAATGACACCACCGTTGCCCCGGGACACCCAATTCTGCTACCCCAAAATACTTGGGAGTAACTCTGGATCGAACACTTACTTTTAAGAATCAGTTTTAACACCAAACAGAAGGCTTTTGCCAGAAATAATATCCTGAGGAAAATAACACACAAGATGGGGTGCCCAATCACATGTACATATTTAATTCTGCTTTTGCATTATGCCGGAGAATATGCCAGTTCTGTCCGGTATAGATCGAAACATGCAAAACAGGTGGATGTGGATTAAATGAAACTGCAAGATTGGTCACAGGATGCCTAAAACCAACCCCATACAAAAGGTGTATTACCTAGCTGGCCTTCCCCCTCCTAAATTTCATCGGGAAAGTGCTGCGCAGGAAGGGTGGGTTAAAGCCACTTCACTAGAAACACACCCACGATATGGTCATCAACTTCCACAGTTGGGATTGAGATCTAGGAATAGCTTCCTTAGGACTGCGCCCCACCAATAACCAGTCACCACAGGCTGCTATGGAATTATGGAAAGCAAGCAAGGAGCTGTTGTGAATGGGTACAAATATATGCATGCCTGCTGCCAGGCCAAGAACAACCATGGCCTGTATGGAAATCGTTAAATCAGCTGTGTGCTGGGGTAGGAAGATTTAAGAATAATATGAGGAAATAGGGATTCCTTTTTGTTATGCCCTGGGGCAGGCCCTGGTCCCAAAAAGGGCCCAGGGGCCAAACTGAGTTGGGCCAATCCCTGTCAGTCAGCTGTGGGAGGAGCTAGGGTCACTTGAGCCAACTGGGTTAGCTTCGGATTTGGCACTGGGAAATGGGGTTCCGTCACCTTGACTCTTTTTCCCTGTAAGGCCTGGGGCCAGAGGCTGTCAGCAGTCCAACGTCCTCAGCAGCCTCAGCCCAACTGCGCCACATCGCTGGCTACCACCGGCTTTAAAGGGGGACCCCTCCTCTGCCTCTCTGCCCCTTGCTCTCTCCTCCCCCTGGAGGATGCCCCAGCCTCCCCTGGCCTCCACCCCTATGCTGGGTGGGGTCTCCCTGGACCACACCCTTGCTTCCCTCATAGCCCAGGGGTGGGTCCTCACCTGTCCCCTCACCTGTCCAGGGCCGCCTTTGACCTACATGCCACCCCGGCATGGCGAGAGCCATGTTGAGGCATTCATTCCCACTGTGGGGCAGCCGGGGGTGGCAGTTGACCTTCCACCCTTCTTGCCCCCCTCAGGTGGGGCATGCTACACTGGCCCCTTGCTTCCCTGTGCTTGTCAGGCCAGCAGCCAGGCTTGCGGCCTGCTGGTGGACACTGGTGCCTGCATCAGGGATACCCCATCCCCCGCCGGCTTATCCGAGTGGCAGGCTCCTTCGCCGCTGAACCTGGCCCTCCCGAGATGCCACATCTCGGGCAGCTTGGTTGCTGCCCCTTCTGCCAGCTGATTGGGGCTCTGTGCCAAGCCGTGCCACCCCAAGCCACCTTGTTGCTCGTCACCCGAATGGAACAGTGGGTCACCTGCAGAAAACCAGGTACTTGAATACTTTCAGAGGGAAAGCATTCCCAAGATGTAAATCCTCTGGTGGGTGCACTCAGCATGACCTCCTCATCTGCACAACTAGAATCAGCTTGCAGAAACTTTTTTTCCCTCGTTCCCTTGCCAAAATCTGAATGAGACCCTGTGGGAAATGCTTACAAAATCTTATTAAATCGAAACATGCTATGGTGCTCAACTCAATGAGATTAACAGTTTGCAGCAACACTCAGGGGAGGTTTTATAAGTTTTTTTCTAAATTCATATAGCCTTCTGCTAGCAGGTTTAGGCAGAGTGAGGAGTAGCCGGCATTAGGGAGGAGAAAAACATGCCCTGCAAACTTTGCAGCCCTGACTCGGTGTTTTGAAATGCAGCCAGCATGCCATCCTTTCCACTGCTTACAAGGTTTCTGCCATTCTCCACTTAATAGTTCATAGTTGATAGATGAGTATATGGCAAAGTGAGACGCTTTGTTTGATAGCCTCAGGCAAGATAGCAAGAGAAGGAGGGAGAGAAACAAGTATCAGCAAAGTAATTGTGAAGCAACCAAATCATGAGAGTTGGAGCATACACATATAAAGTAGATTGTGGCCTACATACCAAGGAGACTATTGCTTTATTTTATATCCTGCCTTTCTTCTAGAAAAATAGCATATGATGATGCTCCCAGAATGTCACCTCTCCAGGCATGAACTAACTCTGCTAAGCTTCAGGAAAGTAGATGGATTACAAGTTTACTTATACCATGCCCTCTGCCTTGTGTTGCAAAACATGAAGCATTATTGTGTGCAACCAGGTCACCATTAGAAATTATGAGTTGTGGCTTCACAACAGTAGCAATCCCAGATGCCCTAGCACCTGGACAGTGCTGCAGGGGATGGGCAGTGATGGGCATAATGGGGCAGGGAGGAGGAAGAAAAGAGGGGACCAGGGTGGAGGGGGATTGTGTTGAGGGTGGCAAGGGGGCGGAAATCAGCAGCAGGAGCACTACCAGTATTTTATTCCTGACCTTGACTCACCTGCCTGGGTCCACTTGCAGTTGTGAAGCAGACAACTGCAGTCAGCCAATATACTTCCATATGTCAAAGAGTGGTGGAGCCATAAGCCACCAAATCTAATCATGTGGCATGGGTTAGAGGTGATTTTTAGAACAAATTAGTCCCACCACTGACAAGAATTGTAGGAAAGTTTGTCATCTTTGCCCAAGTAAGCCCCAAGCCCCACAATGAGGCTTCTCGAGTCTGTCAGCTTTTTGGTTGGCCCAGACTGGAGAAGCCCCATGTCCAGCTGCCCAGCCTGAAGTGGGCATAGGATCAGGGGGTGGAGGCCAACATGGGCTCCACCCACTGCCTAGGCTTGATCATCCTCTCACCCGCTCAGTTCTACCCCCTCCATGCCTCCTCCTGTCCCAAGGAGGAGCACTGGCATTGACTATTCACACCAATGGTTTGCATATAGGATTTTTTTTAAATTTTACTGATATTTTTCCCTTTTATTCTTGTTGTTTCTGCTATTGCTGCTGTTTTATTGTAGTTTTATTGCTTGAAGTTTTGTGTTTAGTTTTTTTAGGCCTTTTGGAAGCTTTTTATGCTCTAATGTGGGATATCAATCTTTTAAATACAATTGATAAATTACTATCCCTTGTTGTTATAGGATTTTTGGATGAATTTAAAATAACCCCCACCCTTGTTTTAAGCCATGAAAGAAGTAGAGAGTTCATTTTTATTAGCCACACTTGTTATAGAAGGAAATGTTAATTCTGTCATTTCAGTTGATATTGTATATAGAAAGTGTGGGGTAAAGTAACATTTTCTGCTTTAATAAGCTAAATAGTCTCTAAGCAGCCAACCAGATTCAATGAGCCAACACAGTGGTTCCCAATCCATCTAGCACTGAGAGCGCAATCCTAACCTGGAGTTAGGCCGGCATAAATTAAGCCAGCAAAGTTTGGCTGGCACAAGGGCCACTGTAAAGCGTGTTTGGACCACTCTTGGGAGTCAGAGAGGCCAGCACACTCTCCCTGACATGAAGAGTGGTCCAAACTCACTTTACAGTGGCCCTTGTGCCAGACAAACTTTGCTGGCCTAACTTGTGCTGGCCTAACTCCAAGTTAGGATTGCGCTCTGACTGTCGCAGATCTAGGGGGGGCAAGGGGGCATGAGCCCTGGGCGTGATCTTGGGAGAGGGCACCGTAACCATGGCACGCCCCGCCTCCAAAACGGCACCCGGGGCCCGCCCCCACCCAGGCCCTGGCCTTAAAGAGCCAGCCAGAGCGAGGAGAATGCGCTGCCGCCCGGCGCCCCCTCCCACTTCTCAAGGGGGGCAGGGCGCTGGGTGGCGCCGCATTCTGTTTGCTCCCGCCAGCCCTTTAAGGCCAACGGGAGCGAACAGAACGCGGCGCCCTGGCTGCGTTCTTTCTGTTTGCTCCTGCCGGCCTTAAAGAGCCGGTGGGAGCGAACAGAACGCGGCACCCCAGCCGCGTTCAGTCAGTCAGAAACCTTTATTGGCATTTAAACAGAACAAATAACCATACAAAAACAGAAAAAAAGGAGATGCCATGAAAGGAAAAGTAAGCATACCAATTTAGTGGGGGGTTATTTTCATGACCTCACATAGGAAGTCAGCAACCAGATCCGTAGTGGTTGCATTACTATCTCCAAGGAGACTACCAAGCAAATCATCGGAAGAGGCAAGGCGAGAGGAGAGGAGAGGTCCGAGGAGCATATGGCATAGAGTTTGATGTGCTTGGCAGTAACAAAGAATATGGGCTACCGAATCAGGTTCAAGAGAACAAAAAAAGCAGAGTCTGCTTTCGCGAGTCACCATGTGACTTTCCTTTTAAAACCGCAGATGGAAAAATATTAAGACGCGCAAGCATGAAGGCTCTCCTTTTGATAGGGTTAATTAAAACGCTAAAGTAATTATAGGGACGGCCCATAGAGGGGGCAAATCGAAATACAAGGGCGAACAAGTAGGATTGATGTTGGCAAGAAGTGATTGGGATTCCAATTCCCAGAGTTTTGTTTTGATCATGTGGTGAGCTCTATTAAGATTGAGATCAGCAAGCGATTCAAGTGAAATATTCAGGGCTTGCAATTTGGATTCCAAGAGGGTAAACCATCTGGAATGGTAAGAGTCTTTTAACAAAACTTCAAGGAGAGAATCTGGTTGATAATTGAGGAGGATGCGCAGCCAGAATTTAAATGTCAAAGACCACGCCATTGTAGTAGGCAAATGAAGGCTGAGTTCTAATATCAATGTGGTGAGTCTAATAGAGTTGGGGACTCCTAAGATGCACCTCAGGAAAGGGGCCACCAGCTGATCTAGATCTTTGTTGGCAGCACCAATCCAAATGGGCACTCCATACAGGAGATGGCTCAAGATTTTAATTTTAAACACTTGGAGGGCCGCAGGCACAAATTGGTTCCCACTATGAAAATGAAATCTGGCCACTGCATTCAGGTGGAGAGTGATAGAAGAAATGGCTGATTTCCTATGCTGAATCCAACTGTGGCAGTAGTGAAAGATGATTCCTAAATATTTAAAATTTTTAACTTGCTGAAATAGATGATTCCCAATCTTCCATACAGAAGGGGCCCAAGATTTTGAAAAGACCATAATTTTTGTTCTATCAGCGTTTATAAAAAGGTCATTATTTATGCAATATTCATGAAACAATGTGAGAAGAGTACGTAACCCAGGTCTAGTAATAGCCAAAAGGACGGCATCATCTGCATACAGTAAAATCGGAAGGGGGACGTTGTTGATAGCTGGGGCCGATTTTTCACATTTGGAAAGGAAAGGGCGTAAATCTGCAAGGAAAAGATTAAAGAGAAGGGGGGCCAAAATGCAACCTTGTCTGATGCCTATAGAAATGGGAATCGTATCAGAGAGACCACCATGTTGATTTATACGGACCTGGCAAAAATTGGAGTGATGTAGATGGCGTAGAAGAAAAAGAAGACGGGGGTCGATCTCCCAGGCAGCAAGCTTACTCCATAGCTTCTCTCTATTTATAGAATCGAAGGCCCCTTTAAGGTCAATAAAGGCAGCGAAGAGCTTCGCTCGATGGTGGACTGTGTACTTCTCTGCGAGATGGGATAGGAGGAATGCATGATCTAAAGGGGATGCACCCTGGCGAAAACCAATCTGTTCTCTACCTGGCAAAGATTTAGAATGGGCCCAATCTGCCAGCTTACCGAGTAGGTGCTTAGCGTAGAGCTTCCCTATAACCGACAGGAGGCTAATTGGCCTGTAGTTCCTGGGAGAAGAAGCATCTCCCGTCTTATAAATAGAGACAAGGATGGAAGACAGCCGTGATTTCGGGAAAGCACCAGTTTGGTCCATTAATGTGAAGTAATTAGCTAGAAATTTGGACCACCAACTCGGGTTATTTAATAAAATTTCACAAAGGATTCCGTCCGGGCCGGAGGCCTTCCCTGGCTTTAAGGTGTTGATCAAGGCTTCAACCTCTTCCCTGGAGATTGGCAGCCAATTGGGAAGATCCAGGGGGACAGAAACTCCAGGGAGTTGGAGAGAAATCCAAGGAAGCGAAAATTGTAGAAAAGTGGGATGTCCATACCACTGGAGGGATAGAGGAAGGGGTGCTACTAGAAGGAGTATGACAAGAACGGGAAACTAGATTCCAAAAGGATTTGTGGTTATTGGAGGAGATTGCTTGAAGCAGGAGCAGCCATTGTTTATGAGCAAAAGTGTGTGTGTTTTTTGCTCGAGGAGGCTAAGACATGATCTCCTAGCTTGAAAATAAAGGTCACATATGGAGGGTGAGGGATTATAACGTAAAAGGGAGAAAAGTTGTCTGATCCGGTATTTCACCAGCCAACATTCAGAGTCGAACCAGGACGGCCAGCTACCAGATACCGATGAAGAGTGAGCAGAGCAGATGACTTGTGACAATTTAGTAATAATATTGTCATACATTTGGGTAGCCACACGAGAGGAGGAGGTCAGTTCCAGGGCACTCACTAGATTCCCAATCTCTGAGGATTGGGACCATTTCCCAAAAGCTTCTGCCGTCAAAAGCTTCTGCCGTCTTTAAAGCATCGGCCTTAAAGGGCCGGCAGGAGCGAACAGAACGCGCTCCTTAGAGGGGGCGGGGTGCTACGTCATGACATCACCATGTGACTTCGACGTTGCGTGCCCCTAGAGGCGCATTTTCATTGGGCACCTTGGGCGCCATTTCAAATAGATCTGCCCCTGCGCTCTGAGACCTATTTTTTAAAATAACACTCTATCCGGACTCACCTTAAAAGGTTTCACTTTACCAGCCACTCAAGCCTTTGTTTTTATCCTTTTTACAATGGGGCGGGGAACCGTCTTCTGGAGCGTTTGTTGAGCTTTGCTGGGACCATTCTGTTGACCATGCATTCTTCCTTCACCTGACCTTCAATCAGAGCTGAGGCACAATCACCTACTCATGCGTAAATGTACACATTTGGTTCAGTTTCACTTTCCATTGCAGAGACATACCTAGAGGGGTATTACCGCACTAAGTTTTGCAAGCAGCCGATCCCCCTCCTTTTCAGAGCCATTCCCAGCGGCTAGAGCAAAACGAATGCTATGTTGGCTATGAATGGCGCTGGAGGAGGGCAACTGCTTGCAAAACGTAGTGCTCTAGGTAAGCCTCTGTTCCATGGAGCGCAATACATTTTTCTTGTCAGCTTGGAGGGGGCGAACTTCCTCCTTGAGGGTTTGTTGGATGGGAGCCATTCTGCGCTCCATTTCAGTCTCCATTGGGCTCAATACATTTTCCACTTAAGTTATCAGCTTGTCAGTTTGCTACCCACCAAAAATTAGGTCACAACCCACTGGTGAATCATGAGCCACAGTTTTGGAACTACTGGGTTAATTAATTGCTTAGAACAGTGTTTCCCAAACTGTGGGTTGGGATTTGATTATTGGTGGATCCTGAAACTGAAACTGACAAGCTAAAAGCTGACAAGGAAAATGTATTGAGCCCTGTGGAATGTAAAACTCACGTACATGTTTATTCATGTGTAGAGAATTTGCCTGTGTCCATTGGGAAGGGCAGGCCAAAGGGAATACAATGCCACCAGAATAGTCTCCATTTGATGACCACAGCTCCCAATGAACTCGTGAGAAGGAAATCCCCATTTAATTCCATGCTGATAAAGATAATGTACTGAGCCCTGTGAAAAGCAAAACTGCACGAGCATGTTTACTTGCAAGTATGCAAATGTGCCTGGCTCCTATCAAAGAGAGTCATGTCTTTTTGTGCCACAGAGAGATAATATACTGTTATGGAAAATACTTGCACTCCTTTTACTTTGGGAATAAAAACAGAACTGTCAAGCATCCTGGTTCTTGTTATGTCTTTACCTTTGGATTCTCATTTGCACCTCTTGCTTCATGCACAGAGAAAGTCTGGTGCGAGTCTGCCAGTCTGGCTACCACAGCTTTACGGCTTCAAGATAAGCAAGTTATGAAACCTACTAAAGTAGCTCTCTACATAGTCACTGGCTGCAAAGGTGTTATCATCAAGAACTGCAAACTACCAGCCATGTGTAGTGAACAAAAGATTTTATTTGAAGAATTTATAACCCGCCTTTCTCAAACTGAAGCAAATGCCCAAGATGGCTTATATGGGCAAGCTAGTCTAAACCACCATTTTTTCATTGTTTTTCTTTTACAAATATACAGGTTGCCCCAATATCCTCTGATTCAGTATCCATGGTTTCAGTTATCCATGGATAACCATAGATATTGGGAAGCCTGTTAAAAAGATAGGGGAACATTAAACAAATCTCGTTTTTAACTTTGTTGCAGCAAAACCACTGATGTTGCCCTATCTTTAAAAAGGTGTCCCCAGTATCCACAGTTTCAGGTATCCACGGGGGGGGGGGTCCGGAACGGAACCCGAGCGGATACCGGGTCATGCCTGTACAGTATTCTGTGATTCACCATAATCTCAGTCCCATCTGTAGCCTTAACAATGTGGGTTCTGTCCTCTGGCTGAAGCCATTGAGCTTCAGCAGTCAATCGTAAGTCAAGCCCGGAGAGCTCCTTAAGGTTATACTCTGTTCTTTTGCTGGCTGGCCTTCTCCCACACTCCTACACTTCTCTCATTGCATAGCTAATCAACTCAATAATGACTTTGTCTGGCCACAACGGGTACTGCAGCTTGTCACAGCCTGGCATTCCATCTCTCATCCAAAAACAAGTCCACAGATTCTAGCTTCAAGCAGTACCAGCAGCTCAACCAGGAGCACACATCTCTTGCCCTAGAGAAAAAGAGAAAGAATTCTTCACATAGTCATTTATTTTTTAAAAACAAACACAACCCAATCATATGTGGTGCAATGTATTATAAAAAGTAACATCAAATTACAAAAATGAAATATGAGTAAAACAAATTCAGCTGGTGTCAGTTGTTGGTGAATGCTGGCTTGTCACCACCATGTTGTGGTGTGTCACCTTTGTCATGTGTGTCATAGGTTTTCCACCACAATGCACACTTTGGGAACTCCGACAGTAGTTCAAACAAGCAATTTCCCAGGGGTATACCTGAGATAGTACAGATCTGAACGGAATTGGCTCTAAAGAGAGAAATATCTACCCTCAGACTCGAGCTATTCTGTGCTGTATATTTTAGAAACAGACTTTATTGTCACTTTCTATGCGTTCACTTCCTTAAGCTGACACAAGAGTTCAGAGACTTCATTATTTTACTTTTCAAAGATCAATTAGCTCACTACTGCTTTGCTGACTTTAATGGCATGCCTCAGGCTAATTGCCGACAGGTTGTCACAGTTGATCTCTACCTTGGCCTGATGTAGCTTAATATTTCTGATCTTCTAACCATGATTGGGAGATTTAGAGCACACTCATTCCTCCCTTCTGCCTTTTGTGTTTGAATTATTGACTCTTTCAATTTTTATTTTTCATATTTGTATGCCACCTTCCTCCAAGGAGTTCAGAGTAATTTACATGGTTCCTTCTCTCCTTTTGTCCTCACATCACGGTCATGTATAACACCAGCCTCTATATTAATGTTAACCAGAGTTTACAAACTCACTTCTAACTCTACCTAGAGGTTTGGTGCCATTAGTAGTCTTCTGATCAGTCCAACAGCATAGTGGAAACAAGGAACGCCCCTCCCCTTCTCCCCATCCCTCTCCCCACACCCCTCTTCCATCCTGTGCAACCTTACCTTTGCTAACTGGCAGAATGCCTGGATGCAGCCAGCACAGCCTACTCTCTAGGTGTCGCAAAGTGCTTTGTAGCACATTTGTGACACCTTTGGTCCACATAGCTGCTGCATAAAAATATGCTATATACCAGGCCATGCTTAGCAGAATGGGAAATACAGTCTTCAATTGTTTTTTCCTTTCAACCACTGTATTAAGTGTGGGTATTGGGAAATAACATCAAATTTGAAAGAAAATGTACTTTTTAAAAAAGAAAATGTTATTTTCTTTAACAGTATAGCGGTGTGGAAAAGAGGTTGGATGCTTTATATATCAACGGAGATTTGGCCCCAGCTTTCGGTATACACTGTCCAAGAATACTTAACTGTATGAATGCACAAGAACTGACATTTGGACCTCTAATTGCCTCCTGCTCCCACTCAGAACAAGATTGCAAACTGCTTCCAGATTATATCCACTCATATTATTTTAGCCTTTGCAACCATGATGGACTGTCTTGGAGCAACGTTTGCCACAGACTCCAAAGGAAAGGTGAGGAAGGGGATGGAGTAGACATAAATTTCCACTGGTGATAGGCTCACATCTGTTTCAAACTGTAAAAATGGCAAAATCTCTTCAATGCCAAATAAGCACAGTACTGAGCAAAGCACATAAAGAAATAATTGAAAGACATTGAAGGAAGGCCAAGGGACCATGGCTAATGTTTCACCTAATCTTTTCCTTTCTCTGTAACAATTCTGCCCACATGATGTGAACTTTAGAGGTGGATCAGACAAATTCTTCTTGTCTGTTTGCACTGTCTGCCTGCTTGTTGGCAGAAAAACAAAACCAAAAACCCATAGAAGCCAAATGTATAAGGCTATGATTGATTAGCAACCGCATAATGACTGCGAGGTTAGCAGTATTCACCTTTCACCATGGTGAGAATTAAAGCCTCTCATGGGAATCTGGTTGCTATGATCCAATCCTGCAGCAGCTTCAACGACTATAAAAGAAGAGCCCTGCTGGATCGGGCCAAAGGCCCATCTAGTTCAGCTTCCTATATCTCGCAGTGGCCCATCAGATGCCTCAGGGAGCACAGAAGACATCAAGAGACTTGTGTCTTATTGGCACTCTTCTACAACTGGTATTCTGAGGTAACTTAGCCCCCAATCACGCATCGTTATGGAAATTTGGCTGCTCACTAATGAAAGGCCAGAAACCATCAGCCAGTGACTAAAATATATGCAATTTTCCTGATGGAAGCAATGAGAATACTCATGGATGATGATTTCTTTGTCTTAGGACAAAAATATTTGGTGGAGCAGGTTGGAAATATATCTAACCCATGGTTTTTTCACGTCTTATCTTGGTGACCTACTACATTGTCAGTGGTGGATCCAGAGTCCACAAAGGCCAGGAAACTGTGGAGTAAAATGGTGCAAGACACAGAATTTGCTTCTGAGTCACTGCAGCTTGTGACCCACTTTGTTGGCCACATTACACTGCAGTTTTCAAACTCTGTATGAAAACTATGTGTGCTATGGCACACTGGTGGGTCATGACCCGATTTTTGGCTCAGGAAGCAGCCTGATGCAGCCAATGAAGCAGGTCATGTGCTGGTGTGACTTGAAAGCAACGCCCACGTCGTGTGCCATTTTACTCAGCCACTTCTTGGCCATGGCAGGCCTGGGACCCACCAAAAATCAGGTCACGATGCACTGGTGGGTCACAAACCACAGTTTGAGGAATTGCTGATCTAACCTTGGGGTCTCCAGACTACAGCCTGCAGGCCAGAACTGGCCTAAGGAGGGCCAGAATCCAGCCTGCCAGAGACCCCCGCCTTCAGCCCACAACTCAACCCCCAGCAGGCCAAATTTTGGCCTTGCTCTGGCATGGGAGCTTGCATGGGCTACCGGAGCCATCGTGTGGACCACCAGCCCAGAAGCTGCACGAGCCTCAGGACCAACCAGGCAGCCGCACAAGCATCCAGGCCCAGCCCAACAGCCACATGGGCCTTGGACCCATTTCGTGAGCCTACAGTACAGGGCCTGTCATGCAAGCTGCAGGGCTCTGGAGGAAGAGCGGTTGGAGGTAAGTAGGTCTACGCTTCTCCTCTTATTTACAATGTGATTTGGGCTGCTATATCAAGTGATCTATGCCTTCTCTTCCCCTTCATTATTTTCAAAGTCATTGGGGGTGGTTTGTTAAGTGATCCATGCTGTTTGCCTCCCCCCCATTATTTTCAAGTGACTTGGACTGGTTTGTAAAGAGATCTTTCTGGATCTGGAGGATCTTTCTTTTGGGAATAACAATGGAATCTTGTCTGTGGTTTGTTTCCTTTCAGATTCATTTTTCTTAACATTGTTGCCTTGGAGGTGAGGAGGATCTTTCTGACTTGGAAAGTGGTCTGTGATTATTGATTCATTGAAATTCCATGCCTATTTTATGTATTTAAATGTATTTACATTTTCTATTTAAATTTATTTATTTTCTTGGCCCTCAACACCGTGTCAGACATATGATGCAGCCCTCATGCCAAAGAGTTTGGAGACCCCTGATCTAACCCAGTACACTCGAATCTTCTTGTCTTTCATACACACAAACAATTGCTTTAAGACAGGAGTCTATGCTTCTACATAGATGTCTATGGAAACTACAGCCCAAGGGCCTAATCCAGCCTTTCACAAGATTTTATCAGCAATTTACAATATTTGACTTTTTAGCCATTATATTTCTCAGTTTAAGCATGGCATTGTTTCTCTGTAAAAGTCACATTTCTCTTTTGTTCTGAATCCTATCGTGCTGATTACAAAAAAGGTCCATGTAAAGCTTATTCATTCATTCATTCATTCATTCATTCACGTTTCATTCATTTATAAACTGATTTTTGCCAGCCCATGAAAATATGTAAAATATATCCTGTGGCCCTTGTGATGGAAAGTCTGGAGTCCCCTCCTTTAAGGAATCAACTGCAAATCTCAAGTATTGTGTTTGTTTTCTCTCACAGTGATGAAATCAATTTTTTTCTCATCCAGGAATCTTTCATCAGGTCAATAGAACCAGTGACTCAGGATTAATATCTTGATACTTCCCCAGTCCCTTCGTGTGACCTCTCTGTCTTTACCAGTTATGGGTGTTACTACCTAATGGAACTAAACACATGAATCTCAAGTCTAAATCTTAAAAACATCAATGGGGACCCCAACGTCAATCAAATTCATTCTGCATGGCCTTTCAGAGCTGTTCACAGAGTAAGGCCTACTTCTCACTGAGGTGCATGGCTCACTGTCTTACTGCTAGGCCTCCCCTTGTGAGACACACCTCCATTCTCAGAGAACTTCATGCTTCTGAGATTAGTGAAACAACTTCTTAGAGGCATCATGGCGGTTAGAGTGATGGACTAGGACCAGAAAGGCCCCCATTCCAATTCTGGCTTAGTCATGAAGCCTACCTTAGGCTTACCCGCTGTCTCTTAAGTCTAACCTATCTGGCAGGATTATTGTAAGGATAAAAGGAAGCCATTTTATTGGCTTCCATTTTATATAAGGGTTGTTGTGATGATAAAACGAAGCCATTTCACTGCCCTGAGTTTTCTGTGTGTAAGACAGTATATGAATGTAGAAAATAAATAAACTTTTAGGATGGAGAAGGCATAGAGAAAAGAAAGAAGGATTTGTAAGTGTTTACAACCAAATGAGTGGCACTTGATGAGACAGAGGGCCCAATCCTGTCCAACTTACCAGCCATGTCAATGGGGTGTGTGTCACATCTTGCAGTGGGGGCAGTCACTCAAGGTAAGGGAACATTTGGGCTGCATTGTGACTGCATCAATACTGGAAGGTTGGATAGGATTTGATCCAGAGTTGCTTATGTGGGGAAAATAGACGATAGATTCTAAGGAGAACTCCCCAACCTCTTTACACTAAGATCTCTTTCATTCCTTCACAAGTGAAAAGAAACAAGGGAACGCTTTACACAGCATAGACCAAAACCTTTGTGGCTAACAAAACAAGCTAGAAACATGGTTTTAGAATCAGGACGCAATAACTAACCAACTTTCCAACACTGGCATAGCTGTGCCAATGGGGGTATATGCTGCATCCTGCAGATAGGGGGCAGTCACAGAGGTCTCCTCAAGGTAAGGGAATGTTTGTTCCCTCACCTCAGAGCTGCATTGCCCTTACCCCGGTGCTGGAAGGTTGGTTAGGATTGCGCCCTCAATCTTATAAGCAAGCAAAGCAACAACATAGGAAAATGATGCATAAGACAGATGGAAGTGCCAGGCAAAAATGTTGAGTCTTCCTGGACAGAAAAAGCAAGCGTGTTTAAGGGGAGAACCCATTGCCCCTTCATTTGTACCTTTTCTGCACTGAACTTAAAATAAACAAGAAACATATGGATGGTTTTCTATCCTCCTGTGGTTGTTGAAAGCACAGGGAAAATAATGAAACACTGAAGAACAGGAAACTCCTATGGTCTTGAGGGTCTTGTGGTCTTAGTGGAGGGGGTTAAGTTGAACTCAGGCCCTCAAAATTCCCCTGAAACCTTAAGAACTCAGAATTACATGCAAGAGCCTATTTGTGCAAAATAGTCAGCCAGGTTTTGCAAATTAAAGCTGAAAATACGTGTGAGGGTTATAGACCTATTTATTTAAAACCCACCAAGCTTATCCCAAATGTGCCTAACAGTGCAATCCTAAGAATGTCTACTAGGAAGTAAGCCCCATATGGTTAAAAGGGACTTGCAGGCACGTCTGTGTGAAACTATGGCCTCAATTGCATTGTGGAGATCTTTTTTAAGAGCAAATGGGCCATAGGCTTGATGAAAGAGGAATAATTTCCACCGGCAATATGTGGTGCAGCTATGGCAGGTGAGACAGAACTGCCCTACCGGAGTTCTTTGAAAAGTGCCGCCAAGTGCTGTGACAATGCAAACACTTACAACCCACAGGCTTTGAGCAGCTGAAGCCCATGAATTGTGTTTGCAAAATCACAACCACTGCAGCAGCAGTGGAGGCACTTTTCAAAGAACTAAGGTAGGGCAATTCTGCCTCATTGCACATCTCTGATTGCCAAATCTCCTTTCAAGCACTTTTCTCCCCAGCCAAGTTGGCTTTGACTGAAAAGAAAATTCACAGGGGTGGGGTTGGTGGGGGTAACAGTAGTGGTTTCCCTACAAGGGGGGGGGAGAACTCTAAGTTTTGCAAGGAGCCTTACCTTGCTGTGGAAATTGCTCCTTTCCCGCACCACTTTAGCCAATCCTCAGGGGGAAAAGCAATCTTGGCATTGCTTACTGGCTACAGTGGCAAGGGAGAGGGGTTATTTACATGGAAGGGTAAGGTTCATTAAGGGACGTGGTGGTGCAGCGGGTTAAACCGTTGCTCCTGGGCTTTCCGACCGGAAGGTTGGGAGTTCAAGACTGTGCAACGGAGTGAGCTCCCGTTGCTTGTCCCAGCTCCTGCCAACCTAGCAGTTCAAAAGCACCTAAAAATGCAAGTAGATAAATAGGGACCACTTCAGTGGGAAGGTAATGGCGTTCCGTTGCTATGGCATAGAGTCATGCTGGCCATATGATCGGGCAAAAACGCCGGCTCTACAGGCTTTGAAATGGAGATGAGCCCCGCCCCCGACTAGACCATTCGGTCGTGGGGAAACCTTTACCTTTAAGGTTCCTTGCAAAACTTAGAGCTCCGCCCCCCCCTAGGGACGCTGTTAGGTAACAGACATGGGAAGAAAAGCCATTGCTTAGGAGAGAGTTTGTACCTGCATCTTTTTACTGTAAAAAAATGGACATACATTACACTTTTCGGCGTGCACTGACAAGCAAGTAACCATGATTGGATGCAGTTCGGTGTTGCATGTCATGTCAGGGATGTGCGGTGGGTGACTGGTCTGGTGAGGCACCCAGCCCAGTGACCTGGAAGTAATTGCAGTGGCATGAGCACAATACCACATCTTCACATCTGATTGATTTCAGTGGGAGAGTGATGCCTAATGGTTTCTCACTGAAATGGGTGGAATTCAAAAGGCTGAAATAGATGGGATTATTTATTTATTTTATTTATTTTTAAAAAATTGTATCCCATCTTTCTTCTACATATAAGGGCACTCAGGGTAGCTCACAACATAAAATTCAATTAAAACAATATTTAAAATATTAAGACATTGTCCCTTCTGTACATGGGATTTCCCCTGTTTTCTTTTACACTGAGCCATTCAGTTTGATCTTGTTTCATTTCTGAGTTAAAAAAAATAAACAACTGTCCTATAGATGGATGATTTGAAGAAATGCTTCATAGTTCTTTGCGGAATAACCATTCTTTAAATATATATTTTTTAAAAGACCCATATCTGGTCTTGATAAAAAGAGCCTGCACTACGTTTGTATGCTTTCTGAAAACTACTTGAATTGGGTTTACCACATGAATCCCCACAGGAGATGAACAAGTTTAATCCAGTGTTACAAACTTCCCATGTTCCAATAGTAATGCTGCTTTCCACCTGGAGTTGGAGACAATTCATGTGGTAACTGAAGTCCTGAAATGTGCTATCTGAATGAGGAAACCCGACCAGCCATCCCTATGGGCTAGCGAAATTGCTGATGCAACTTTGAGAGGCCAGGGCCAAGGGTTAGGATCTGGACTACATGTGGGAAGCCCGTCCAACCCCTCCCCAGTCTGGTCCACCCATGGACCTGCCCCCATCTTCCCCTGCCCCAATTTGCCTTCCCTCCACCTTCCCCCTACCTTTCTCAACCCCCTGCACTAACCAAACTCCACCTGTTCCGGACATGTGCCATCCCCAGGTAAGGTTGCACTGTGATGATTGTAGCCTTTGTCTGATTTAATGCCATTACTCCCAGGCTAAAATCAATTGCATGTGAAAATCAGTAAAATCAATTGTATGAATTGTCTATTCTTTTCAATGGGAGAAGTGAGAAAGGAAACAGTTTGCAATGTACCATCTTTACAAACAACATATGTAAAAATGCAGCAATAAGGTTTTAATAAATGAATGATAGAGTGGCTCAAGTATAGAAAAACTCATAACGTTGACATTAAAAAGATTGCTGTACATTCAGATTCAGTTAAGAGCAAAACAACTATTCTCCGAGAAACTGACATCTCCATTAAGATGCCACCAGGGACCTTTCCTCCACTTTCAGGACAGGAAACCTGGATGAAAGGATTACGACAGGAAGTGTTCAATAATGCTGAACTGCAGGTGCATGCTATCAGGCAAGTACACAAAAAACTGAAGTGTTCTCCCTGTTGGGCTCTGTGCCAAAGGATACACTGCCACCAGTGACTTTGCTCCAATTCTGTGTTGTTTCTATTGCATTACAGATGGAGGTGGAGGCAGGGCTCAAGTGAAATGCAGGAAGAAGACACTACGCGGAATTGGAGTCTGCTGGCAGAAGATACTGGAAGAATTGGTGATAA
The DNA here is from genome assembly GCA_029204185.1 of Lerista edwardsae. Lineage (NCBI taxonomy): Eukaryota > Metazoa > Chordata > Lepidosauria > Squamata > Scincidae > Lerista > Lerista edwardsae. Next base: position 1,151,477 of record JAJKFI010000113.1, on the reverse strand, counting down.
TGCCGCTAGCAAGTGTTCAAAGAATGTTGCACGTATCATCTTGGACTCCTTCAGACAACCCTGAAAGCTATGTACATATTATTTAAATTATTATATGATTAAGGGCGTAATCCAATGGAGCACCCTAAAAGCTCATAAAAGAACTTCCTGGGATTAGTGTGGGTTTTTTTAGTTTTTGTTTTATTGTTGTTGTTTCTTTTAGTTTTATTTTGAACTGGTTAGCAGCGTTTGTCAGGAAAGATTTCTTTTTTTGTTTAAATCCACAGCAAACTGAGAACAATTAAGCTGAGTTTCAATTTTTCCAATTTCCACAGGAAAAAATGCCCTCTGATTAGTTAGTGTTGAAGGTTTTGAGTTGACTCCTTATGAACCAAAGAGGAGCATTCCTCTTCTTTTAGGATGACATACACTAGTTTTCTTCTCCTAGGAGAGAGAAGAAACAAGGTGTATCTGATGAAACAAGGTGTGGCATATGCCAACAAAGCAGATGCCAACAAAGTCTTTGAGGACTTGGCTTTTCACTTGGCTTTTTTTAAGGGACTAGGTCACAGGAGGTAACACCTTAACAGCAGCTATGCTGAATATTTTCAGGTTCATATTTCGACCCCCTCCAAAGTGCCCCACAAGCAGTGATGTCATGCAGGGGGAACGCGGGGGAACTCAGTTCCACTAGTTAAAATTAGGGCTGACTCCACGCACTTTACTCTCCCTCCTCCCCCCTCCCAATTCCTCTGCAAAGAGCTTTTCTTCTTGGTTGGCCAGCACTCAGAGGGTTAAAGGGAGGGACTCCGGATTCCTAGGGGGGCGAAGGCAGTGATGTCATTCAGGGGGAACGGACCAGAACGGGCGTTCCGGATCCTAACGGGTTCCATGGCTGGTTCTGGGTTCCCGACAAGTGCCAAGTGAGTTCCTGTTCCTAAATCATTTGAATGACACCACTGCCCACAAGCTTACTTGTTCATGCCTGCCCACTATTTGCTACCTCTTGCAATGGTTGCATCAGCACCATTTCCCCCCATATCCTTCACCCCCCCCCTCTCTCTCTCACACACACACCAGACCTCATGCCTCACAACAGGATTCTAATTAATCAGGAATTCTGCTGTGAACGTGGCAAGGTCACAATACTATGGCGAATTGAACTTGGCAGTGTAATAATAGGTTATATCTCTGTTTCCAAAGATTACTTCCTGTTTCATTTCTTGGTACTTGCCAGTAGTCCAAACGGCTTGTTTCTCAAGTTGCTTACAACTTAACAACACAGCAACATACCATCTTGAGGAATAATATGAATTCCAGAGGTCCTTGCAAAACTCTATAAAATTCAACAATTATCCCATTGCTGCCGCCGCCGCCGCCACCACTGCTGCTTCTACATTCCCAAGTTTTACTTTTTCCTTCATCCAATTGTCATTATTTTATTTCACAATGTTTTCTCAAAGCAAAAAAGAAAAAGCCGCACTTCTCTGCTAACAGGGACCACATGACTGCCTCTTTTTAAAGACACGGTATGTGCTGGACTCATCTAACACTGGCAGCTGACTTCCACAGATAAGATATACATGAGTTGGGTCCCTGGCACAGCCCCAGGTTCAAAGGCCACACCCGGATGAGGCCATCATATGATGGATATCCCTGCTTAATACATCTGCACAACTCAAACTAGTGTTTTGCAACACACTGAAAGTCTCCAGGGAGACTGAGATGATTGGGAGCCAAATTGGTGTTTTGTTCTGTTTTTGTTAGTTACTCTTTGGATTAATCAGCAAAGTAAAATCATTCATTCTATTAGGAAGATTCCAGACTCCATGTTTTTTAATTGTTTTAAAACTCAGTGTGACCTCATGTACTATAAAGACAATCATGCAGCCCAATCCTGACTTGCACTGGAATAGGCAGGCCAACTGGCCTACACTGTATCCAGTGCAAGGTAGGTGTGCCTGCTGGAGCCCAACTCAAGTTAAAGGGATGTTTTTTGCCTTTACCCTGTATCACACGCCAGCCATTCCATGCAACTACTCAGATCTGTGTCAGCTATTTTGCTGACGCAAATCCAAACAGCCCATCGGGCCAGGAGGGGGTTTAGGATTTGGCCTACACTATCACAGCCGGTCCTATGCCCTCCAGGGCCCAATCTGCCTCCTGGATCATCCTCCCCTGCCCGGAACCGTCCCCATTCCACTCTCCAGCCACCCTCTCCCAGCCCATGCACTGGCCTGGCTTGGCCTGTACAAACATACCCTGGATTTAGGGTAAGTTCCAGATTTGGTGCAGGAAGCCTGGCACACATCCTTGCACTGGCCCAGCCTGCCCATAAGGAGGCTTGTATGTGCTTGACAGCACATTGCAACACTCCTAGGCTGCCAAAGACCAAGGTAGGATTGCACTCTCAAGATATGATCCTGTTTGCATTGATCTCAGTAGAGAAGATTTTTCATTGATTTTGAGGACAAGCACACCACATATCAGGGTCACACTAAAAAATTAAGCCCACAGTATCTAAAGAAGTATTATTCAGGCATGTACTATTTGATGCATTTTTAATGAAAAATACAGATTAAAAAATGTGTGACAAAGAACATCAACAGCACTCTCTCTGTTATACCTATATCCCCTCCAATTATTCAGCCCTTCACCCCACACAATCAGTCCTGGCTGCAGGTCCATAAATGTCATTCGTGTCATCGTCCCCCAGGTGTGCAGTAGAGTAGCTAGTGCCCACCAGCTTTGTTTGCCAATAATGAGATACTCCCACAGTTGTATTAGAACCACCACCACCCCTTCTACATGTTCTTTAAGCATGGATTTGCTCCATTTGGCCAGAGTTTAATCATGTCCAGAAGCCAGGAGCATTTAAGCAAACGGCCTCTGGGGGGACAAAGAAATTTTAACTTCTGATGCAAATGAATTGTTTTTCCTGGAGCACCTCTCCACCTGTAATCCAATCAACCATGCAGTATCACCTGAGCGCCTGACCCACCAAATCAATCACTGATGTTGTTACATGAACTCCCAACCAACCTGAAGGCATCTCAGCCTTAACAAGAAACACACTCTGTTTGCTGTTGTAAGCCAAACCTGAGCGCCTTTGCTTAGATTAGGAAATCATCCTTCAACCCAATCAAGATTGCGATCTTTGCAAAAGATGCCCTTATCTCAGCCATCAGGACGTTTCAGCTCCAAAATCTTTTTGTTTTTAGGTGCATAACTGAACTACTACGGAACCTTCAGAAGCAGTGCTGCTGAAAGGCTAGCCCACATGATAATTGTGCCCTCCCAGGGGCACCCTTTCAGCAGTGCTTTTTCTGTTGGTGCATCACTTCATCATAGCTCAACAGTTGAGAGCAGCTGATAGTGGTGCTAGGAGAGCCCAGTTATCGTGGAGGGCAGATCAAGAGTTTCTGGGGGGCATATCCAGCCACACCTCTGTCTATTCTTAAGATTGGAGCCCAGAATCTTTCCTTCAAGATGCCTTAGGCATGGTTCCCTTTACTTGAGGGAACATCAAGCCCTCAAAAATTCAGAAGCATCAAGACCCTTTGATTTTGTCTCTGGGTCAACTCTGATAAGAGTATTACACATTGGAAAGCAACTGTAGCTCATCAGAATACATGTTGATTGTTGGTTGTCAGTTTATTGTCTCTTTTAGAGCACAATCCAAACTATGCTCTGGACTGGTATAAGCAGTAATGGCATCTAAATGATTTAGCAACAGGTACTCACTTTTGATTGGCACTTGTGTCAGGGTCTGCCCACTGGAAGTGAGGTCATAGCCGGAACCCAGGAACCGCCCCCAGGAACCACCGTGCCTCCTCGGTAGGCCGCATGGCGTCCCGGGCCTTTCCCGGGGCCGCCGTGCAGGCTACCAATTCCCCCCCCCAGGAACCGCCACACCTCCTCGGGAGGGAGCTCCAGGCAGCCTACCTGCTCACACTGCTGCTGCCGTCGGTCTTCTTCGCTCCACTGCCTGCCTGCCTGGCTCTGAGAACGTGCAGGCAACTCAAACGTTCAGGCAATTCAAATGTTGCATGGGGCAGGGCGGAGTGGAGCACCGACGGAGTCGACGAGTGGGCGGGTGAATGGGCGGGGCCAGCCCTAATCCTAGGAATGGGTACTCGCGTACCCCTGTGTACCTGCTACATGACATGTCTGGGTGTAAGTCCCTTGCACTGGCCTCCAAGTGTAGCAAACATGCCATGAGACATGTTGTGCTGACTTCTGAGTTGGCTGGGTCAGCACAAGGACATGTGCCAACACATGGACAGGTAAGTATTTGGCTAGCGAGAGGTGGGAGTGGGTGGAAGGGTGGGAGAAAAGCGGAATGGAGTGGGGGTGATGCCAGGATCTGGCAGTTAGGCCAGATCCTAACCTGCATCCTGGGTAGCCCAGACTTGCTCAGGGCTGCTTAGATTTGCGCTACCAATTTCAGCGGCGCAGATCTGAATAGCCCCTTTCAGGCTACGTTACCCAGGGTAAGGGGAATTGATTCCTCTTGCCCAGGTTGTGCCACAGCCAGTCCCAGCCCAGCGCTGGATATGGGGTAGACCAGTCAGCCTGCCTATTCCAGCATGGGGTTAGGATTGCAATATCAGGAACCTTTCTTGCATTTTTGAACCCACACCTTTATTATAGTGAGCCAAGCTACAGTTGCAACCCTGCATCTTGGCTGGCTCTGCCAGTTACTCCACTCTTGTTTTTAAGATCTCTCTCTCTCTCTCTCTCTCTCTCTCTCTCTCCTGCTCACTAGACAATTTGCCAGGGGTGTTCCTGAAGGATGTGTCTCTGAGTGAGTGAGCAGGTGGGCGGAGCTGCTCCAGTCACCCCCTTAAATGCAAAGGCTGGCTTAAAGGGGTAGGCGGCTGACTGGAGCAATGCTCACCTTGCTTGCCTCTTCCTCCTCCTCTTCCTCCTCCTCCATAGCGCTCCCTCCGCTGTTCACAATCCTCTTTCCTTGGGCATGCAGGAAAGAGCATGCAGGTGGGGGCATGTACTGCATCATCACCTCCCCAAGCCCACAGCAGCCCAATGTCTGGGACTTTTGCCCCCTATGCCCCCCCCCGGTATGCTACTGCAGTCTGCCATACCTGGGAATATTAGAACATGTGTCTCTGACTATGAGCTATGGTTTTATTCTTTGAGGCAGGAGTTTATTTATACAACATTGGACTTTTTGGTTGAAGTCTTATTGCCAGAGTGACTTTTATTGAAATCAGTGGAACTTATTTCTGAGTAAATATGCCTAGGATCAGGTTTCTTGTGCTGTTTTATAATTCAGCACAGCACAAATCCTTGTCTGTTACTGAGAGCGCAATCCTAAGTGGTGCTGGAATAGCAAGGCTGGCGGGCCTGCTCTATATCCAGTATAGCTTTGGTGCACTGGGGAGCCTCCTCATCCTCAAGCAAGGGCAAGTTATTGGGGAGGTACCTGTTAATGCAGGTAATCACTTCAAAAGCCTGTTCCCTGTAGAGTTTTTCCCCAGGCTGTTGTGCAGGGCACTTAGTTTACCATTTCTCACCACAGAGACTAAGGCAGCTTCATCTTCTACAACTCTGATAGGGCCAGGGCCTTTTTCCTCAGGGTCCCGTCAAGACTGCCAAGGTCCCATTTTCTGAGGCTTTTAAATCCATCATGGAAGCAGAGTGAGTAACACTGATGCAGAAGAACCACACATCTAGCCTGCTCGGTAAGCTATATTCATGCTTTCCACACACATTGCAACTCTGAAGGTCCCCATGGTGGAGTGGCACTACCTAACCTATGCCTGTTCCCAGGGCCCCTCTGGAGACTTGGTCCTGGTCTTTTGAGCTTTGAGTAGGCCCCATTTGAATCTATTATTGTTGTTCAGTCACTAAGTCATGTCCGACTCTTCGCGACCCCATGGACCACAGCACGCCAGGCCTCCCTGTCCTCCACTAGCTTCCGGAGTTCACCCAATTTCATGTTCATGAATCTATTATTATATGTTCTTTAAAGACTGTGACACAGGAGACAATTTTTTCTGGTTGGAATTACCTCAGCATGAGGGGTCTCAGAAATAGCTGCCCCCTCTATAGCCAAGGATTTGTATTACTTCCAAGAGGATAGGATAATTCTGTGCATTGAACCTACATTCCTTCCCAAGGTAAATATAGTGTTTCACAGATTGGAGGAGATTGTGCTCCCTTCATTTTGTCCAAATCCTGCAGACCAAAGGGAACATGATTAGGCATGCCCTAGATGCTCACAAGGCAGTGTGCCTTTATATTTCCAGGATTGCCTCCTTTAGAAAGACGGATGCTATATTTGTAATGTACTGGAAGACAGAGATACAAGGTTTCTTCCACTGCTATCTCTAGATGGGTGAGGGAGGCCTACAAGGTTCATCGGGTAGAGCCTCCTCAGGATATAGTTGCCCACTTGCTAAGGGAGGTGGCCAACACCTGTAGCTTTCAAGGCCTTTCCATCCTTGGAGTCTGTCTGTAAGATAGCAACATGGAGCTCCCCCAAACATTCATAAAACACTACAAAATTGACATTCACTTCAATGGACACTGGCTTTGTTAGCTGCAAAGCATACTTTAAGACGCTTCAGGCAGGTCCCACCCTTTAGAGGTAAAGCTTGGGCATATCCCATATGACAAGGACTAATCCTGCCATGAACAGGCCACTGGATAATGGGGAGATTTGAGCCTCTGTGAATCCTCCTTCTCAATGGCTTCATGGCAGGGTCAGTCTGCCCACCTACAGAAACTGAAGCATTGTTATAATGTTTTTAAAGCCCTTAAAGGTGGAGCAAACTTTAGTCAAAGTCAACCACAGAGAGTGTTGAAAGCACTTCTCACCTAGATTGGGTTGGGGCTCAGCTCCCCTTTTCTGTAGTAATCTCTTACAGGTTCCTGGAAAGTATCCAGACCAAAGGAACTATGACCTATACGCTTCACAGCAACTGGACTGGAAATAGGGGAGGGGCCTTTGAGACTTTTTTGATCTGGCATGCACAGGGAGCCCCTCCCCTTAGGAAGACTTTCAACTTCATGCCTGAGAGGGAGGAGCTTCCCAAGGACTGACCCTGCCATGAAGCCACTGAGAAGGGGGATTCACAGCCAAGCTCAAATCTCCCCATTCTAATGGAACTTGCTAGAACATCCAAATTGTACCTTGTAGCATAGCTGACAGCTAAGAGCTCTTGACTTTTGGGAAAACAAGTGTAACAAAACAAATGAAGGATGTCTGACTCCAACACTTCTCACCAACCCCAAGGAAGCTTGTATATGAGCCAATAGGCCTCCAAACTATACTAAGCTATACTTAGTATAGTTTGGCTATAATAAGGCTGCAATCCTACCAAAATGACCTGGGAGTAAGTTCCATTGACTATAATGGGGACTTACTTCTGAGTAAACATGGGTTCTAAGCTCTTGGATTGGGTTCTAAGCTCTTTTAGGGAAAATACAAGATAGTATTTAACAAGCAAAAGAAATCAAACTATTGTACGATAAATGAAATATGTTGTTGCTTGATTAGCATTTTAGGTTTGGGGTGAGTGGGACTGTCCGTGTATGTGGAAATTGAGGTCCAGTGTGATCTTATGCAAGGGAACATTTTACCTAAATATCCCGTGATTTATTTTCTTGTGGTTTAACTGAGGTTTTCCCCTTCTTCTAGCTGTAAACTTTGCTGTAGCTGACTTTGAAGTTCTGTGCACACCTGTGCAGATCATAAAGAAAGTGAGGCTAGACCTCCCACACCCTTTACTTGAAATTCACAATGCAACATGTCAGGTAAGCTATGCCCTCCAGCACCTTGTTTCAAAGCCAAACCCATACTTGTTAAGTTTCTACTTAGTTTAACCCCTGATCTGTAAGAAATGCCATACTGTCAAACCAGAAAAACATGGAATTAGAATCTACATTAATAAGAGAAAGACATTTGCACATGAATATGTGCAAGAAAATGAGGGCAGGAAGTATGGACTGATGGTTGAGCTGCTGGTATTGCCTGAAGCTAAGCAGGAGAATCTGTGGTCTATTTTTGGATGGGAGACAGAATGCCAGGCTGGGACAAGCTGCAGTACCTGTTGTGGCAGAACAGAGTCACTGTGGAGCTGATTAGCCAGTGAGGGAATGTTGTGAGAAGGCAAGCCGGCAAAAGAACAGAGTCCAACCTTGAGGACCTCTCCAAGCTGGACTTATGATCACCTGTTGAAGCTCAATGTCACATGGCCAGAGAACCACACTATGAAGGCTATATCTAGGACTAAGGATTTGGTGAATCGCAGAATATGGTATATTTGTTTAAAAAAAAAAAACCATTGAAAAATGGTGGTTTAGACTCGTCTGCCCATGTAAGCCATCTTGGGCATTTGCTTCAGCATGGGAAACGTGGGGTATACATTCTTCAAAAATGTGTATGAGTTGACTAGGTAACAACAGCCTAATTCATCAGTCCGTATAGGCCAGTATCCTATCTCCAATGGAGTGGGTTGTGATAACTTTAGGACTCTAGTCAGCAAAAGCCACTTTTGGTGGAAGTACATGGTGATCCCAATGGTCTGAAGTCAAATCCCCAGTGGCATAACTACTTGCGGGGGCAGAGTACCCCAGGTTTCATCCTCAGGAGGGGAGTGTCACCAATGAACTCTAAATTTTTTAAATTGTGGTTTTATGGAATGCTGTATACCATTTGATGTAAATTTTCACAAGGAATTAAATGGAAAAACCCAGTGTGTAATATCCTTATTCTATCAAACATTAAGACTGAAAAACTAAAAACTAAAAAAAATAATGTAAAAATAATAGTTTCTTAAAATCATGGTTTTATGGAATAATACTATGTCATATGTCGTTCGATGTATAATTTCATGAAGAATTTACTGAAAGAATTTACTGCTTGTTGGTTAGAGATTGTGATCCAAGACATATATTTCAATTGGTATTTAACTGGGTTTATAAAGAGGAATTGCTTCTCTTTTCAGTGAGTAGTTTATGCTATTGTAAAATCTTTATGACGACAGTGGTTATGTACTACCCAGTTCATTAACTGCTCCACGTGGCAGGGAAAATATTAGAGGGAACAGTGCTTGGCAGAAGTGGTGCAGCTGAAAGGGCAGTTTGTGTGATAATTGGGTGTCAAGCAGGGGCGGATCTCTTTGAAAGGGCGCCCATGGCGCCCAAGGAAAACGCACCCCTAGGGGCACGCAACGTCATGACGTCACATCGTGACATCATGACATAGCCCCGCCCCTTTTAAGAGGCGCGTTCTTTCTGTTTACTAATGCCGGCTGGGGCGCCCCAGCCGGCATTAGCGAACAGAACAACGCGGCTGGGGCGCCGCGTTCTGTTCACTGTGCTGCTGGCCTTAAAGGGCCAGC